>CM046876.1:203370092-203927592 GCA_025667525.1 Glebionis coronaria
CTTTGACATGGGTTAGGCTAAGTTTTAAGGTTAAATATTTTTTTCTTTTTAGTGGATTTAACAAAAATGAAAAGAAAGGCTCAAAGGGTGTTCTAAAGGTATCTAGCACTAAAAGAAAGTGCTAAAAAAAGGGTTAATTTATATGGTTAGCTAATCGATGCAACTAGCTAAAAAGATGTAAACGGAAAAGGCGATTTGGGTTTTATTCCTAAGGTTACCTCTTTGTCACGCATATACACTTATATCACACAAGTGTGATCTCACTAAAACTTATTTTATTTTTTCATTTTATTTTTATTATATTTTTTACACCATGTGAATGATTATTGAAACATATTTATAAATAAACGTGTGAAAACATTTAAATCCTAAGGGCCAAGTGTACAAACTCTCCTCTTTTTTTTTCTTTCTTTTTTTCTTTTTTATAATAGCCCAAAAATTTTAGATACTAAAATTGAGTTTCATTCTCCCACTTATTTCCCCTCACTCTTAAGTTTTGGATTGGACTCAATGTTAAAAATAAAGCATGAAAAGTGAGGAAATAAATAAATAGTCAAAGAGAAACGAAACTTCCCGGGTTTTAGAAATTGCAATTGATCTCCATGTGATGCAATGCTACACCATAAGCTTGTGAGATCAATCGGTTCTTGATACTTCATTCCTTCTCTATGTATGCATCCTCCTCCATTACCTATTGCTGCATTTATTCAAACAAAATAAAACAAACAAACAAGCACACATAGATATATAAAAACACTACTAGCAATGTACACCCCTCACACTTAAGATTTTCCAAGTTAGAAAATTACTTTGGGGTGTACATATTTATTCTAAACACACAAAATTAAACACACAAACAACTAAAGCACGGGTTGCCTCCCGACAAGCACTTAATTTATTATTGAGTCGTTAGCTAGACTCTTCCCCTAAATGTTAGGATTCTTTGACGATACGGTCAAGATGGGGAACTTTGGTTGGGTTCCATTGATATTGATAATTATCAACATTGAACGGAAGCAATTCGTTATTCATATTCCAAACTTTGAAAGGCTTCTTTGGCACATCATTGTCGTCCCTCTTTATCATCCTTCTACTTCCAACGCCATTCATTGATTTCAACTCTGCGTCATGAATTGACATTACATCATGTTCAAACGCCTTTTCCTTTTTGTATGGGATATGCACGGTGCAATCCTTGGGAAAAGTTGAATTAGAAATGATAGGTTTCGGTTTTGGCACGGTTGGAATAGGTTCTTCTTCTTCCTCGATAAAAGCAACATCACCCTTATCACTCTCATTTCGGATATAGGGTATTTTATCTCTTGTTTTGGTATTGGTGGTTTGAGGAAGGGACTTGATACGTTTTATGGCTTCTTCTATATAACCGCATTTTCTCTCCAAGTCATTGATTATGGTTGTGTGGTTTCGAAAATTTAGATTGATTTGAAAATCCAAGTCAACCAAATTGTTCTTAACACGTTCATTTTCTACCGTTTGCCAAGCCATGAATTCTCTCATCATCTCCTCCGTTGAGGCTTCGGGTTTTTGGTGATATTGTGATGATTATGGCCATCACATCTCGCGGTCGAGATTGAGGAATGGGATGGTTCGGGTTTAGGGTAAGATAGGAATGTGAATTCCTTGAATTTTGGCCGTGATATCGTCGGTGATATTCTTCGACATAATTCACTTCATGATGTTCACACATCAGTGTGTCATCCTTCATGGTGGTTTGTGAGTCGTGATCGTCTTTACGATCGTCTCGCATATATTTTAGTTCATTCCTTATGATTAGGAATTGGGAATCGATAAGCCTAGCGAGAGCTTCAAATTTCTCCATCAACACGGTGTGATCGGAGATGATGTTATTTCCACCGGTGGAAACAACGGTTTTCGGTTTGGGATAGATATGAGAATCCTTCGAAAAATCGAACTTGATAAAGACCTTGTCCTCGAGGATTTGGAAAGCTTCATTGGGAGTATTGTAGAGGAAGATTCCTCTGGCGTCGAGGGATTCTTGAGTTGGATCGTCTAAGCCAGGATAAAATGTTTCGAGTATCGTTCTCGTGGTTAGATCATGTCTATAACAAGCGTGAAGCATATGTTTCATTCGGAGCCAAGCTTCAACGAGAGTCTCGTTATCGAGTTGGTGAAAGTCATGAATGTAGTTTAGGAGACGTTTAAACTTTGCGGATGAAAAGAATCAGCTTATGAAAGCTTCTCTTAATTCGTTCCACGAAGTAATTGTTCCTTCCTTTAGTTCATTCAACTAAATCTTAGCTTCTCCGGTTAATGAGAATGGGAACGTCCTCAAGTTAATCGCTTCCACTCGATTTTCACCATATTGAAAAAGGCTACTAATCTTAAGAAAATCGCGAACGTGTCGGTGAGGATCGAATAGGACTTGTCCATCAAATTGGTTCTGTAACACCCCCAAATTTACACAATTCAATACAGCGAAAGACTCGTTGATGTTACGGGATAGCACATTACTCACATCGTAGACAACGCTTAAGAATCGCGTCGTTTATTAATAAAACATTCCATTCATAAATATCAAATTTACATAGGTCCTAAGTCATATTATTTCATACAGGTTTTACAAAGCATTTGAATGGAAATTACTATTTAAGTGCGGGCCATGAATTCTTGTCGTCTTCCCGAGAATTACCTTCAAGTACTTGAGATAAGACATGTTAAAAGAAAAGGTCAGCGAAAACGCCGAGTGAATTCATAGAGTTTAATGAAATCCATCAATATAACATCGGTATAAAAATATTACCGAAAATCATTTTGTACAAATATTTGTAATAGGCCATAAAATAGCCAAAGTCATTTTATACAAATTTTTATCAAAAATCATAATATAGGCTTTTGCCTTCAAAATCATTATACGAACCATTGTCGTAAAAACATCATACAATACGTTTTATAACGTTGTATAGAGTTAAATAAAAACCGTTATATGAATATGGTTATGAAAAACCAAAACACGAACATAATATCAATAGTAAGACCCCGTATTGCTAGTCAGGCAATATATCGTAATTCGGTGCGTATAGCAGTATTTCGTTACTTGGATTATTATAAGCCGCATGACATTGTTACCTTGCTACAAAAAACAACGGGTAGCTAACCCGAAACTCAATTTTCCCATCTAAATTAGCGTGTCGTCACAATAATCATGCTATGGAAATCTTCTCATACATAAATTCGCTTACCAATCAATGTGGCACGAAGGGGATCAACCGTCAAGGCGCGAACTGGGGTGATCGTCCCCAAATAGTACTATTATATGCATAAGAGTCTACCAAATCCCGGTAGTTCACAACTCATGCTAATGGGAATTTTAGTGACATAACCTAACTTTAATAATCCATTTCGTTTCATCTATCGGGTCATATAATCATTCATCGGGTCATACAATCATTCGGGTCCAAATCAATAAACAAATAATCAGGACAAATGGTGTCCTATTTTATCAAAACTAACATGTTATCTCCCTCGCGGGTTTATAAAACATTTCATAAAAACATTTAAAATAGTGTGAGGCTATGAACTCACGTTGATATGGGAAGGCGGTTATCGGCGATTTGGATGTACGGTACGTGCTTCAATCACGGAAACCTAGACAAATAATACTTGTCTTAGACTCTTGTCCAATGACTTTATAAAAATAACAATTATGTATAAATATGATGATTTTATATATATGATGATGATCAAGTGGGTTTATACATTCTCATTTACTCATTTTAGTGTTATGTGTTGGTAACTTTTATACTAGTTTACTAGTTTTACCTATTTACATGTTTTAGGACCAATAAGCCTATTACAAGCCTAATACTTTTCATTAGCCCAATTATACCTTTAATATCAGTATTATACTTTACATGTTGGGCCCAAGTAGGTTAAGCCCAATAAGTAAATTTATAAGTGTTTAGCCCATTTAGTTGGATTATTAGTCCAATAATGCTAACTTAGCCCGTTAATGTCCATATGTTCTTTAGTTTAGGTTTTATCGGTTTTTACTTGTATTAAGTACTTATATATCAGTATATGACTTTTAAAAAGTTTACATTAGACGGGTCCGATCGTCTAAGTTTTAATTGACGAAAAACGTTAATTTTATGGTACTAGCCGAAAAGACGTAAAAATCATGTTTATAGTTTTTATAACTTATAAAACTTACCGAACTACCATTTTTATATAATTTCCATTTATTTATCCTTATACATATTTATATAAATGAAATATATAAGTTAGTGGGTTTTAATTTCACATTTTATACTATATTATTTTGGGTGCTTATATAATACTATTAAACTTTAATTTCACAAAATCTGATTTTTAGTTTCACTTTCACCATTTTTATCATATCTTGAGTTCTATAAGGAGATATAAGCTCATTTTTGGATGACATAAACTTCATATTATGTGCTACAAATACATTAGTTATAGCTACTGCTCAATCCATGTCTAAGTATCCTTAACAGTCCCTACAAAACAGACTATTCAGATTGGTATACTAATTTTGTTTTGATCATATCTCACTCATTTTGATGATTCCATTGCATGGCCAACTCTCACATGTGTATGACATCTAATACTTACTGTAAATTGATAACACCATGCCTTTTTATCAGTTTAAATTTTATTTACTTACTGTTTTTATACGGCCATCATATTAAGCAAGATTTTAACCTTGTTACCTATGGTTTTTCATCTTTTTAACCATATTTATCAACACTTGATCCCCACACAACATTTTTATCATCATATATTCATCATATACATATACAATAGACAAGAAAATACATGATTACATAATCAAAATAACAAAAGGATAGGAAGAACAATCTCTATACCACCATTAGTGATGAAAAGATGGGGTTTTTGATGAACAAGACTTGGTTCTAGTTATCAAATATTCAACTTTATCAAGGCATCTTCTTGGGTCCTTTGGATGGATGAACACCTCCATGAAATCAGCCTTTTAACCTAATGAAAACTCCTTTTCATAGGTTAAGATCACCTCCAATCTTCATATCTTCAAAAGGACATCATCATATGTAGAAATAACATGAGATTTTGTGGTTGAATTTGATCAAAATGGGTGTTTTATGGTGATATGGGACGGCATAGATGAGTGAGAGAGAGAGAGAGAGAGTTGTGAAGTTTTTGGTGGTTTTGCATGTATGAAAGTGAACAAATGGTTTGTGGTGGAGTGGTTTTGGTGTTGGTAGCTTACATGTTAAGCTTAGCTAACATGTGTTAGCTTGTTTACTACAAGTTTGACACATCACAAGGTGTGGTGTCATAGTTTGGCCGTCCCATTTGAGTGGGGTGGGGAAAAACTTGTTTTGTCTCATTCCACTAATTTACGGGTATTCCCTGATTCTAGTTTCCTCGATTTGCGTGCCCTCGGGTCGTTTTATGAAAAACGTTTTTATAAATTATGAATCAACGGCACAAAACGAATCTAATAAAAATTGTCTTAACAAAAACGGAGTTCAAAAACGTAAATACGTAATCCTAAGGTTTTCGGTTTAGTCGTAAAGGACGTTAAATTATAATCGTAAGTCTTAATCTCTTCTCGTAAATTTGTGAGTTTATGAACCAACACAATTTAAAAATTCTAAAATAATATTCACGGATAAATTTATTTTCTAAAATGTCGGACTGTCACCAAAACGGTGTATGTAAACGTATGCACGTAACGTAGAATCCTCCGGTTTAGACGTAGTTGATGCTACTTCGAGACGTAAACCCAAATATCTTCCCAAAAATAAGTGAGTTCATAATATATCATCAAAATAATGTTTTCAAATAATACATGAGAATAAAATATCAACCATAAATTGACGGATTGTCACAGCATTTACCCTTAAACAGGATCTTTGTCCTCAAAGATCAATTTATCTTACTACTCGCTTCTTATAGATTTAAAGCCATGTGGGTATTTCCTCCACATTCGGTCTTTTCTCACAAGTGTAATCCATTACAATACGCGAGTTTCATCAAACATAACTACGGAAATAAGATCAGACTTAATGTTGACTTACTTTCTCTATCCATGATGTTCACGAGTTTTTGATGAATGCAACTTTTCGCCGATCCAAACTTCATTAAGGAATAGTCAGATTTTCACTTGATAGACATTTATCAAGTTCGATATACGAAACATAATTCACGCATCCCTTGAAGTTCTAGGGTAGATCCAGCTTATATGCCTTTCAAACCAACTTTTACATCATCTTTATGGTCCCATACTACGGGGACTTATTTCCCATGATCTTTCAGATCATCTATTCGTTTTTTCCAAAGTAAAATTTTTTAGGCATAACTTCGCTACCCATCCGGCACTTCAAGATCTACATTTCATATTCACATAACCTCCTGCCCACTAATGGCAGTCAATAATCAGATCCTAATTTCAACAATCATTTTAGGTCTCGCGGGTCGAGTAATTTGTAAGGTTAGGTTTGTCATCATAGGCAACCTTAAACCTAAAAGACATGTCCAACTCACAATGGGTGTATGTCGGGTGTCTTCATCCGAACTTCTGCTTACAGATGCTCTAATATTTAGATCCTAATCGATCCTAATACGATAATTATCAATGATAATCTCTCCAAAGGAAAACGATTATACGGTTTATTACCAAAGGTCAATCATTCAAACATAAAACAAGACTTCTAGTGTTTTGTATCGTTACTTTACCTCGTCCCTTCGATTGGGGTGGTAAACAGTACTCTCATCAAGGTTCGTTCTTAATGACTTCTGAGCAAATCTCTAGAAATTTGATGCGAAGCGAGGATCTTGATAGAGATGATTGATACAGCACACTATGTTTACACAACTCTTTTAAATACAAAGAGTCAATTTATTCATCAAGAATCTATCATTAACAGGAATGATATTAGCAGATTTGGTCAGTTTGTCGACGATGACCCAAATTAAATCAAATTCAGATTATGACCTTTGCAATAGTTAGACGTTTACTAATGTATGAGACGATGTCTGCCTTCATAATTTGCCATCAGTACATCTTCTTCAGATAAGATACACTTAATCAGAAATGGCATGAATAGAACACTTAATCTTATGAGATTTCAACGTAACTATATCTCACAGTCCTCCATATTTAGATAACCACAAGTGGCCTTTTAATCATTTAACGCCATCAGCTCTTATTACTAATGGTTCACATTAGCCGCGAACCCCCTTTTTATTATTTATAGTATCCTTCTTTTCAAGCATCGGCAATTTTTAAATTGCTCAGGCAATTTATTTTGCACAATCATTACTAAGGAACACATCCTAATTGATTCTTTATTTTTACATAATGTGTCAGTAATTACATTCACCTTCCTTGATAAAAATAAATATCATGACCACAATTTTACTCAGAAATTCTTTCTCCATATTTTCTAAGTTTTAGTTTTGTTTCAACTATTATATTTTTTTTTGCTCAATCTGACGTTTAGAGCGTCGATAATTATTACAAGTAATTAAATAATAGATATTTAATTTTATGAAACATCAACGTAAGAAGTTTTAAATTTTCTCGGTTCGTCTAATTATAGGAGAATGTTCAAAATAAATTTGAATTTAGTTAACACGATTTTTTGTTGATTTACCGAAAATAATTAGTGAGATTCGTAAATGTTTGAAAAAAATCTTTGTTTATATTTTGGTCACAATATTCTTAGTTGATAAGAAAAAATTGTCGTTTTAAATTTCAAGTCATTGTTTATATGGGTTTCCTCAATCCTTCTTAAGTTGTCTTGAGGTATACACAAACATTTACTCCTAAACAGGAGTTTAGTTAAATGTTCTGGGTATATGGGAATAATCCCTCAAAAGTTCTTTTTGATAAAACATTTGTCAAAACATATTTGCACTTTATTTTTGGTAGGCCAAAAGTCTTAAATGACTTCTAATTTTTGAAGAGACAATATATATATATATATATATATATATATATATATATATATATATATATATATATATATATATATATATATATATATATATATATATATATATATATATATATATATATATATATATATATATATATATATATATATATATATATATATATATATATATATATATATATATATATATATATATATATATATATATATATATATATATATATATATATATCTCTTATCATCATTAATCAAACGATCATTTTATGTAAAGGGTCAAGCCTTAAATCACACGTTATATATTCAAGGTACAGGTTTTCGTTGTTCGGCCAATTTAGGGCAGTCTATAAATAATTATTAACTCATTCTTATTCTTAGAAACAAGCAAATGGTCCTTAATGATCACAAGCATGAATTTATCAAATTACAGCCTACACACGTGATTCACCAAATTTATGGATGCTACATGTGCATTGGTCAATCCAAACAACATAACATGAAACTCATAATGTTCATCACGAGTTCTGGATGTAGTGATTGGAATAGATAATCTTCTTTACGGACGCGAAGTTGATGATAACCATGCTGTAGATCAAATTTTTGAATATACACTAGAACCTTGTAAATGATCGAACAATCTATTATCTTGGGTAGTGGATATAGATTTTAATCGTCAATTTACTTAGTTCACGGTAATTAATAAATATAAGGAATGATAATAGCTCTTCATGATGACGAGCTTGGTAGAATAAAAGCTTTCCCCGACAACTCTCTCAGTTGTACGATAATTCTTTTAATTCAGATGGTGCTGACGTATAGTGCACACGCCACATGTGCAGCACCAGGAATATAATCAATACCAATTTCAACTTGCCTTAATGGCGAAAGTCTAGGTAATTCACCAACAAATACCTCCTAAAGATTCAGATAACGGAAACATCTTTTAATAAATTCATATTAGGTTCTTTCTAGATTATAATATCTATGACTAATTCACAACCATTCACGGTATAATTTCAAGTCTAAATGCAGGATATGGTCATCCATCAAGAATTATTTAGATCACTTTTGATAATCAACATCTTATCTTTTAGGGGAATTCTACTCGAGTTCCCATCAATTAAGACAATGTCGTCATGTCTTAATTAATCAATCCATTCTACTGGCACTATCAACTTTCCAGTTTCATTACTGTTGATAAGATGTGAACTTCTCAAAAGACTAATAATAACTCATAATCCTTCTCAAATTCAAGGATATCAGGAGACATAACTAACCTTAAAAGAGTAAGTTCAACGCATAATCTACGCGAGAGAATTTCAAATCAGATACAGACGAAAACATTTAACGAATATGAATATATCTCATGTTTTCATAATTTGAGTACGGATTCGAAAGCTCCTCGGATCGTTACCCAGGTCATTCAAATGAAATCTTAATCAAAAGAAATGATAGGAACGTCGATACATCCAGTCGGGTATCAACATTTGGTAATAAAATACTTTTCCTAAGAATCTCACCACGGGAGAATTGGACAAGAAGGGAATATCAATTGTCAATTAGGACAATATCTGATAGGTGTGAAAACACCCATCCTTTTTACCACTTAATTACAATAATAACCAAGCCAAAACGTGTATTTTATGTCTTTTATGTCGGAATTATGCGTGGTTTGTGTTTTTGTTGTGATTTAGGACGAAATGGTGAAAAGTGGAGAAAACACGGACATTCACGGGCATTTACGGGCTTTGATTGAAGAAAAAGATGAAAAGACGAAGTCAAGAAGTCAAGAGTGCAAAAAGAACGGAAGTCCAAGACCAATTCTGAAGATTTATCGAAGAAAAAGTCAAAAGACGGAAGTTTACCAAAAGCCGAAGAACTCGAGTCTTATTTATTGAAGAATATAAAGACGAGTTTAAAGAAATCCCGAGCCATAAGTCATTAAAGTCCAAGATTAAAGAAGATTTAAAGGATTAAGGACTAAGAGTGCAATTAACAAAGAGATTAAGAAGGAGGGACTTAAAGACGCAATTAAGAAGAAATGAAGGAGGGGAGGAAGCTTCCTAATCCTCCCCTATATATAGATTAGATCTTAATACTTTCATTTTTTTGGCTAATCGTGACAATTAGTTCTTCCACTTTTAATTACCTTGTCATTTAAATACTTGTCAAATTTAAATTCCTGTCTTGCACCTTAATTACCATTTAATTTCAAGTAAAATTTTCTTTTAATTCTTGTTAATCTTTATCTTTATCTTGTTAATCTCATTCTACCTTTCTTAATCTTTGATTCTTATTGTTTATGTTCATGTTCATGTTCTTATTTTTCTTATTTTGATCAAGTGGTTTTGATTATTTTGATTAGTTTTGTTAGTTTGATTGTTTTGGCTTGATTGTTTATGATTAATAGATGTTTATTTGATAGTTTGATTTATTCTTGTGGTTGATTTAGCTTGGTTTTGATTAAATTCGTGCATATTTTGTTCTCCTTGTTCTTCGGCCTGTTTGTTTCTGATCTTTCCTAGGTTCTAATCTTCGAGACACTCCGAACAAAGGACTTCACAGGTTGGCTATCCGGAATATTGAATATTCCGCATAGGAATTTATTCCGCGTAGGGCTTCAGATTCCGAATAGGACCAACTATTCCGGATAGAGGGAGTATTCAGAATAGGCTACTTATTCCGCATAGAGGTAGTTATTCCGAGTAGGAGATTATTCCGAATAAGGGAAAGAATCCGAATAGGTCAGATATTCCGCATAGGAACCATTATTCCGAGTAGGACTGTTATTCCGAGTAAGCTTCTATTCCGCATAGTGACAGTATTCTGAATAGGGTGTTTATTCCAGATAGAGTTGATATTCCGAATAAGGGCACTATTCCGCATAAGACTTTATTCCGAATAGGGACAGTTATTCCGGATAGAGTTTTATTCCGAATAGGAGTTATCTTCAGTTTCTTTATTTTCAGTCTTTAATTTTCTGCTTTAATTTTCCCGCCTTTTTACTTAGTCGTACTTTAAGTTTATTTGCCTTAGATTATTTTAGCCTTGCCTTAGTTTAAGCTTTAGTTTTAGTTGCGTTTTAAGTTTGCCTTAGTTAGATTTTAGTTTGCGTTATTTACATTTAGTGCCTTTTAATTTTAGCCTCGCTTTTAAATTCTCGCACCATTTATTTTAATTAGACTTAGATTTACTTTTAATTGCACTTTTACTTTAATAGTTTTGCACATTTCCCTTTACTACAACGACACACAACTTTTGTTTTCACCAAAGACAGCTGAGTCGCACAGTTAACACAGTTTTCAATTCGAAGAGATTGGTACAACGATAATTTTTAACCTGAGTAAAACCGAGTTATCAAATGGCACCGCTGCCGGCTCTTTTTGTAAAGATTAACGGTTTTCTGTGAAAGACGCGTTGCTTTTTGGGATCCGTTCACTTGTGAGCGTTATTTTTCTTGCATAAAAAATAAAAAAAAAATAAAAAAAATCATAAAAATTAAAAATTAATAAAAATACATAAAAATTAAAATTTTCAAAAATCCAAAAAGATTTTATCTTTATTGTGTATATATATTGTCTTTGTGTTTTATATTGTTTTCTTTTGCATTTTCAGGTGTATGCGTACTAGATCTTCTAATTATCAAGAGCCCGAGACTCAAGAAGATTTAGCTATGTCAGGTGTTAACAACAATAATCCACCACACCTCAACAATAACAACAATGTTCTTCCACAGCCCGATCTTCGGACAATGGAGGAGCTTTGTCAACCTACCACGTTTGGACGAGGAGGACCGATTGCGCCGATGCAAATCAACGCTCCTGAGTTTTCGTTGAAGCACCACATGATTCAGCAAGTGCAAACTAACCCATTCTGTGGATTGATGATGATGCCAACAAACACCTCGACAAGTTCATTACAATCACCCAAAGCATGAAGTTGCCTGGTGCCACAATGGATGTTCTTCGCCTACAACTCTTCCCACATACTTTATCGCATCATGCCGAGAAATGGTTTGATCGTCCTCGAAGAATTCTATTCACACTTGGGATGACATGACTCAACGCTTTTTGTCGCGCTACTTTCCACCATCCATGGTCACAAGCCTTCGCAATCAAATCAGCGGTTTCATGCAAGAACCCGATGAATATCTTTTTGATGCTTGGGAAAGATATAATGTCTTGATTGATCGTTGTCTAAACCACAACATGCTCCCTGTGACCTTAATTGATACTTTCTACAACGGTTTGACTTTTCGAGATCGTGATACGATTAATGCAGCCGCCGGTGGCACATTCATGAAAAGGAGACCCGAGGAGTGTAGAGAGCTTATTGACAACATAACTACTCACCACAAAAACTGGGATTCCTCTGCTTCTTCAAGGAACAACCCGAGAGTCAATGTTTCCTCTACTTCAGCAAACCCTGATATGACCGAACTCACCCGCATGATGACTGAAATGAGCAAAAGTATCACGCTTCTCGCTTCAAACCAACAACAACAACAAGTGAAAGCGGTTGCTAATCCTTGTGAAACATGCGGCGGTCCTCACTCATACACCGATTGTCCTTCGACACAAGGAAATCTGGAAAATGTGTATGCAGCTTATCGTAATTATTCACCGGAAAATTACCAAGCTCGACCTCAAGGGGATAGAAATCTGTTGAGTTACCGATCAAACAACTACCTTTCACCCAGTTTTTCTCCTCAAAACCACAACCCCGCCAACAACTACAATAGAAGCAACCAAATCCCACCAAGAGCTTCTCATCCTTATCACCCACCCGCCCAACAAACCCCACCCATTAATCCCGATGTTGAAGCCATCATGAGAACCCAATGTGAGCAAATCAAGAATCTGCAAAGCCAAATTATCAATCTGAAAGGAGATATCACCAAGAAAGGGAATGAGATTAGATCCGAGCTTCGAGATAATATTCAATCCTCCTTCAGCAATCAAACCAATGATTTGAAGAATATGCTTGCTAGTTTCATGCCCGCAGCTCAACCTTCTACTTCAAGTTCTCTACCTTCAAACACCATCACCAATCCGAGAGCTAATGTGAGTGCTATTACTACTCGTAGTGGAATTACCATTGTCGATCCACCAATCCCTCCCCCATCATCTACACCTCCTCCACCACCATTTATCCCTACTCCTCCTACACCTAGTATTAGTGCACCATTACCGCATCCGCCTCGTCATGACAATGTTTCTAGGAAGGACCCTTCAACATCTCAACCTTTACCTACTACACCTGCACCTTCACCACCCAAACCCAATATCCCTTATCCCTCTCGTTTAGGCAAAACCAAAATGCTAACCAAGGATGACGCTGAAGTGTCACGCTATGTGAAGATGATATCTCAAATGAACTTCAACATTAGCTTTCTTGAGGCACTTGTCCACATGCCCAAATTTGTCAAAGCATTTAAGGAATTGCTTAACAAGAAGGAGAAGCTGATTGAACTCGCCAACACACGCTTAAATGAAAACTGCTCTGTAGTTATTCTTAAAGAACTTCCGGAAAAGCTTGGAGATCCCAGTCGTTTTGTGTTGCCTTGCGTGTTCAACAAAACTAAAGAATTTACTGCCCTTGCTGATCTCGGGGCCAGTATAAATATGATGCCTTTGAGTGTTTAGAAAACACTATCATTGCCCGACCTCACTCCAACAAAGATGACTCTCGAACTTGCAAATCACACTCTCGCTTACCCTGTTGGTATAGCCGAAGACGTGTTCATCAAAGTTGGCACATTTACTTTCCCGGTCGACTTTGTTGTTGTTGATTATGAAATGGACCCTCGTATTCCTTTAATACTTGGTCGGCCATTCTTGAGAACCGGACGAGCTCTAGTTGATGTTGCCGAAGGTGAGTTTATCTTAAGAGTCGGGGATAATGCACAAGTTTTCAAAATGGGGAAGCTTACCAGTACAACCTTTGGAGGACAAGAATCAGTGAATATGATTAATGTGCATGATGACTTCGTTGTCTACAACAATCCTCTATTCGACTCTTGCATCGATAATCCACTTTTTCATGATGATGTGGATGATTCTCTCCCTACTTTGGAACCTTCTCCCATTTATGATTCTTCACCGGTCTTTGATGCTTATGATGATGAGTCTAGCTCAGATTCAGATGATTATGATGACCTTACTTCTGAGTATCCCGAGCAGCCCACATATGATGCTTTTGATGAGGCTGATACTCTTTCGAGCGATTCTTCACATGATGAAGATCCTCCGCCATCACTCGATCCTACTTTGGATGATTAGTCATTTGAGGAAGACTTCTCTACGTTTCTTAATACTTACTATCCTCATGAGAGTGATGCTCCTCCTTATGATTTTGAAGATTATCGTCTTGATCCTACTTTGGATTTGAAGAACATTCTTTCAAAGGAGAAGAAACCGGTCGACACCAATATCCGCAGCACGTATGAGTTAACACCTCTTTGTCCCCCTTCTGAGGACAAGGTTGTGCTTCTTCGCGGATCTTCTTCCCATTCTGCTGAGCCTGAGTGCTATTTTCCCCTAAAGGAAAAGGTGTTCGACCCCGGTATTGAAATCTTTAAGCCATCTCAGTATCCACCTGATGAAATAAAAGGAAAAATCTTTGGAACTATTGAAGACATGCTTGCACCTCACCATACTTGCTCCCACCATGCTCCATCGCTGCTTAAGGGAACCTTGCCTATTCTTCTTTGGCTTTCCTTGTTCGCCTTAAGCTTGTGCTATTTGATGGACGAAAACTATGTCTTTGATCCTGGTAGACATGTTCCATGCTTCTTCCGTTGATCATCAAGGTCGAGTCAGGCTCACGACTCGGTTAACAAAAATCAAGCGCTTCTTGTGAGGCAACCCATGCATCTATCTTTTCGCTTTCTTTATCCTAAGTGTAGGGGAGACCCGTTGGTTCGCTTTCCTCTCCTCTCTTCTTAATCGGGGATTCGAGCGCTCAATGATCCACTCTTGATGATTCTTGACGACCCGTGATTCCGTGTTCCCTTCTTTCCGGTTCTATCCTAAACTCTTTTCGATTCACTATTTTATATTTTCCAATATTAAAATAGGAATCTCTTTAGTTGTCGCTTCCTTAGCGAGATTTAAACAAAGTGCACAATGTCTAAGTGTAGGGGAGTTTACTCCCACATGCTTAAACATTGAGGACAATGTTTATCTTTAGTGTAGGGGGGACTTCTATCGAAGTTAAGTGGACTTTTCCTTGTATTTGTCCTCATTTTAACCGGAAAATCAATTTTTCGACATTTTTCAAAAATTTTGATCTATTTTGGCCTATTAGTTTTTCCCTTTGTATAGTTATTTTCTTTCTTTGCTAGAATAAATGCTTAATAAAGTGGTTTTAATTTTCAAACGTTTTGAATCTTTTGACTCAACTCGAGTTTTCTTATCTAAGTTTACTCTAGCTAGTATCCTTAACGTGTTTAAGTCAAGTTTTGCTAGGCTTTTATATAGGGAGCTATAAAACGCGAAAGTCTTAACTCTCACGGGTTAAGAACAAGAACTTTTCGCAAGTTCCTATAATTGATCCTAGAGAGTCGTTTATCAAAGGGAACTTTAAAATGCGATTTCTAAACTTGAAAAAGTCTAAGAATTTACAAGATCCTATAGGCGACTCGAAAACCTAAAACTTTGATTTAATAGGCTAAGCATCCACGAGTCTCATTCCTTGAGATTTTAAACTGTGGAGAACGAGAGATGATAGAGTCAATTATAAGTTCGGTATTCTTTCGGGAATTTATGTTAGTTAATTATAAGCCTATTCTCCCATCGCTTGCTAATAAATTTATCTACAATAAATAAGGTTGTACGATTTGAAAAGTTTCTTAGCTTCTAGCCCAAGATCGTTTAAAAGTTGCTCGGTATGGATTAGAGTTCATAGCCAAGGCATAACTTATTGAAGCGGGATGCGAAGATTGGCGAGTCCGAAAAGGCCCTAACAAGGCATGAGGGCTATTATTTTGTTGCTAAAGATCCAAAGTGATGTGAAGAATCATTTATCGAAAATCAATATGAAGGATCGAGACACACGACGAAAAGCAAATACTCCCCAAAAGTCATGGAGAAGTGTATCCGAAAAGACCCTAACAAGGTATGAGGATAAATAGATCCAAGTCATAAAAGGAGGCGGATCGTTGTATATCAAAATCCAAAATAAAGATTGGAGAAAAATGAAGAAGTCGTGGTCCAAGTATGAATCTCTCAAAACCTCAAGTGAAGAAATTTCTATATGAAGAGAAGACCATACTTTCATGAACGTCTCTCAAGGTTTGAAGTATGAAGTCGCTACCAAATATCGGTCCGAGAAAGGTCTCAAATCGCGAAGCGAGTTATGCCAAGATATGAACTTTATGAGGTCCCGAGAAGCAGTTTTAAAAGATTTTGTCCTTTAGCTAACTATTGATTAAATCGTTCACTTTATTTTCGGACTAATTAACTATCGGAATAAGTCAAAAATGCATCCTCGTGATCATTCAAGACAAAAATAAAATAAAAGAGATACCCATAGGAATAAGGGAGTCTAAGTGAATAATTGGCCCACATGAGTTCGTGTTAGTCTGCTAACTTATAATAACAATGATCTTGTTTTTAAGCTTGGTTTGGAGAAAGTGAAAACTTGAGGATGATGATCATTCACAACATTTCCAAAACCAAAGGTATCTTGATTTCTTTGTTTTCTTTACTTTGAATGTTTATAGTTTTCTATCTCTTTAATAAAGGCCAACGTGGATTGATTGTGATGAAAAATGTAAACGTGCTTTGTAACTAATGCATTGCATGAGGACATTGCAATGGTCAAGTGTAGGGGATTTGATAGGTTTGAAAACACCTATCCTTTTTACCACTTAATTACAATAATAACCAAGCCAAAACGTGTATTTTATGTCTTTTATGTCAGAATTATGCGTGGTTTGTGTTTTTGTTGTGATTTAGGACGAAATGGTGAAAAGTGGATAAAACACGGACATTCACGGGCATTTACGGGCTTTGATTGAAGAAAAAGATGAAAAGACGAAGTCAAGACGTCAAGAGTGCAAAAAGAACGGAAGTCCAAGACCAATTCTGAAGATTTATAGAAGAAAAAGTCGAAAGACGGAAGTTTACCAAAAGCCGAAGAACTCGAGTCTTATTTATTGAAGAATATAAAGACGAGTTTAAAGAAATCCCGAGCCATAAGTCATTAAAGTCCAAGATTAAAGAAGATTTAAAGGCTTAAGGACTAAGAGTGCAATTAACAAAGAGATTAAGAAGGAGGGACTTAAAGACGCAATTAAGAAGAAATGAAGGAGGGGAGGAAGCTTCCTAATCCTCCCCTATATATAGATTAGATCTTAATTACTTTCATTTTGTTGGCTAATCGTGACAATTAGTTCTTCCACTTTTAATTATCTTGTCATTTAAATACTTGTCAAATTTAAATTCCTGTCTTGCATCTTAATTACCATTTATATTCAAGTAAGTTTTTCTTTTAATTCTTGTTAATCTTTATCTTTATCTTGTTAATCTCATTCTACCTTTCTTAATCTTTGATTCTTGTTGTTTATGTTCATGTTTATGTTCTTATTTTTCTTATTTTGATCAAGTGGTTTTTATTATTTTGATTAGTTTTGTTAGTTTGATTGTTTTGGCTTGATTGTTTATGATTAATAGATGTTTATTTGATAGTTTGATTTATTCTTGTGGTTGATTTAGCTTGGTTTTGATTAAATCCGTGCATATTTTGTTCTCCTTGTTCTTCGGCCTGTTTGTTTCTGATCTTTCCCAGGTTCTAATCTTCGAGACACTCCGAACAAAGGACTTCACAGGTTGGCTATCCGGAATATTGAATATTCCGCATAGGAATTTATTCCGCGTAGGGCTTCAGATTCCGAATAGGACCAACTATTCCGGATAGAGGGAGTATTCAGAATAGGCTACTTATTCCGCATAGAGGTAGTTATTCCGAGTAAGAGATTATTCCGAATAAGGGAAAGAATCCGAATAGGTCAGATATTCCGCATAGGAACCATTATTCTGAGTAGGACTGTTATTCCGAGTAAGCTTCTATTCCGCATAGTGACAGTATTCCGAATAGGGTGTTTATTCCGGATAGAGTTGATATTCCGAGTAAGGGCACTATTCCGCATAAGACTTTATTCCGAATAGGGACAGTTATTCCGGATAGAGTTTTATTCCGAATAGGAGTTATCTTCAGTTTCTTTATTTTCATTCTTTAATTTTCTGCTTTAATTTTCCCGCCTTTTTTACTTAGTCGCACTTTAAGTTTATTTGCCTTAGATTATTTTAGCCTTGCCTTAGTTTAAGCTTTAGTTTTAGTTGCGTTTTAAGTTTGCCTTAGTTAGATTTTAGTTTGCATTATTTACATTTAGTGCCTTTTAATTTTAGCCTCGCTTTTAAATTCTCGCACCATTTATTTTAATTAGACTTAGATTTACTTTTAATTGCACTTTTACTTTAATAGTTTTGCACATTTCCCTTTACTACAACGACACACAACTTTTGTTTTCACCAAAGAAAGCTGAGTCGCACAGTTAACGCAGTTTTCAATTCGAAGAGATTGGTACAACGATAAGTTTTAACCTGAGTAAAACCGAGTTATCAATATCTATAGATGAGTAAATTCGATTTAGAAGAATAATTGGTACTTGCACATATGTAGGTGTCCCTATCAATATGTCCCTATTTTTCACTTCTTGCAGATCTCATAAAATTTAATCTTACACAATCTTCAAAGAAAATTTAGTGTTTATTAATAATTTCATGGTGAATACTAATCAGCCTTGCATGGTCACTTCCAAATTGTATGTAGGCGCGCAACTATATACAATTTCAAGATTAACGATGCAATACTCAGTTCGTCAAAATTTTATCATTATGTTTATAATAAAAACATTTTCATGCTTAATTCTTAAATAAGAATCAAAAATAAATTTACAAAGATGTTCTTTGTTATGGAAACAATTAAGTTTTCCAAGGTGTTTCATAAACAACTTCATTTCGATAACGATTACTTATAAATCTCACTTTGAATAATCCTTATAGTGATAAAAATTTAATTTTTCTCAAGGGATACTGTTTTATCTTATAAAAACAATGACTGATCTGCAAAAGAGTGATGAAAAGTTGTTCACCAAGAACTAACTACAATATGCTAGGAAATGAGCTTTAGCCAAATAATCATGAGGTTCATGACCTCGATGGCACTCAAAAAGAATAATCCACAACGTAACTCAAATCGGGATGAGTACTTGTTTAATGGTTACATTAATGCGATCATTAAGATGAAGCAACAAAAGATAGATAACATCGATACATGTAGGATTTAGCAATCAAAGGTAGTCTTTTCATTACTCACAAACAAGTCAAATTGTACCGTAACACATTACGTGTCACTATGTCATACAATTCCAAAAACTCATCCTACTGATTGCGGTATTTTTGTACACTTTGTTTTAGGAAAAATAAAGCGACAAAAGCGGGTAAGTATTAAGTATCACTTTTTGTGAAAAACGCGAATACTCGTCGTCGAGTTCGTTCTCGGTGGAGGTATGGTGTTTAGCCAAAATATATAGACGTATTTAATCGAGTGATTTCGTTTTTGGAAAGACGAAAAGAAAAGAAAACGGAATCGGACTACGCTCAAAACGGACGAACACGCGCGAACGTACGAACGTAAAAACGCGACCCAACGAAAAATTTCACCTATAAAATAATTAAAAATTACTAAAAAGTCCTAAAAATCCTAACTAAGAAAAGTACGTAAACCAAAAATTTTGAAAATGATTTAATTATTTTATATTCATATTTAAAGTTAAATAAAAATCCTAAAAAATAAATTAACTAAAAAAGGACAAAATTCAAACTTTATTATTTGCAAACCTAGTTTATACTATTTAAAAACAAAAATATTTTTTTGAAAATTTTTCTAAACTTTTTTCTATTTTTTATGACTTTTTTTTTAATTTTAAAATGAGAATAATCTTAGAAAATAAATAATAAAAATAAAATTATGAAGTTTAAACTATATAAAAGCAAATTTATTTTTCCTACGTCCTAAATGACAAAAGAAAATTTTAGAAAAAAAAGAATTACTTTTTTGACTTTTATATCTTTTATTATGAATTAAATACTCTTTAAGCTACTTAAATGATTAAAAATATTAAAAGATTTAATAAAAATCTAGAAAAATTACTAAAAATTCTAAATATGAATTAAAAGCTAGGAAAAACAAAAGACCTAAAAATAAGCTAGGATAAGCTGCCAAAATAAGCTAAATGCGCTGATAATATAAAAATAAGACAGTAAAAAAACGTATAAGAAATATGTAAAAGAAAGTATTAACAAAAGCCTTCAGTAGAACAAATGGTTACTGAGTGGGTGTTCTGTGTCTGTTTGGGGGCTGTAGTTAGTGGTTCGAACCCCATTGTATGCAGTTTGTATTTTTTTTTATTTCTTATCCAAAATTAACTGCATAAAACAAAACTGAAGGGAACAGTAACCAAAATGTGCTACTAGAGCAGATGGTAATGGGACGTTTGTTGTGTCTGCTGGTGTTGGTGAGGTCTGGTGTTCAAAACCTACTGAGGCTGTTTTTCTTCTTTTGACAGATTATTTTGTTTATGTTTCTTTTTTTTAATATTAGGCTTAGGAAAACAAATACTCGTCAAGTAAAGCAAGCACTGGAGGCAATATCAAAAAAAATACAGCAGGCATATAACTAACTGCACTCAAGGATTGCTTATATCTCACCTACACCTTATGATAACTATAGAAAAATGATCTCAGTTAAGTAAACCAAACACACAGGCCTCTCCTTTCTTTTTATTTGGTAATACCAGATACCTCAGTAACTTCTAACACTAAACACCAACACAAAGCTCAATCAATCCAAAAATCACCAACACCCCTAAGATTTGGTACTGACCGATCAAAGCAGGAACCACTTATGTCTCTTTTATATCTTTATTGATCGAACTTCGATGCATAGTATGTAAACCGAGAATAAGAATACAGCAGGCCTAACTTAGTACTATCCTAGGTGCATTTAAGGGAAAATTTGCCAATTTTAGAATAAGATATATCCTACAAATGAGCTCAAAATTAAAATGTGAATAAAAATAGATAAAACCTATCCTAAAATCTAAGAGTATGCAAAATTTGAAAGCCTAAATACTTAATTTGAGTCAGATATTCATCTGCATAGCTTGCGGGAAATTTTGCCAAAAATTCTTGAAAAGTTCTAACTGTTGAAAGGGTAAAGCGTTTCACACCTATGAGACTAAAGGCTAAATCTAAAGTAACTCCAATCAATCAACTAAAATCCTATAAGATCCAGATTTAACAAGAACACTATGTGATCAAAAGATCCACACAGTGAGCAAATATGAAAGAAATGATATTGCCTAAAAGCTCTTAGTATTCTTTTTCTATCAAGAGATACTGCACTTAATATTCTAAGAGACTTAAGCAAACATCCAAATGACCATAAGTCAACCTATAGCAATCAGCTATAAAAACTTTTGAGAAATAGATTAAATTCTATAAACAACCCATGCTTCAAATTTAAAAAAAACTAAGACCTCCAAACCAGCAAGTGCAAGCAGCAGGTGTAGTTATGCTCAAAAAATGGTCAACAATGACTAATTCAATTTTCAAATCTTAAGCCTAATGTTAACTTCTACACTAAACCTATCGGGGATCTTTTGAAATCGGCCAATAAGTGAAATCAAGCACAAATAACATCAAAGAACCTCAAACCAAGGATTTTATGACCTACTGTTTGAAAACTTGCAGATAAATAGAAAACATAGAAGTTTAGATTTTAAACTAAATGGCTAAAAATAAAAACTGATTTCAACTTATTTTTATCTTAACGCAAGAGTTCTAAAAGTCTAGGTCCTCAAAGATGTGTTTAACTTGAGTTGTCAGCTCAAACCAAACACCCCCTTTCAGACAGAATTGAAGACTTTGTTTTACACTATGAATAAAAGACTGACTAAATGTACTAGCAATCCTATAAACTAGATAAACAGTAAAGAAAATAGAAGTTAAACTAAAAACAGAGAGATACAAGCAGTTAAGCCAAAAAAAAATAAGGATACGCCAATAATTCAAGCAACAAAATATGAAAAGGAGATGGTGACTCACAAGAGGTTCCAAGCAGTAGCTCTAACCAATGATCCTGTGCAATCTTATCTCAACTCAGTCTATCTTATTACGCCCAAAAACCAGCTTATACCCAACCTTTTTCGCCAACAAGATTGTCACCTCAAGAGCATACTTCTATGCTCTCGGATGTGTGAGCTTATGCGTACACGTGTGCACAAGCAATCCAAGTTCACCTGCGAAGATGAACAAAACGTGAAATAGAAATACAAATAACATACTCACTGGTTTTCTTTTCTTGAAAATTTTACTTTCTTTAAAAACTTTTCCTGAAAAACTTTCTTTCTTTCGATTTCAAAACCCTTAATCAAAACTCGAACAATTCTTGTTTAACTCAAACAAACGATCTTGAAAATTCAACTTCAATACTAAAATCTGTCACACAAACTTTGAAACCCAAACTTTTTGCAATAATTTAAATGACTGAAATTAAAAAAATGCAGGGAAAATAAATCGCAATGAAATTTAAAATTGGAACTCAATTATATTTAAGAAATTGTCTCTTACAATATTATGAATAAAAACTGGAACAAAAACTTATCTAAGTCTAAACTATGCTATTTATAAGAGGAGTACATGAAAAACCCTAACTCTAAACGTCTTCAATCTTCCCACAATACCCTTGAAGAATATGCTTTGAATATGCTGATTTTTGGAATTGCTTCATGAAAGTTCTCTTGATCACATGGCTCTCTGAGGCTTCAAGCTCGTTGATTTGTTTTGGGGAGCAAGCAATTCAATCATAACCATTGCTTTGGTCAAGGGTCTTTTCCTATTGTGGCATCTCGTGAATAGATGTTGATGGTGAGGGGACCAAAATCTTAGTTGGCAACATATGAAGCATGTGGGGATGTTTGGTGATTGTTAATTAATAAAGTCTTCAAACTAATTTTGATTTACCCTTTTTTCTGAGTGTAATTGAAACTGGGTATTTGGTTTAGGGTTTATGTGAAGTGAAAAGGGGGGGTCTGATTGTTTTTTGGGTAAACAGTGTGTGTTACCCGGTTTATTAATCATTAAACAAAGTTAATTTGAAAAGTAATAAATAATAAAACTGGGTAATGGGAGATGGGTATGGGTTTGGTAAATGGGTGGTTTGAATGACGTGGCTGATGATTATTGGTGGTATGAGTTTGTGTGTTTGACAAATTTGGTCCCCTGCTTTCCATAATGTATTCATAATAAGTTTTTAGCAGCCAAACATGATTTCCTTTGTTACAAGTTTTCTCTACTTGTCAAAAATGGCACAAGTCATTTGCAAACTTTATATCAAGGACCATTAATGCAACTTAACCATACTTCAAGGGCTAAACATGTATTCTCTTGACATTTTAGGGACCCACATGTAATTGTTGAGTTTTACAAGGGTATAAAATGACAAGTCTTCAAAAGATGAGGGACTATTCTTGTCAATCTTCAATTCTTCAAGGGCATTTTTGTAAAATCCACAATCGGGTCCGGTTCATTGTGCGGCTTCATTTCCCGTGTTCGTTTTTGATTGATTCTTGTGATCTTTTTGTCTTTTTCACGATATTCGTACCTAAAATACACAAGACACAAATACAAGCATATATAGGGGTATTTTGATGACATTTTAAGCGTTTTAAGCCCAATTTGGACGATGAGACTATGTATAAAAGCAGTCTCATCACTCCCCCATACTAAACCATTGCCGTGTCCCCACGCAATGCTAGAATTAAGTATCTTAGCACCTCCAAAATTCATTTTATGATGACATTTATTAAAGACATAAACTTAAATAAACTACTACACGTGCTTTAGACATAATGTATGATTTTCATCACGATAAAATGACTTTTAGGGTCAAAGAATAAGAACACATGAATGCTTCGTTAGAAATAATTTCGTCGTCCTCGATTTTCACCCAATTCCATGCTAAGCGTGTAACGAGATCATTGTTATTATAAGTTAGCAACACGATCATATCTCATGAGTGTTAATTATGAACCTAAACTCCCTTATTCCTACTTGGTATCTCTTATATTTTATTTTGTCTTAATGATCACGAGGATACATCATTGACTTATGCGTGAATAGAGATTAAGTCTAAAAATAGAGTTTTAACGGTGTAACCAAAATCATTAAATTAATAATTCATCCTAATAGACAACGATGTCAAAAAAATAAGTCAACAAAAAGGATCGATAAACACGGTTTTATAACGGTTTTGAACATGAGACTTATTACCATGACTTTTATTATCCACCATCATCGGTGGTTTTATTATCATGGTTTACCTCCATCTTTTATTCAACTTCGCCATGAAGCTTTTATTATGACTTCGGTCTTGCCTTGCCTTTTATTATCCGCCTCATCGGTGGTTTTATTAGCCAAAGACGTATATCCTCACGCTAAAGCGAATTTTGGATCTTTAAAGCTTCAAAGATTAAGGCTTGATTCACTTTCAATTTGGGCATAGATTTTTCGGCCTTGTGAGCTTCAAATTTTTGCTTAATTTAGGTGAGCACTTGAAATCTTATTATTGGGTGAAGCTTTCGATTATTCGGGTTGCCAATACTTCAAAACCGTGACGCTGGCGATACCTTAATGTTTTCCCAATTTAATTACATGGAAGCTACTAAAACAAATTAGAAACCAACAATAGTGACTAAACCGCTAAATCAATATTTATTAACAATTTATTATACAAAAGCGTGGGGAGAATAAGCTAATAATTACTACACATGAGATCGTGACGATTACGAGACTTATAAATAACTCTATCATTTCTCGTCCTCATTTAAGAGACTTAGCCTAAAAAGTTAAGGAATCGAAGCTAAGTGCTCAACACGCACGGTAGAGTCAAAAATTACTCTTATTCTCACCATCGGAAAACCTACATTCATGTCTTAAACACTTATGAAAAACAAGAAAAAATTTTAAAATTTGGCCATTTTTAGCCTTATTTGCAACAAAAAGAGAGACAAAAACAAAAAATTTGGAGTGCACGAGGGCGTAAGCAAGGCAAGTATCTATTCACCCCCCCCATACTAAAGTTAAACATTGTCCTCAATGTTTCGAGTCTAGGGGTGCAAACACCCCCATACTAGAGACGTAGTCGAATGCGTAATCTAGCATGGAAAGGGTGTAACCGTTAAATTAATAGCCGTTTATGAAGTGTGCTATAAACCTAAGGTTAGAACATCAAAGGATATATCATATGGATATCGAGAAGTTCTTCAAAGCAACGATCGAGTGCTCCCATAAAACGAACACGAGAGGCTCCAATCGTGAAGATCATGATCATCTAAAAACCACAATGCACAAACAACCACGGAACAAAGGTTGGAAGGGCACAAATGCCCTCACATTAGGTTAACTAAAAAGCAATAATATTTACAAGGATAAGCATGAGAATCCCCCACGAGGCACCTTGTTTTTGATAACCGAGTCAAAAGCTCGACTCGAATCCCCACAAATGTGATCAATTAGGGATTATCTTGGTTCGGTCATTTTTGGTGGGACTTACATGTAATCAAGGCCCAAAAGCAACCGTGAATAAAGGCAAAGCCTTTATACCGGGATCAAAGATCGTGTCTTCGTTTTCGGATGATAAACGAAACAACACGACTTCAAGTATCAACGTCCCAATGGGACACAAGAAAATAGAATGAGAAGAGAAGGGTGGGACATTGGGTGGGCAAACAAATCGAGTTACTCGAGGTAAACTCATACCGTAAGTGTAGAAGGATCTTCTAGTGACTACTTCAGTAAAAGACTGATGAGACTGCTTTTATACATGGTCTCATCGTCCAAATCGGGCTAAAAATGCATAAAATATCATTAAAACTGCCAAATATATGCTCGTGTTTGTTACTTGTGTATTTTTAGGTACGGATATTGAGGAAATGGCAAAATATCACAAGAATCAATCAAAAACAAACACGGGAAACGAAGCCGCACAATGAACCGGGCCCAAGTTTTGAATTTCCAAAAATACCCTTGAAGAATTGAAGATTGGCAACTTTAGTCCCTCAACTTTTGAAGATTTACACTTTATACCCCTCAAATATTCAAAATTATGAATAGGGTCCCTAAAGTTTGAAGACTATACAAGATCAGCCCTTGGAAAATGAAGAAAATGCATTAATGGCCCTTGTTTCAAGTTTATAAAGTTTTTGTGCCAATTTTGACAACTTGCCAAAAGTTGACACATGAAAAATAGGCGTTGATAGCTTTTTATACAAAGTGCAAAGAAGAAGAAAGCTTGGGGACCTAAACTGCCAAACAACCAATCCCACTCACTCACTCAAAATCTGCCACGTCACAATAACCCACCCAAATACCCAAACCCTTACCCGACCTACCCACCCACAAACCCAAAACCCAAGTTTAAATTAAACTGGTCAAAGATCAGTCAAACCCCACTTATTTTTCCACCCAAACAAGTATTTTAAAAATCACTTTACCCAAAATAGATTAAACCCACATTAATCCCCCACATAAACCCTAATTATCCCAGGATCAATTAATCCCAAACCAAAGGGTTTTTACCCAATTGTTTCCAGAATCTTGATTAACCCCAACCTCACCAAAACCCACATTCCAACTCACCACAAGACACACCCATGTGTCTTGTGGGACCCTCCCCTGCACCCATCGTTTTCCCCCAAACCCTAGACCCGACACATCCAACGTTTCACACATATTCCTTTTTCCCCAAGAACAAATATACGGCCAAGATCACTTTGAAATAGCTGGCTACAACAACAAGATCACATGGGCGCATTTGACTGATTTTGAAGACAAAGACCAAGGGCATTTTAGGATTTTTAGCTACTAGGATTTACTTTTATTCTTGTAATACTAGAAGGTTCAGTAGACTAGTATATATATGAGTGGTATGTGCTCATATACGTTTTGTTCCAGATTTTACTCAAAAAATTGTAATCTTTTTAAATATTTATAAAGTTTTGAAACAAGTGTAATTCCTTTTATGAGTTTTAAAATTGATATATGTTTGTGAGTAATTAATCTGAGTTCCATATTTCTTGTGTTAACACTTGTGTGTTTGGAGTTGTTATTTTTCAAAAAAAGGTTTGTAAAAGGGTTTCATTACTTCATATTTTCAAGATGTTATGAAGTGAAAGTGGAGTAACATCCTTGTTTTTCTGAGATTAAACTTGTTTTCAAAAGTGTTCCTAGTTCAGGGTTTATTGGATTGTACAAGTGGTTTTAAAAGGTTTCAAAATCAGAAAGTGTGTATTGGTTTGTTCATTGTTCTTAGCAGGTTTTTGAAGAACTTGTTTTGTTAAAGGTCCAGCATAGGCCCCAGCCTATAGGGAGGTGGTTTTTCAACCACTAAGGGTCCTGGATGTAGGACCCTTAAGGTAGTTTATTGTTTCCTATTTCATTTTTTTAGTTTTCTGAAATTTATGTGATTTTTGTGATTTTTCTTGAAAGGTGTTGTTTGTTTGTTTAAGCTGTTAGTAATTGCTCATGTTAGGTGTTTATGCATGTTAGAAGCATAAATAATCACTTTGGTTGAGTTTTGAAAGATTTTGGTGTGTTTAATTTGATTTCAGAAGTTTAAAGGAGTGTTTGGGACAAGGGATTAGCCAAGTGTTTTGTCTAAGATTTGTGTTAGTTCCTGCTTAAATACATGTCTTTGGTGGTTAGTATATGATGCATGTACTTGGGTTTCAATTTGGATAAGTTTTGATCACATTTGCATGTTAAAAAGTTGAAAAAGTTAGCAAAAATCAGTCACTGCCTATTTGTGCTTGTTCTTGTGAAATTTTTCCACAAATCTTGGTTATATGCTAGAGTTAAGTGATTTCTAGGGTTTGATATTGCTTACATGCCATTTGCTTTGATTGTATGCAAGTTCTTAGCCTCTAAATTTCCTTTTTGTGCAAGATATTTGTGTCATTTGTGCTCATCAGAACCATATATCTAGGTTTGATCATCGTTCATATGATAACATAGCGGAAAAGAACAATGATCATGACAAGGTGTTTAGGCACAAAGACACGAATTAAAACAATTAGGGATGTTCATTATATTAATAACAAACATCCACTAGACGTGTATACATTGAATCCCACGTCTAGTGCGACACACACTTTAGGTTTATATTGTGAATGAATAATATGATAAAAAAACCTACGGTCTATGTTTTCTTTATATACTAGAAAACATAGCTTACAAAGAAAGCTAAAGTAATAAAAAGACTCCAACGGCTTGTTCTTTTGCAACTTGTACTTTTTAGCCCTTGTCTTCTTATTTTGTTGTGTTTTGACTTATCAACTTAATAATTGGACCCAACAATCTTCCCCTAGTTGATGATGTCAAAACACTCTTCTTAAGCATGAATCCTTTGTATGTAGTACATGATCTCCAAGAAGCTTCCCCTTAAGTACATGATCTCAAAAGTCAAATACTTGGTCAAATAGGCAATGGGTTCCTGTAGCAAACCCTAGGTTCAACGCTGATAAGAGCAATCGGGGCGCTGACAGGAGTAATTTCAGCGCTGATAGAAACACTGCTAAACCTAGGTATTTGCAGCCACAGGGAAATAGGTCTAAAGCTTCTACTAGCTTAACATGGAGACCAAAACAAGACCAGAACCCTAATAATACTGGTATTTCTATGACATGCAACAGGTTTCATTATATTTCTAAGGCATTGTCAACACCAATTGGGGTTAACTGGGAATTTCATTCAAACAGGGATGAAAATGGGGTTGTTATGAGAACCAAGTCTGTTCTTGTTGAACAACCAAATGAATCCAAGTCTTCCAAGGCTTGGGTTCCCAAAGAAAACTAATGCGTTTTCTTTATGTGCAGGGCATTCAGAAGAAGATCAATGACTATGGATACTGGGATAGTGGATGCTCAAGGCACATGACAGGAAAGGAAGACTATCTGACCAATTTCTCTCCTATTCAAGATGGTGATAAGGTATACTTTGGGGGTGGATACGGCACAATCACAGGAAAAGGAACCCTTGTCACCAACAATCTTAGGTTTGATAATGTCTTCTTGGTGAAAGACCTGGATTATAATTTGTTTAGTGTATCACAAGTGTGTGATAACAAAAATAAGGTTCTTTTCACAGATACTGAGTGCTTGGTGTTAAGCAAAGATTATAAGCTCCCTGATGAGAAATACATAGACTTTAGAACACCAAGGCATAAAGACATATATAATGTGAATCTTAATGGAATTAAGGTAAATAATAAAATGTCATGTCTGTATGCTAAAGCCTCAGTAGATGAAAGTAATCTTTGGCACAGGAGACTAGGGCACATAAACTTTAAGAATATTAATAGGCTTGTGAGGCTTGGTTTAGTTGATGGTTTGCCTGAAAAGGCTTTCCACAATGACCACTCTTGTGTTGCATGCCTTAAGGGCAAGCAGCACAAGGTCTCATTCAGGTCTAAACAGGTGCACTCTAGTTCTAAACCCCTTCACTTATTGCATATGGACCTCTTTGGTCCTACTAATATAGAGAGTTTGAAGGGTAAATCATATTGTTTTGTCATTACTGATGATTACTCAAGGTTCACATGGACTTTCTTTTTAGCTAAGAAAAGTGAAACTGCCCTAAGTCTGATTAATTTCATTACCCAAATTGAAAAGAAGAATGGTAATGAGGTCAAAATTATTAGAAGTGACAATGGGGGTGAGTTTAGAAATCAGTTATTAGATGATTTTTGTGCCAAGAAAGGGATTACTAGGCAGTTCAGCATAGCTAGAACTCCTCAGCAAAATGGAGTTGCTGAGAGGAAGAATAGGACCCTTATTGAAGCAGCCAGAACCATGTTGGCTGATGCCCACTTTCCTATAGCTTTTTGGGCTGAAGCTGTTAACACAGCTTGCTATGTTCAAAATAGGGCATTGGTCAACAAGATACATAATAAGACACCTTATGAATTACTTTGGGGAAGGAAGCCAAATATTGGTTTTCTGAAGCCTTTTGGTTGTCATGTAGTTGTGTTAGAAACTAGTGAGGCCCTAGGTAAATTTGATTCAAAAGGTGATGAAGGCTACTTCATGGGTTATTCAGTGCAGAGTAAAGGATATAGGGTTTACATTAAAAAGGAAAAACGTATACTTGAAAAGGTACATGTTAGGTTTTTAGAAAGTAAACCTAGTGATCCTGAGAGTGGTCCAAATTGGTTGTTTGACTTAGAACCTTTGTCTAGAGCTTTAAATTATATGCCTGTTACTGATCCAGACATTGTGAAGGTAACTTCAAGTGTTTTGGAAAAGAGAATTGGTAATGTTTCAGGTATACAGGTTGCTAAGGAGTATGGACCACCAGCAGTTATATCATCTCCCACACAAGAATTTGTTACACTTCCTATATGGACAGATGAGTATTATGCTGCTGCTACTGCTGCAAGGAAAGATAATGGTGGTGTTCAGATACCACCAACTACAAACATGCATGATTCTTCAAGCGCTGACAAAGGGAAATCCAGCGCTGACACGACCAATTCAGACGCTGATGGCTCCAACGCTGACAACACCAGTTCAGGCGTTGTTAGCCCAAACGCTGACACACAAGGATCAGACTTTGGAGACACCTTTACACAGCTTTTCTCTTCTCATTTTGAACAGGGTGGACCTTCCAATATCCATGAAGAGATTCCTGTTGATGAAGAAGAAACTGAAGAAGATATTGGCAACATGGAGCGTGAAATTGAGGACACCAGACTTTTTGAAGGAGGAGTTCTCACTTCCACAGCTAAAGATCACCCCACATCTCAAATCATTGGTGATGTTATGGCTCCAGTTCAGACAAGAAGATCCCATCAAGGTCTTGGTGGATTTATTGCCAATATACACAAGAAGGTTGATACCCCTCTTGTACAAGCATGTTTGTTTGCCTGTTTTCTGTCACAGGAAGAACCCAAGAAAATTTTTGATGCTCTCAAGGAACCAAGTTGGGTGGAAGCAATGCAGGATGAGCTTCACCAATTTGCTATACAGGATGTTTGGGAGCTGGTTGATTGTCCTAGATATGTGAGACCAATTGGGACAAGATGGGTTCTAAGGAACAAGAAAGATGAAAGAAGCTTCCCCTTAAGTATAGCACATATTCTTCCCCTTTTTGACACATCAATAGGGAATATGTGAAAGTATGCAATCTTGTAGATTCTCCAAAAGTAGCTCTATGTAATGATCCTGAAGAAAAATAAATAAAGTAGTCTTGATGTTGAAGTAGAATACCACAAACCTATGTTCCATGTCTTGTTTATCCATGTGATGAAGAACTTATACCAGATGTTAAAAATATAAGTAGACCTCGATCCCTTGTCAATATTCTCATCCTTTGTGAGACACTGAGCACGATAATGTAACTCCTTCAAGTGTTTATGACAAGTCTTCGTCACCAACTATGTAAGCACGAACAAGTTACCTTTAAACCAATGTTACCCAGCCATGATTTAAAGATATGATGAAACATAAACTCGCAAAAATCTTCTTCAATCATCACTCTTACCATAAGAATTCTTCCCCTTAAGCTAACACTTCTTCATGATGAATTTAATGGAATAACATCTTCATACCATATGTAAAAGCTACTGATGGATAACTCTTTCACAAGGCTATCCCGATTACATAGTTTAAAATATCCATCAAATCCCACGAATAATTGCTAACTCACTTTAAAATCATTAATCCTTTTTAAAAATATCCGAGCCATAAATATCATAATGATATTCTGAATTAAACGGAGATTCCATGTACCTTTTGTGTGTCTTTCCCTTCTTTTTGTGTGCTTAAAACGTACTAGTTTTCTCAAACAGCAACAAACTTTGTGTTGTCCAATATCTCTTCTGTCCAATATCTTGGTCAGATGTATTGTCCAATATCTGACAATACGTATCAGCGTTGAAGCTCATATATCAGATGACACTGTCAACCTATCAGTGTTGACTTATTTCTTGTCAGCGTCGAAACCCTTCCTGTCAGCGCTTGAATTACACATGTCAGCGCCAACCATAAATTCCTGTCAGCGTTCATTCTTTTCAGCGTCAAAACTTTATCAACGTTGCTCCAAGATTTTTGACAACGTCAAAATTAAGTCCCATCAGCGCTTACGTGCAGCATTAATGAATTCGAAACAAATATCTTTACTGCTTGACATCGCGTGTAAACATCACGTGATAGTTTAGCTAATAGCAATTGACGTCCAAATTTACAAACCACCATGCCAAACTGTGTGAACGCATGAGATATTCACCAATCAGGAACTTAGAACCATGTGAACACATAACTTCCAAACCAATGAGAAGCGCAGAATCGTGTGAACACATCTATAGAAAACCCTGTTTTGAACCGTGTATATGCAAAACTCTCATCCAATCATCATCAAGCATCCGTGTGAACACTACAATCCTCCACCAATGAGAACAAAGGACTCACGGTACTATGATGTTCTAGCGTGTAGAGGATCTGAACATTAGGGTTTTAAGCCGTATGAATTCCAAACCGTGTAAACATATGATCTTTAACCAATGAGAATGAAGGCTCACGAGATTACAATGAACATGCATGTAGTGAATTCAATTTCCACATGAAAACCATACGTGAATTCTTCTTTGTAATTACGTCCAGATCTAGGGTTTTTAACATTATACATCAAAACCCTAATTAGGGTTTGTAAATAATCCTAGCTTGATACTTCCATCATAACAGCCATAAATCTTTCTGCCTTTTAAAGTCGATCTAGGGTTTGTGAAAAACCCTAATTCATGATTTCATGTGAAAAACAGAAAACTGAAAATCTTCCATCAGCCAACTTCGACGCTTAATAACTTTTGCCTGGGGATAAAACTCGACAATCCCTCCGGTGGATGTTTAGATCTATGTATGTAGAACACACATCTAAAATTTCGTGACGATCCAACGGTTAGATCAAAAGTTATGACCTTCTGAATACTGCTGCGCACACAAAAACGTCCAGAAAAACTCCATACGAATTTTTCTTTTCTTCACCATACACGAACACCTCGTCGGACCTAGATATCAAGAGCCTTAGGCTCTGATACCAATTGATGAGTCCTCTTGATCGTTGGGCTCAATGGTTATGAACCATATATCTAGGTTTGATCATCGTTCATATGATAACATAGCGGAAAAGAACAATGATCATGACAAGGTGTTTAGGCACAAAGACACGAATTAAAACAATTAGGGATGTTCATTATATTAATAACAAACATCCACTAGACGTGTATACATTGAATCCCACGTCTAGTGCGACACACACTTTAGGTTTATATTGTGAATGAATAATATGATAAAAAAACCTACGGTCTATGTTTTCTTTATATACTAGAAAACATAGCTTACAAAGAAAGCTAAAGTAATAAAAAGACTCCAACGGCTTGTTCTTTTGCAACTTGTACTTTTTAGCCCTTGTCTTCTTATTTTGTTGTGTTTTGACTTATCAACTTAATAATTGGACCCAACACCTTGTACTCAACAGAGTACAAGGGTGCCTTCTTGTCCATTAAACATCCACAATTCTGCAAAACAAGTCCTCTTGTTTAATCTATTCACAAGTGAATATATCACTTGTGTTCATCAGTCAACAAGTGCTACCTGGGCACGTTTTTTTGATCCATTTGGCTTAATCTTTGTACAATTTGGTTTGTGTTTGTGAAATTGTGACTAAAAAGGGTAACAAGATTTGAGTTAAAAGTTTAAAAAGAAAAAAAAAATAAAGACCAAAAAGGACGTGGCCAGGACTCGAACCTGCGCCACTCCTCTCACCACACACACACGTTACCATTGCGCCCTAGGGTCTTTGACTGCTAGGGTTGCATTTGAAAGTTACTTAAGGTGTGTTTGCTTGGGCTTTTGTAATATAAGCCGTAGCTTATTTTGGCTTTTTCAGCTTATCCATTAAGCTTATTTGCACCATTTCAATTTTCCTAGGATTGTATTAGGATTTAGGACTTTTCTGTTTTAAAAGTTTATTTTTCCCGTTTTTAATTTATTTATTAGGAATATTTTTAGTTTAATTTTTAGAAAGTAGTTTAAAAATAGCAAAAAGTATTTTAAAAATCCAAAAAAATAGTTTTTAGGTTTCTATTTATATATTTGAGGTTTACATATCAAAAAGTTTTCAAAAAGTCTAATTTTTAATTTTATTTGATTTTAGGGTTTTTTATTAACTTTTAAATTTAATATAAAATTAATTAAAAGGTTTTAGGAACTTTAATTTGCATTTTTATCTTAGTTAGATTATTCTAGATTTTTGGTAATTTTTTAGAATTTATTTATAAACTTTTTATTTTTTTGATTATTTTAATATTATTTTATTACTAAAAATAGAAAGTTTGTTTTTTCTACTTTTTTCATTTTTCCTAGATTGTAGACATTAAATTAGGAACTTTGTAACTTTCCAAATCTTTTTAGGACCTTTCATTTATTTTCTAGAATTAATTTAAGTTTTAATAGATTTTAATAGTTTTTAAGTATCTAAAAATAGTTTTATTTGGTTTTAAAAATTTTAAAAATACTTTTTAGCTTAATTAGGTTATTTTTGAGGTTTACAAACTATAAAATCTTGTTTAGGGCTTTTTAATAATTAATTGTGATTTTTAGGGCTTTAATTAGCATTAAAAAGTCATTATTTAATTAATTTAAAGGTTTTAGCAAGTTTTAATTTTTTGTAAACTCATAATATTTTATTGAGGATTTTTAGTAATTTTTAGGTTAAAATTTTAAATTTTGTAGTTTTACGGTTTTACGTTATCGCTTTTTCGACTTAGTTTAATCCGTCTTCGTAACCGTCTTTTCTTTCTTCTTTCTTATTTTCTCTTTTCTTAACAATAAAATCAAAACATAAATCATTTCATTACACAACACACGTGCCTCCTCGAGAGAACGATCCCCATTTGGGTCATAAGTGTTTACGTTTTCCTAAACGTACACTTAACGCTTACCACTATTTTACCTCCTTTTCCTAAAGGTGTGTAAAAACACTACATCAAATTTTTGGCGCCGCTGCCGGGGAGGCGTGTTGTGTTTTGATTGAACCATTTTTGTTTTTTATATTAGCCATAAAAGTATTTGTATTAGTAGCACTCTACTAATACGTATTATCGTTTTTCGGTTTTTGTGTGAATATTATTACTATATTGTATACGTAGAACAATAAATACACAAGTACTCCAAATACGTGAGCAATCACAACCTTGACTTGGGAGGCCATTACCCAATCATTGTATTTGAATCTCAAACCAAAGAAAAAAAGGCAAAAATAGATAAATACTTTCGTGAAGCTTGATCTTGAAAAATACAAACTATAAGGTGGGTATAAGGCGGTTGTATTTCACGACCTAAAGGAAAAAGGCTCTTAAGTGCTTCGCGCCGCCTCGTTTCCTCCGCTTGCTTGTGCGTATTTGATTTTGAGAGTGAATCGAGGGTTTTTCCGCCCAAAGTATTATTACATATCATATATATTTTCTTGGTTTCTATTGATTAAACCCTCTTGAACGATTTGGTGTTCCACCATCGTTCTAAAGTCATCGAAGGCGTTCACTCCACGTGATCGTTTTCATTCCTTGAGGCTTCTTTAATCGAGAGATTTGATTAAGGAGGAGATTTGTAGATTATTGTCTACTTAATACATTTCACCAATTTCCAAAAAAGTTAATACAATCAAAAACCACAAAAAAATTGAAAAATACAAAATACCAAAAAGAATCTTCTTTGCTCGTCTCCTCGTTGTACGTGACGTTTATGCTAACTCATAATCAAGCAAAACGTGCATGTAGACGAAAGAACAAAACTCCCACTCCAACTCATTCTAGTGAGGAGTCTCCTATTGACGAACCCATTGTACGAGAAGCACCTACCATGGCGAATCGAACTATGATGGAGTTACTTCAAGCACCCACCGAGGGTTATGGAGAAGCTATTGTGATTCCCGCTATCCTTGAGGAAAATTTTGAGGTGAAAACGGGTTTGTTGTCGATGATCCAAAACAACAAATTCCGTGGTGATGAGAAGGACAATCCCCACAACCATATCCGCCAATTTAATCGTCTTACCGCCACGTGCAAATTTAAGGATGTCTCGAATGACTCGATTAAGATGATGCTTTTTTCGTATTCCTTAGCAGGGCCCGCTAAAATTTGGTTAGAGAAAGAGCCACCCAATTCTATATTGACGTGGAAGGATCTCGTTTCGAAGTTCGTGAACCAATTTTTTCCGCCCTCTAAGACTACGCATTTGAAAAATGAGATTTCTAAATTTTCACAAGAATCAAATGAAAGTTTTTCTACGGCTTGGAATAGGTTTAAGGAGATGTTACATGAATGTCCTCATCACGGTTTTTCCGACTTGCACCAAATAGACACGTTTTACAATGGACTTAACGATCATGAAAGAGATTATTTGAATGCCGTCGCGGGTGGTAATTTTTTGTGTAAAACGGTCGAGGAAGCTTTGGTTATAATTGAGAATAGGTCTAAGGTTTATAGCCCTCGTAACACACCGAGTGTTGCCAAAATGGGCTCATCATCGTCTCGTTCCATTAATGCCTTGCAAGATGAAGCAAATGAGGAGAATCGGTTTTTCGATAGGTTTTCGACTCTCATGTCCCATTGGAAAGCTCAAGAAGCTTCGAATTCCGCTTCGGTTAAAGCGGTTTCTAAGAGTTGTTTGTCGTCTGGTGGAGCTCATGATCTATCCGAGTGCATTACCGCGGATGGTAACACTTCGAGTGCTTATGTAGCCACGGGAACTTATAACCAAATCGGTCAAGGTTCCCGCCAAAATCAAGCTCCACCAAATCAAAATGCTAATAATTATCGAAACAACAACCAAGGAAATTACCAAGGAAATCAAAGGAACTATAATAAGGGTAATTATCAAAGTGGAAATGGGCAAATTTCAAACCAAAACCAAAACCGTGATTTTCAAACTTCTACTCAAGGTTTTCAAAATGATCACACCAAAAATCTTCAAGGAGAATTTTTGAATTATGCTAAGGCTAATGATTCTAAGTTTGACAATATGCAACGTGAAATGGTTAGCTTAAGGTCCGAGTTGAAAAACGAGCTTAAAAACGAACTTGCTAATGAACTTAAAACTCATGCTAATAAAATGGAAGGAAATGTCACACGACTCCAACAAAATCAACAAAAAATAGAGCAAGGTCAACATGAGATTAAGCAAGAATTGTTAAAAGCGGATGCTAGGCAATCTAAGTTTGAAGACCGTATGGCTAAAATGTTTGAAGCTATCATGTGTAAGCCCTCTTCTTCGGGTGGTCTTCCTAGTGATACCATCGTGAACCCGAAAGGAGAATTGAAGGTTATTACTACTCGTAGTGGTAAAACTTTCAAAGAACCCATTTCTCGTCCAAGTACTTCTATGGAGAAGGAAAAAGAGAAAGAAGCCGAGGTGGTGGTTGAAAAGGAGCAAATTACAAGCCCACGAAATACCGCTCAAACCACACCTACGGTTGAACCAATACCAATCATGGAACCCGAGATTCCAAGGCCGATGCCTATGCCTACTATGCCCCAACCCACACCACCTTTACCCTACCCTTCAAGACGAGACAAGGAAAAGGCACAAGAACTGTTGGAAATATGTTTTTCCCAATAAAGTCTCGGTCACATCTTAGTTAGCATAGATCACGAGTTATAGACTATTTAGAACTTTGTAACTTGGAGCGACCTCCCTTAGGGGGAGATTGTTGGAAATACGTTTTACGTATTTATGAAGGATCGGTCGCTCCAACGATAATTATGTAATGGGCTCGTGATCTATTTACTTTATGTATGGTCCATATAGCCCACATGTAGGGTGGGCTATATATAACCCCTCCTAGCATGTTAGGAGGGGGTTGTTGATTCACATTTACACTTAATCATTTTATTCATCTTACTTTCTCTCTCTACAATTCTCTCCCTTCTCTCCTTTCTCTCTCTAATCCTTCATCTAATTCCTTCATCTTCTTCATATTAATCAATCAATCAACCATCTAAATCCACCTAATCCATAACATAGAATAGGCCATTAATTACGTAGACCTACATTTGGTATCAAGAGCTATGGGGTGATTTAAGGTGGTGATTTGTGTGGTTTTTAGTTTTTGATTGTATTAGTGTTCTTTTAGAAAAATCATCTTGATTCTTGGTGTTTTTTGGTGTTTTTGTGATTGGGATTAGTGGATAAGTATTAGTTGTTACTTATTTTAGTCGAAAGCACAAAACTTTTTGGGTTATTTGGTCAAAATCGGGGCTTAATCTCATTTTTTTACGGTTCGACTGTTCATCAAGGAAGTTTCTGTTCATTCAGCAGAAGTTCCGGATCAAGGAGTTCCGGATCAAGAAGTTCCGGATCAAGAAGTTCCGGATCAAGGAGTTCCGAGTCAAGAAGTTCCGAATCAAGAAACTTCCGAGCCAAAGTTCCGGATCAATAACTTCCGAACCAAGAAGTTCCGAATCAATCCAAAAAGTTCCGAATCAAGATCTTCCGAATCAACCAAAAGTTCCGAATCAAGGTAATCTTCCGAATCAACACAAAGTTCCGAATCAAGGTAATCTTCCGAATCAAACTTCCGAATCAACAAAAAGTTCCGAATCAAGGGTTATTTTGCTTGTTTTTTCGACGATTTTTTAGAGGATTTAATCTTGGTTTCATACAACAAAAACACAACACAATTCACAAGCTTTACTTCACTGCTCGATCAACCGATAATCTCTGTTTCTTTGAAGAAAAACAAAATGAATCCAAATTCAGTAATGCCTCAGATGACATCTCTTACGGATATATCGATTATAACGGGAACTGATAGTCGTCCACCGATGCTTATTAAAGAGGTATTTGAGGCATGGCAAGGTCGAATGATGCAATATCTAAAGGGGAAACCGACATACGGAAGGCTTATGGTCAAATCGATTTTGAATGGTCCACTCGACTATGGTACCATTACGGTTGACAACGTGACTAGACCACGAGAATTTGAAGAACTCACTCCAGCTCAACAACTTGTTGCAGATGCAGATGAAAAAGCACTTCAAACAATTCTCCAAGCTCTTCCCCATGATATTTATAGGATGGTAAGCAAGTATACTGTGGCAAAAGACTTATGGGAACGTCTTAAGGTGTTGCTACAAGGCACGTCTCTCACCAAACAAGAAAGGGAGTGTCAGCTGTATGATTTGTTTGATAGATTCACCTACAACCCAGGGGAAACACTTCACGATTATTACTTCAGATTCACCACACTCATGAATGATCTGAATGTATACAATCTTGAGATTGCTCCATTCCAGGTTAACACCAAATTCTTGAATACTCTACCTCAAGCTGAATGGGGTGAGTATATTACTGATGTCAAGTTAACCAGGGATCTGCACAAGTGCAATTTGGATCAAATATATGCCTTCCTTCAGCAGCATGAGAAGCATGTATTATGCATCGTTCTCCTCGTGGTATGTATCCAGATTCCTTAGCTTTGATGGCGAATCAACCAAGCTTGTCTCACAACAACACACCTTATATCTTGGGACATCAAGCCTATCATGCATCACCTTACATGACACCAACTTTTCCCCAATACTCGATTTTACCACAACCTCCCACCTCACATCAGCAACAGTATCGGTTCAATGCACCTTCACCACAGTATGGTTCACAACTTCATCCAGCAAATGTTGCACCTTATGCTCAGCCTTCATATTCGTCTTATCAAGAGAATGCAGCATATCAAACAAGCTACCCTGATCAAATGAGTATTCCTTCTACTGATTATGCAGCTCATCCAGATCAAGCACTGTATTGTGACGATGAAGAAGTCCCTGTTCCTGTTTTCCAACAAGGAGCTGACCCAGTTGAAGTGCTAACTACTATGTCTGCTTATCTCACAAAAACCTTAAGCAAACGAGGATTCAGAGGATCAGCTCCTACCAACAATCAGTTGAGGAATTCATCCAATTCTCGCCAACAAGCTACAATTGAGAATGGCAGGGTCATGGTTCAGCCAATTCAACCATATCAGGGGAGATCTTCCACTTCAACCAATGCTCGCACAATCAATTCTGCTCCTTCTCCAATGGTCAACAATCCTCCGCGGGCTAATACAGGCAAGCTGAGAATGATCACCTACTACAACTGCAAAGAAGAGGGTCATATGTCCAGGGATTGTAAGAAACCCAAGAGGAGAAGGGATGGACAGTGGTTTGCAGAAAAGATCTATCTGGTAAATGCTCAGGCGCAAGGAAGGGAACTTGATGAAGAGGAGCTTGCTTTTCTTGCTGACCCAGGGATTGCTGAACAAGACGTTGTCACTACGCAGAATGCCGCTTACCAAGCCGATGATCTTGATGCGTATGATTCCGACTGTGATGACTTTCAAACTGCAAAGGCTGCTTTCATGGCAACTTTCTCCAGCTTAGGGCCAGATAAGAAATCTGAGGTACTTATTGATAACACCGATAATGCCACTGATGATAGTATTCAACCACATCAAGTTGGGCAAGAGAGTGCTGATTCAAATGAATCTTCGGTGGTGAATCTTTCAAATGAGGAGACAAACAATGATAGCAATATCAATGTGAGTCCCCAGATTTTGACTGAATCACAACCGGGATCCATTTCGCATACGCCTACTCCTGCTCAACAAGATTTGGTCATGGTTCCTGCTACATTACTTAGCCAAATGAATGCTGCACTCTTAGAAACCTTAGCTAAGAATAAGAATTTGTCTGATGAGCTTGCCTTAAGCAATGAGAAAGTACAAACTTTGGAATTAGTGCCTTCGTCTAGTGTTCTCACAAATCTCGAATATGATCATTTTAGAAACAAGCAAATGGGTCACTTGCAAGAGATCGAAAACTTAAGAGCAAATCTGTCTAATGAACTTAAAGAAAAGGAGTTAGTGGTCACTAATTTTCAAAAACTTCAAACTGATTTTGAATTACTCGAATCTAAGAAGACTGAAATGGAGATTAATGCTACTAATAAGATTAGAAGTCTAGACTACTTGCTGTTAAGACAATACGCTGCTTCACAACTAGTTCACTTATTTGATGCTTCATTTAAAGAGTTTAACTTATCACGTCTAAAAGGCCTTCCCCCTAATCCACGATATGCAAAACAAGCTTTAAGACATAGTCCTAGACTTTATAATGCAACTCAATTAGGATTGGCTTTAGACCCGATTGTTTTTCCCAATGATCGAACAAGTAAGGATCTAGTTGACGAGGATCGGTCATACAATTCTGCAAAATATCCCGATTGTGATTATTTTAAAATGAATAAGGAGCTTGCTAAAACTGATTTTAGAGTTCGCTTCCATATGGATAAGGATCTCATTACAGCACCAACCTACATGATAGAGGAAGAAAGCCCTAGTACATTTCCTACACTTGTCAACATGGAAGGTCCTAAGGAAATTCCAAAGAATCTTCCACCTGTTAGCACTGTATGGTTAAACTTGCAAGAGATTAACCGATACTTTACTAACTTTGACAAGGTCATTTTGGAATGTACGACTTCAAATGGCTTAAATGCCGGAGAATGGGCTTTCGAACACATGAGCGAGGTGTTTAAAACTGAGATCAATCCGTTTGTCGAAAGTCTAAAAGGAAGTTTTGCATCTCTTAAAGAAAATCTTCAGTTTGAAATTGGGGAAGTTCAAAAAGTGTTTTATGAAATGGACACCGCTTACGAACTGCAACTAATTGAAAAGGAAAAGATTTCAACCGAATATGACCGATTCTTGTCCGAAGTAATCTCGTGTGATGTGCTTACTATTGTAAATGTTAAATATTCGAATGAGCTTACATCCGCTATGATGAATTGTGATGCTGTGAATATTTGTGAGGATATTTGTGATGATGTTTGTGATATTTCTGTAAATGTTGCTGAAACTGTAAATGAGGTAGATAATCATTCTTGTCACGAATCTAACGCTGAGTTTTTAAAGCTACAAGATTCTTATAATTTACTTTCTCAACGCTTTAATCAACTAGAACAACATTGTATATCTTTAGAATTAAAACAACAAGCTCAAAATGAAAATCTTTTGATATCAAATGTTTGTGAAAATGGTGTTGAGACAAGTGACAAGATGATTGCAATTGTTAAGACATTAGAGGAAGAAATCATGAGATTGAAGAGAGAGATATCATCAAAGGAAACATTAAGAATGGAACTAGAGGCCGCAGAGTCTAAAAACCAAGTCTTAGAAATTAGACTATCAACTGTTCTAGGGGAGATGGATCGGACAAGGCAGGGACTATCCGCTCTTTATGGTTCACTAGAAGATCGATTCGCTTTTAATGCGACACAGCAACAATATTATATTGAACAACTGAACCAAAAGTGCGAAGAAATCTCTGACTTGAACATCCTGCTCATAGACAAAAATATGGTTTTGGCTGAGTTAAAGGAGACACTTCTTCTCACCCGACAAGAAGTTGTTGATAACTTAGCTACCGACTCTGCACCGTCCACTAGTGCTCCAACAACCAAGAAAGTAGTGCTTTATAAGAATCCGCTTCATAAGAAAAACCCGGTTGTATACGATGATTATATGAGGAATGCCATTAAGCATGTCGATCTACTTAGGGATATTTTAGACGATCTTTATGCCTTAGACCCCTCAAGTAGCGACTATTATTTGGCTCATGAATATGTTAAGCGAGTTCAATATTGCTTGGCTTATTTACAATACATAGGTACACCAGGTTCTGCACTACTTAACAATAGGCCCATTGCTGTCACTCCATTTAATAAGACTCCAGGAGCGAAACCGTCATTGGCACAATCAAGTAAGACACCTTTAAAATCTGCTGCTAATGTTCCCACTTTGCCTTCTACAGGATTAAAAGAGACTACTAAGGCTAAAGGATCGCCACTCAAGAAAGCTAAGATCAAGCCCTCCACTAGTAGTGCCACAAAGAAGAAAGTAGAAGTCCACAATAGGAATGTTAGTTCAGTTTTAAATAAAATGAATCATGTTAAGACTAAGAGCTCTGCGCCTGTGCAGCAGCCTAAACCATTCGTGAATTCTAATTTAATTTGTTGGAATTGTAATGAATGTATGTTTTCCCAGAGTCATGATTTGTGTCTGATTGATCACGTTAATGAAATGAATGCTATTAAGAATGGTCTTGAATGGAAGCCAACGGGTAGAACTCGTGCCCAAGTTGGCTGGCAATGGCGTCCCACTGGTAGGACCTTTACACTAGATGGAAAAATGTGCCCTTTAACTAGGAATGCATCTATCGAGGTTAGGTCTGAGCGTCCTTTAGTTAGGCACACTCGCACTCAAGTATGGAAACAGCGCCCTTTAATTAGGTCTGCCCCCACTGTAGTGCCTATCAGTGAAGAAATACCCCAGGATTTGAGCCAATTAGAATCTACACCACCAATTAAGAAGAAAAAGGCTAGGAAATCTAAGAAACCTAGAGTTAGCAAATCTAAGATTATTAAATCTGTACCTGCTAATAACAAGGAACACTCAGATTCCGATACCTCTACATTGTCTTTGTGTGGTGATATTTTCAGGTGGTCCAAATCATCCTGTGGTATTTGGACTCCGGTTGTTCAAAACATATGACCGGAAATCGCTCGATGCTCCGAAATTTCGTCAGCAAGTTTCTTGGTACGGTTAAATTTGGGAATGATCATATAGCAAAGATTATGGGATATGGTGAATATCAGATTGGAAATGTGACGATTTCTAGGGTATACTATGTTGAAGGTCTTGGTCATAACTTATTCTCAGTAGGACAGTTTTGTGATTCCAACCTTGAGGTTGCTTTTCGACAACACACTTGTTTCATCCGCAACTTGGAAGGAAAAGATTTGTTGAAGGGATCTCGTGGTGCAAATCTTTATACTTTGTCCTTACAAGACATGATGGCCGCTTCTCCAGTATGTCTTCTCTCTAAAGCTTCTAAGACCAAGTCATGGTTATGGCATCGCAGATTATCTCATCTTAATTTTGATGCTATTAATCATCTGGCTAAAAACGAGTTAGTTCGTGGTCTTCCCAAGCTTAAATTTCACAAGGATCATTTATGTTCCGCGTGTTCAAGGGGGAAAAGCACCAAGAAATCTTACAAACCCAAAGCTGAAGACACTAATCAAGAAAAACTTCATCTTTTGCATATGGATCTTTGTGGACCGATGAGAACTGAAAGTGTGAGCGGTAAGAAATTCATTCTCGTCATTATGGATGATTTTTCCAGGTTTACATGGGTTAGATTTTTACGTACAAAGGATGAAGCACCGAAAGCTATCATTACTTTTCTGAAGTTCATCCAGGTACGTTTGAATACCACTGTCCGCCGTATTCGTACAGACAATGGTACAGAGTTCGTCAACCAGACTCTTCGTGATTATTATGAAGGAGTTGGTATATCACATGAAACATCCGCTGCACGCACTCCACAACAAAACGGTGTCGTTGAAAGACGAAATCGCACACTTATGGAAGCTGCTAGGACCATGCTTATTTATGCGAACGCTCCATTGTTCTTGTGGGCAGAGGCTATTTCTACTGCATGTTTTACCCAAAACCGTTCTATCATTCGGAAACGCCATGGAAAAACCCCTTATGAGCTTCTACATGACCGCAAACCCGATGTTTCATTCTTCCATGTGTTTGGTGCTCTGTGTTATCCAAACATCAATAGTGAGAACTTGGGTAAGCTTCAACCAAAAGCAGACATAGGTATTTTCATTGGCTACTCACCGTCCAAAAGAGCATACCGAATCTATAACCGTCGTCTTGGCAAGATTGTAGAAACTATGGACGCTGATTTCGACGAGCTGACAGCGATGGCTTCTGAGCAACACAGCTCTGAACCCGCGCTTCATGAGATGGGACCCGGTGCTATAAGTTCCGGATTAGTTCCCAACAATCCTACTTCTACATCATTTTTACCACCATCAAGGCCCGAGTGGGATAAACTGTTTCAACCGTTGTTTGATGAATTCTTCGATCCCCCGACTGATGAAGTTCCAGTACCTGTAGTAATTGCTCCAATACCTGAAGTGGTTGCTCAAGTTAATGAACCTTTATCTAATGCATCTACAATTCAAGTTGAACCTGATGCACCTTCACCAAGTGATTCACAAACTACACCTGAATCATCACCCCTACTTGTGCCTAATGATGTAGAAGAGGATACTACTGATCACGACCTGGAATATGCTCACTTGCAAGAGCTTCCTTTCTTTGGTGTAGCGATCCCTGAAAACCCTTCAGCCGCATCTACCTCAGAAGAAGCTCCATCTATTGTTCACTCCAGACCACCTAGGATTGAAAACCATAGCACTAAATGGACAAAAGATCACCCAATTAGGAATGTTATTGGAGATCTAGATCGACCAGTCTCTACACGCCATCAACTACAAGAAAGTGCACTATATTGTTACTTTGATGCATTTCTCTCTGAAGTTGAACCCAAAAATTGGCAGCAGGCTATGACCCAATCATCTTGGATTGAAGCTATGCAGGAGGAACTCAATGAATTCAAACGACTAGAAGTATGGGAATTGGTTCCTCGCCCTGACAAGGTTAACATCCTTACTTTGTTATGGGTTTATAAGGTTAAACTTGATGAGATGGGTTCGGTATTGAAGAATAAAGCAAGATTGGTCGCTAGAGGATATAAACAAGCCTTGGGTATAGACTTTGAGGAATCTTTTGCTCCTGTGGCTAGATTGGAGGCGATTAGACTATTCCTTGCGTTTGCTGCTCATATGAACATGATCGTCTATCAAATGGATGTGAAGACGGCATTTTTGAACGGTGAACTAAGGGAAGAGGTTTATGTTAGTCAACCGGATGGGTTCGTCAGCACGGAGTCTCCTAATCACGTGTACAAGCTTAAGAAGGCTCTCTATGGGTTGAAACAAGCTCCACGCGCGTGGTATGATCTCCTGTCAACATATCTCATGTCGGAAGGCTTCTCCAAAGGCAAAGTGGACCCCACTCTATTCACTCTCAAAGACGGCAACGACATGCTTCTGGTATAAATTTATGTTGATGATATAATTTTTGCTGCCACTAACATAGAATTGTCTAAACAATTTGAGAAGATAATTTCCACACGCTTTCAGATGTCGATGATGGGAAAAATTTCATTTTTCTTAGGATTACAAATTTCTCAGAATCCCAGAGGCATCTTTATAAATCAATCCAAATATGCTCTAGAATCACTTAAGAAATATAACTTTGAGAATTGTGACCCCGTAGACACTCCAATGGTGGAGAAATCCAAGTTAGATGAAGATAGGGATGGGATTATTGTCGATCCGAAACTTTACCGTGGAATGATTGGCACCCTTCTCTATCTGACTGCTAGCAGGCCTGATTTGCAATTTGCTGTATGCATGTGTGCCCGGTATCAGGCTCGGCCTACCGAAAAGCACTTACATGTTGTGAAAAGGATCTTTCGGTATCTAAAAGGAACACTTCATCGTGGTCTATGGTATCCGAAAGATTCCTCGATTGCTTTAATATCATACGCAGATGCCGATCATGCTGGATGTCAAGATACGAGGCGTAGCACTTCTGGATCTGTGCAACTCCTAGGAGATAGATTGATCAGTTGGTCTTCAAAAAGGCAGAAAAGCGCTGCAATATCAAGCACGGAGGCTGAATACATCGCCATGTCCGGTTGTTGTGCTCAAGTCCTTTGGATGAGATCACAATTAACTGACTACGGTCTTGGATTTAACAAAATCCCGATGTATTGTGACAACAAGAGCGCCATTGCCCTTTGCTGCAACTATGTTCAACATTCCCGGGCCAAGCACATAGACATTCGCTACCATTTCATCAAGGAGCAGGTGGAGAACGGAGTGATCGAGCTGTATTTTGTCACTACTGAGTACCAGCTGGCGGATATGTTCACCAAAGCCTTAGATCGAGGACGAATCGAGTTTTTGATCGACAAGCTTGGCATGAAATCATTCACTCCAGCGACTCTCAAAGAGTTGGCAGAAGAATCAGCTGAATAGTCGTGGTAAACTATTCAGAGTATCCTTTGGTTGTGATCATGTATATTATCGTAAATATATAAACCACAAAAAGAAAATACAAAAATATAAAACCAAGAAAAACCATAAAAAATATAAAACCTAGAAAAACCATAAAAAGTATAAAATCAAGAAAAACCAAAAATATTTTTTGTTTTAAATCGGGCATGTCTTTTAGTACGGTAATATTTACGGCCTTAGAAATGTCGATCAATATTGACACGGTGCCATAAATAGAGTCCGTATAAAAGTTGTACATTTTTAAAACATGCCCATATTGGCTTGTAGTTATTTCAGACTGCAACCCGGTTTTTATATTAAAGTCACGTATTTCCTTGGAAAACGTTGGCTCAGAACGGGAATTAATTTTCTCGGGCGTGATTTACAAGCCAAATCATGCAAAGGGATCAAGTTTACTTTATAACTTGGTCTGACACGAATTTGTGTACGTCTCAGTGCATAAATTTGTTAAAATAAGAGAAATCTTATTAAAACCACGAATCAAAATTTTTCAAGAGAAATTGGAAATGCTTTCATCACTATTTGACTCTTTAAACAATGACTACAGCTCTTTAAATAGAAAACGGGTCATCGTTTAAGGGGGAGAAAATAGTAAAATCATCTTTGTCATTAGAATGGATTTTCCAAAGTGATTGTGAAAATTAAGGACTACATGGTAATTGAGTGGTTTGCTTTAGAAAACGACTAGTGTTCGTTCTAAGTGATAGGCATTGCTTTTAGATATTGGAAAGATGCTAATAGATGCGTTTGCTAATTTGTGTGCAAGTTAAAAACAAAAAGGGTTAAGTGATATGAAAACAGTTAGAAACAAAAAGAAAAAGGAGTAAAATTGGAGGACTTATAGTCACATCACAGACTATAACTCGCTCTTCAAAGAAAGGAAAGTTTATCGCCGATGGTAAACTTATCCTAACAACGAGAAATTCATTTTTCTCGGGCATGAGCGTATATCAAAAACATTCCAAGTTTTTTCAGCTCATGCATTATGGCTTATCGTTAAATATCAGACGATAACCCGTGCTTCAATTAAAGGAAAGTTTATCGCCGATGATAAACTTATCCTTACAACGAGAAATTAAATTTTCTCGGACACGAGCCTACATTTAAACCATTCAAAGGTTTTAGGCTCGTGTACATGACTTACAGTTAAATGTCAGACTGTAACTCGAACTTAAAATAAAGGAAAGTCTATCTTTTATGATAACTTATCCTCTTAACGAGAAATTCACATTTCTCGGTCATGAGCTTGTATTAAAACATTCGAAGTTTTAAGCTCAGAAAGGAAAGTGTATCTTTTAAATAAGATAACTTTTCCTCGTAACGAGAAATTAACCTTTCTCGGTCATGAGCTTTCCGTTAAAACAGTCAAAGTTTTCAAGCTCATGAACACGACTTCTAAGTAAATGTCAGCTTAGGACTCGTTCTTCAGATAAAAGGAAAGTTTATCGCCGATGGTAACTTATCCTTAACAACGGGAAGTTCACAACTTCTCGGACTTGAGCTCGCTTTTCAGATATTCAACATCTTAAGCTCAAGTAATTGTTTTTCAAAACTTTGAACACAATTTTTCGAGAATTTCTCAAAAGGTTTTTCTAAATCTTTCAAAATTGTGTGTTCAAAAACGTTTTGATAAAACGAGCATGTCTTCTGGAATCGATAATATTTACGAACCTAGAAATGTCATTCAATAATGACACGGGGTTGTAAATAAAGTTCGAGCAGAAGTTCAAACTTTTAAAACATGCTCAAAATGGTTTGCTATTATTTCAGATAGCAACCCGCTTTTCATAATCAAGTCAAGCATTTCACCGGAAAGCTTTGACTCAACAACGGGAATTCATTTTCTCGGGAACGTGACGAGGAGACCAACATTCGTGAACAAGAACCATGTGAATCTTTCATATGATGTTCTCCATCATTCAGGTCCAACCTCTTCAATTGCTAATCTTGTGAATTCATTATTATATATGATCTTTGCACGTAATAAATACCTTACACTTGTGTTTAAAAGGTATTTAATTTACGTGTCTGCACACCCTCATTAATTTGAGGGGGAGCTTGTGTAATTCATGAAGATAATTGGATTTGCATTTTTCTTCCCAAATTTTCTTAAAATGCTATTAAATCAATTGATATTAAAAACATCTATTGGGTTAATATTTTTAATATGGGGGAGAAAATGTGATTTAATATGGGATATGATCAATCAAGGTTTGACTTAACGTGTTAGCTCATCCCGACATGTGCGAAATGTTTTCGAATATCGTAGCATATGTTAAGGGGGAGCAAAATGGATTTGTACTTCAAAATGGATTTCATGGTGACATACACTTACCCAAAACATCTCTATTCACGACGGTGAAGATTGTGGTGACATAAGGATGGTAGGATAGGTTAAAGTCCAATGATTTCTCTAGAACCGGAGGAATCTTCCCAAGGACATTCCATAGCTAGAAATAGTAGTCCTTAGGAAAGAAGGAGAAAGATTGTGAACGTAGCTGAATGCCGACCAAGTACTTAAGTTAGCACTGGAACAATCACAACAAAGTGCTAGTTATGACGTATTGGTAAGCATTGAAGGGGTTGAAGAATGAAAAAGAATTGTAAAGATAAAGGGTGTAAAGAAAGAAGCCCTCCTTACAACTTTAGGCAGAAACCGGGTCAATACATATGCTATTGAGGTCATTTTTGCTAATGATTCTCGGTATTGAAGAAAGACGTCATGGACCCAGTGATGCAATGCACAACCCTTCCCAGCTAACTCAAATATCTCTCAAAAGGTATTTGTTTTAATCACACGGAGATCAACACATTATCTATTGGTTTATTCACTCCGAATAAATTGGTATTGAAAAGGTGGCACTCCTCTCCAGCCTCCGATCACTAAAATCCAAAATGCACAATCGAGTCTAGAGCCATTTGAGATCATCAAATATCTCATTAGGACACACTTTCATTATTCCTTGCTTGTTCACACAATGTGAAAAGTAAGAAAGATATTAAGAGTCCTACGCAAAATCTTCATGATCTTGCCTGAACATCCGAGTAATACGAAAGTATTTACAATGAAGATGGAAATCCTTCTTGAGCGAATATCAAAAAGCTCATGGTAGGTGACTTGTGCGATTCTTTATGAATCAAACTTGTGATAACTGGAAAGCAACAGTGGTTTAATTCTTAATTGAACTTAAACTCGTTCCAGGCCTCTTCGCATTATCATATGATCTTGCCAGAACACTCAGAGTGACTCTTTATTGATCACAGTGACGAGTGGAAATCCTTCTAGTGTTAACATCAAACAGCACTTGGTAGGTAACTTGCAAGATTCTATATGAATCAAGCTAGTGACAACTGGAAAGCAACGATGGTGCGGTTCTTAATTGAACTTCACTTGTTCCAGGAACATGAATTGACGGCTTCAAATCATGCGGATAATATTATCCAAATGATCCACTCTTTACGTTCGCAGTCAGCTTTGGACGGTCGAGTAAAGAGAACGGGTTTACCCGCGAAATCTTGTCAAGGAGGTTCTTTATTGAAACTACCTGCCACAAGTACGATATTTAATATCGTCCAACGGTCTTCACCGACCGGAGGTAAATTGCTACCGAATTAGAATGAAATGTTCAAGGCCATTTCATCCGTGTATATTGTTTTGTTGCTAACTGTCTTATGCAGCGTAACAAAAAGGTGGCATTGCGGTGTACAATCCAGAAGAAGTCGTCACCACATGCTTATACTACATACAATTAGTACTTCAACAAATTCAAGAAAGCCTGAAGGTCAAGTCTTCCGCTGTATCAAACTCTGAAGCTTTCAAGAATTTAAAAGTATAAGTATGTGTTAGCCTTAAAATGTGTGCGACTAACAGAATTACATTAGTTTCATAGCCGGGACTTGCAGGGACTAATATTGTCATATGTAAAGTCCAAGTCCCGTGCTATATAAACCCCTCCATACTTCCATGGAGGGGTGAGGCTTTTCATTTCTTTCTTTTTCTTTCTCTCACTAGAAATAAACACACTTTTCTAGTATCTCTTGTTTCTCTCACTAAAATGGCTAAACATCTCTTTAACCCTCCCCGACCTCCGGATCGAACCCGTGTTCATAGTGAATCCATGATTAACAGTATGTGGAACATGAAGTCACAAAGAGGCAAATATCACAAGTGAAGAATGCACAAGGTCAAGGCAAGGAAACATGCTCAAGACTAAAGTCAAAGATCACATCAAGCATATTCACAAGAACAAGATCGAAGACTCAAGCATAGATGCTAGGTTTAAGATTTTGTAAAAAGATGTGACCTCCCTTAGGGGGAGATTGTTGGAAATATGTTTTTCCCAATAAAGTCTCGGTCACATCTTAGTTAGCATAGATCACGAGTTATAGACTATTTAGAACTTTGTAACTTGGAGCGACCTCCCTTAGGGGGAGATTGTTGGAAATACGTTTTACGTATTTATGAAGGATCGGTCGCTCCAACGATAATTATGTAATGGGCTCGTGATCTATTTACTTTATGTATGGTCCATATAGCCCACATGTAGGGTGGGCTATATATAACCCCTCCTAGCATGTTAGGAGGGGGTTGTTGATTCACATTTACACTTAATCATTTTATTCATCTTACTTTCTCTCTCTACAATTCTCTCCCTTCTCTCCTTTCTCTCTCTAATCCTTCATCTAATTCCTTCATCTTCTTCATATTAATCAATCAATCAACCATCTAAATCCACCTAATCCATAACATAGAATAGGCCATTAATTACGTAGACCTTCAAGAACGAAATAATTATCAATTAGAACTTTTTATGAAAATGTTTCGTGATTTGCATTTCAATATAAGTTTTGCCGACGCCTTAGTCATGATTCCTCGATTTGCCGCGAACTTCAAAAGTATGTTGAATAACAAAGAAAAATTGCAAAAATCGTCTAGTTGTTCTTCGGTTTTTCTAAGCCGCATACCTCAAAAGGTCGGTGATCCTGGAAAGTTTTTAATCCCATGTGCTATCCAAGACATGGAAGAATGCTACGCCTTGGTCGATCTTGGCGCTAGTATTAATTTGATGCCTCTTGAGATTTTTAAATCGCTCAATCTTCCCAATCTCACTCCTTCAAGAATGTCAATCGAAATGGCCGATCATTCTATGATTCTAGCTTGTGGAGTTGCCGAGGACGTCTTTGTGAAAGTTGGAAAGTTCTACTATCCCGTAGACTTTATTGTTGTTGACATTCCCATCGATCCTAAAGTTCCGTTAATTTTAGGTCGATCTTTTTTGGATACCTCGAGAGCACTTATCGATGTGCATGCAAGGAAAATCACTCTTCGTTTCAATGAGGAAGAACTCGTCATTAATGAAACCCAAAACTCCACTCTTTCTCATGTGTATTCTATCACATCTTTGTACAATGTCAATCCCATCAAAAGCATTTGCAAAAAGATTTCCAATAGAGTTTTAGGAGTTGTTGAGATAAATGAAGTTCCGTCGCCTCCGCCGGTGGAGGTTAAGAGTGTTAAGCCTACGATTCCAATCTCGAGTGACTCTTCGGATGATGAATACGTTGATCCCGATGGGGAAGTTTTCTTTGTTGACAAAAGATTTGAAAACTTACCACCACCTAAACCAAAAAGATTTCAAAATGTGAGAATTTTTAGTGTGACTAACATTGCCTTAGATACACCAAATATTTTTTACATAATCAAATCGGGTTTTCACAAGGAGAGTGTAAAAGATGAAAAAGGAAAAGATTTTAACTTGGATTTAAAAGATTTTTCTACAATTATAACTCCGTCATCACCGCGTTTATTGAGTACTACAAGCTCGTCTTCTCCTTTTGACGATGCTTTGTGTGGACTTAGTGTGGGGGAATCCCCTTATGTTCCTTCCACTTTCTCCACCGAGGACGAGATATTTGATCCTGGAATTGCTTATAAAGGGAAATCTCGGTCTTCCACCGATATAATAAATGGAAAATCTTTTCATTTGATTGGTGCGAGTCTACCTCGAGTAGCTCATGTTTTTAGAAACTTACCCATTATCCCACCCTTCTATTTCTTCTCTCCTATCTTCTTGAAACTCTTTGAGTTTTTGTTAACCATTGATGAAGTGGCGTTGATTTGTTTTTCCAATGAAAACGAGAACGCCATCTTCGATCCCGGTATTTTGCACCATCTAAGGACTTAGTCCTTAATACCGGTTGTTTTTGGGCCTTGTTTATCATGTAAGCCCCACTAAAAATTGACCACACCATGATTATCCCTAAATGATCACATTTATAAGGATTCGAGTCGAGCTTTTGACTCGGTTATCAAAAACAAGGTGCCTCGTAGGGGAGACCCATGCTTATCCATGTACATATTATTGCTTTCTAATTAGTTAATGTGAGGGGATTTGTGCCCTTCCAACCTTTGTTCCGTTGTTGTTTGTGCATTGTGGTTTTTAGATCATGATCTTCACGATTGGAGCCTCTCGTGTTCGTTTTATGGGAGCACTCGATCGTTTGCTTTGGAGACATTTCTCAATATCCAAATGATATATCCTTTTATGTTCTAACCTTAGATTTTTAGCACACTTCATAAACGGCTATTAATTTAATGGTTACACCCTTTTCATGCTAGATTAGGCATTCGACTACGTCTCTAGTATGGGGGTGTTTGCACCCCTAGACTCGAAACATTGAGGACAATGTTTAACTTTAGTATGGGGGGTGAATAGATACTTGCCTTGCCAAACCTTCACGCTTTCCAAAGTTTATCGTTTTGTTTATCGTTTTGTTGCAAAATAAGGCTAAAAATGGGCCAAATTTTAAAAATTTTCTCATGTTTTATAAGTGTTTGAAGACACGAATGTAGGTTTTCCGATGGCGAGAATAAGAGTAATTTTTTACTCGACCGTGCGTGTTGAGCACTTAGCTTTGATTCCTTAACTACACATTAAGCTAAGTCTCTTGAATGAGGAAGAGAAATGATAGAGTTAATTATAAGTTACTATGCTAAACGTAGAGTACTCGTATTCTTTCAAAAACTCATGTGTTCTCGTCGTTTGCTTATTCTCCCTTCGCTTGTAAATATTTTTTGCTTAATAAATATTGACTTAGCGGTTTAGTTAGGATTGTTGGGTTTCTAGTCTTTTCTAGTAGCTTCCGTGTAGTTAAATTGGGAAGACATTAAGATATCGCCAGCGTCACGGTTTTGAAGTATTGGCACCCCAATAATCGAAAGCTTCACCTAATAATAAGATTTCAAGTGCTCACCTAAATCTAGCAAACAATTTGAAGCCCCACAAGGCCTAAAATCTATGCAAAATTGAAAGTGAATCAAACCTTAATCTTCGAAGCTTTAAAGATCCAAAATTCGCTTTAGCGTGAGGATATACGTCTTTGGCTAATAAAACCACCGATGAGGCGGATAATAAAAGGCAAGGCAAGACCGAAGTCATAATAAAAGCTTCATGGCGAAGTTGAATAAAAGATGGAGGTAAACCAAAGATAATAAGGCCCTTCCGTTAGGGGGCGTATAAAAGTCTTGGTAATAAGTCTCATGTTCAAAACCGTTATAAAACCGTGTTTATCGATTCTTCTTGTCAACTTAATTTTTTGACATCGTTGTCTATTAGGAGGGGTTATTGATTTGATGGTCTTAGTTACACTGTTAGGACTCTATTTTTAGACCTAAATCTCTATTGTCGCATAAGTCAACAATGTATCCTCGTGAAACATTTAAGACATAATAAAATATAAGAGATACAACTTAGGAATAATGGGAGGATAAGTACGTGATTAGGGCATATGAGTAGTGTTAGCATTACTAACTTATAATGACAATGATCTCGTTGCACGCTTGGCATGGAATTAGAGTGAAAATCGAGGACGATGAAATTATTTCTAACGAAGCATTCACGTGTTCTTATTCTATGAACCTAAACGTCCCATTTTGCGATGAAAATCATGCATTATGTCTAAAACGCAAGTATTAGTAATAGTAGTAGTGTAGCTAGTTTATCGTTCAATAAAGTGAATAAAATTGAATTTTGGAGGTGCTACGATACTTTATTCTAGCATTGCGTGAGGGCACGGCAATGGTTTAGTATGGGGGAGTGATGAGACTGCTTTTATACATGGTCTCATCGTCCAAATCGGGCTAAAAATGCATAAAATATCATTAAAACTGCCAAATATATGCTCATGTTTGTTACTTGTGTATTTTTAGGTACGGATATTGAGGAAATGGCAAAAGATCACAAGAATCAATCAAAAACAAACACGGGAAACGAAGCCGCACAATGAACCGGGCCCAAGTTTTGAATTTCCAAAAATACCCTTGAAGAATTGAAGATTGGCAACTTTAGTCCCTCAACTTTTGAAGATTTACACTTTATACCCCTCAAATATTCAAAATTATGAATAGGGTCCCTAAAGTTTGAAGACTATTCAAGATCAGCCCTTGGAAAATGAAGAAAATGCATTAATGGCCCTTGTTTCATGTTTATAAAGTTTTTGTGCCAATTTTGACAACTTGCCAAAAGTTGACACATGAAAAATAGGCGTTGATAGCTTTTTATACAAAGTTCAAAGAAGAAGAAAGCTTGGGGACCTAAACTGCCAAACAACCAATCCCACTCACCCACTCAGAATCTGCCACGTCACAATAACCCACCCAAATACCCAAACCCTTACCCGACCTGCCCACCCACAAACCCAAAACCCAAGTTTAAATTAAACTGGTCAAAGACCAGTCAAACCCCACTTATTTTTCCCCCCAAACAAGTATTTTAAAAATCACTTTACCAAAAATAGATTAAACCCACATTAATCCCCCATATAAACCCTAATTATCCCAGGATCAATTAATCCCAAACCAAAGGGTTTTTACCCAATTGTTTCCAGAATCTTGATTAACCCCAACCTCACCAAAACCCACATTCCAACTCACCACAAGACACACCCATGTGTCTTGTGGGACCCTCCCCTGCACCCATCGTTTTCCCCCAAACCCTAGACCCGACACATCCAACATTTCACACATATTCCTTTGTCCCCAAGAACAAATATACGGCCAAGATCACTTTGAAATAGCTGGCTACAACAACAAGATCACATGGGCGCATTTGACTGATTTTGAAGAAAAAGACCAAGGGCATTTTAGGATTTTTAGCTACTAGGGTTTACTTTTATTCTTGTAATACTAGAAGGTTCAGTAGACTAGTATATATATGAGTGGTATGTGATCATATACGTTTTGTTCCAGATTTTACTCAAAAAATTGTAATCTTTTTAAATATTTATAAAGTTTGGTATTTGTGTTTGAAACAAGTGTAATTCCTTTTATGAGTTTTAAAATTGATATATGTTTGTGAGTAATTAATCTGAGTTCCATATTTCTTGTGTTAGCACTTGTGTGTTTGGAGTTGTTATTTTTCAAAAAAAGGTTTGTAAAAGGGTTTGATTACTTCAGATTTTCAAGATGTTATGAAGTGAAAGTGGAGTAACATCCTTGTTTTTCTGAGATTAAACTTGTTTTCAAAAGTGTTCCTAGTTCAGGGTTTATTGGATTGTACAAGTGGTTTTAAAAGGTGTCAAAATCAGAAAGTGTGTATTGGTTTGTTCATTGTTCTTAGCAGGTTTTTGAAGAACTTGTTTTGTTAAAGGTCGAGCATAGGCCCCAGCCTATAGGGAGGTGGTTTTTCAACCACTAAGGGTCCTGGATGTAGGACCCTTAAGGTAGTTTATTGTTTCCTATTTCACTTTTTTTTGTTTTTTGAAATTTATGTGATTTATGTGATTTTTCTTGAAAGGTGTTGTTTGTTTGTTTAAGCTGTTAGTAATTGCTCATGTTAGGTGTTTATGCATGTTAGAAGCATAAATAATCACTTTGGTTGAGTTTTGAAAGATTTTGGTGTGTTTAATTTGATTTCAGAAGTTTAAAGGAGTGTTTGGGACAAGGGATTAGCCAAGTGTTTTGTCTAAGATTTGTGTTAGTTCCTGCTTAAATACATGTCTTTGGTGGTTAGTATATGATGCATGTACTTGGGTTTCAATTTGGATAAGTTTTGATCACATTTGCATGTTAAAAAGTTGAAAAAGTTAGCAAAAATCAGTCACTGCCTATTTGTGCTTGTTCTTGTGAAATTTTTCCACAAATCTTGGTTATATGCTAGAGTTATGTGATTTCTAGGGTTTGATATTGCTTACATGCCATTTGCTTTGATTGTATGCAAGTTCTTAGCCTCTAAATTTCCTTTTTGTGCAAGATATTTGTGTCATTTGTGCTCATCAGAAACATTAAGCTTTTTCAGAAACTTGTTTGTGCTTTTGGTTTGATTTTGTGTGATAGCTTGCTTGATTTCTTGTTTATCTTGACTCCTTGTACTCAACAGAGTACAAGGGTTCCTTCTTGTCCATTAAACATCCACAATTCAGCAAAACAAGTCCTCTTGTTTAATCTATTCACAAGTGAATATATCACTTGTGTTCATCAGTCAACAAGTGCTACCTGGGCACGTTTTTTTGATCCATTTGGCTTAATCTTTGTACAATTTGGTTTGTGTTTGTGAAATTGTGACTAAAAAGGGTAACAAGATTTGAGTTAAAAGTTTATAAAGAAAAAAAAATAAAGACCAAAAAGGACGTGGCCAGGACTCGAACCTGCGCCACTCCTCTCACCACACACACACGTTACCATTGCGCCCTAGGGTCTTTGACTGCTAGGGTTGCATTTGAAAGTTACTTAAGGTGTGTTTGCTTGGGCTTTTGTAATATAAGCCGTAGCTTATTTTGGCTTTTTCAGCTTATCCATTAAGCTTATTTGCACCATTTCAATTTTCCTAGGATTGTATTAGGATTTAGGACTTTTCTGTTTTAAAAGTTTATTTTTCCCGTTTTTAATTTATTTATTAGGATTATTTTTAGTTTAATTTTTAGAAAGTAGTTTAAAAATAGCAAAAAGTATTTTAAAAATCCAAAAAAATAGTTTTTAGGTTTCTATTTATATATTTGAGGTTTACATATCAAAAAGTTTTCAAAAAGTCTAATTTTTAATTTTATTTGATTTTAGGTTTTTTTATTAACTTTAAAATTTAATATAAAATTAATTAAAAGGTTTTAGGAACTTTAATTTTCATTTTTATCTTAGTTAGATTATTCTAGATTTTTGGTAATTTTTTAGAATTTATTTATAAACTTTTTTTTTATTATTTTAATATTATTTTATTACTAAAAATAGAAAGTTTGTTTTTTCTACTTTTTTCATTTTTCCTAGATTTTAGACATTAAATTAGGAACTTTTTAACTTTCCAAATCTTTTTAGGACCTTTCATTTATTTTCTAGAATTAATTTAAGTTTTAATAGATTTTAATAGTTTTTAAGTATCTAAAATTAGTTTTATTTGGTTTTAAAATTTTTAAAAATACTTTTTAGCTTAATTAGGTTATTTTTGAGGTTTACAAACTAGAAAATCTTGTTTAGGGCTTTTAAATAATTAATTGTGATTTTTAGGGCTTTAATTAGCATTAAAAAGTCATTATTTAATTAATTAAAAGGTTTTAGCAAGTTTTAATTTTTTGTAAACTCATAATATTTTATTCAGGATTTTTAGTAATTTTTAGGTTACAATTTTAAATTTTGTAGTTTTACGGTTTTACGTTATCGCTTTTTCGACTTAGTTTAATCCGTCTTCGTAACCGTCTTTTCTCTCCTTTCTATTCTCTTTTCTTTTCTTGTTAATAAAATCACAAACAAAATCAATTCATTACACAACACACGTGCCTCCTCGAGAGAACGACACACGGTTTTCCTAAATCGTCGTGCACGCTTGCCCTATTTACGCTCTTTTTCCTAAAAGACGTATTTCTACGATTATCAAAGACCGAGATTTTATCTTAAACGTGATACCGGGGTCAAAAATCTCGTCCTCGGTGGAGAAGTGTGAGGAAACAAATGGGTCTTTCCCCACACTAGATCCACACAAAACGTCGTCAAAAGAAGTAGACGCGTTTGTAGCAAGTTCAATTGAGCGAGGTGATGACGGAGTTAACATTGGAAAATCTTTAAAATCAATTTTAAAATCATTCCCTTTTTCATTTTTTAACTCATTTTTACGAAAACCCAAGTTGATTAATTTGAAAATATTTGGTGTTTCTAAAACAATTCTAGGCACACTTAAAATTTCCACATTTATCTTGAAGGCGGGAGGAGGATTTGAATTTTTAAAACGTGAATCGATTAATAAACATCCCCCTCCGGGCTAACGTAACGGTCCTCATCAAACTCGAATATAGAAGGCGGATCATCAAGAATACGTTTGATCTCAGAAAAATCGCCATCGGGATCAAAAACGTCTTCTCTTCCTCGTGGAAGAGGTTCAGCAATAAAGTCGTCGATAATCGAGTCGCTAGCTCCAACCGTCGTGAAACTAGGAATAGAAGGCTCTTCGATTGAAGATTTTGCCTTTGTCGTTTCCACCTCGACATCGAAAAACGTATCGATGTGAGCAAGGCTACCGGTGGACTTCTCACATGATAAATCCAAAATCTCACTCGGTGTGGGATTAGGAGTAAAAGGCTCGTCTCTTGACGATTTTGCCTTGACGGTTTCAACTTTGTCCTTCGAAGGGATCGAACGTGGGTTCTCAAACATTTTAGCAAAACTACTAACACGTCCCTTCGAAATTAATTTTCGTTCATCTTGTAAAAACGAGGGGTCAACGATTTCTTTTAAAACCTTTTCACATTTTTCTTTTTCAAAATCACTTGATGGAATTTCTTCATTCAAAATTGGTGTGTATTGATTTAGAAAATCCTTAATAATTTCATCCTCATTAGAAAAATTAGGTTTAAAAGATACAAGATTTAATATTCCCAAGTATCCTACGAGTTTTTCTTTTGGTTTATTTTCAAAAACATTTTTCAAAACTTCGTTAGATGATGTTTTCGTTCCCTCCACGTTCTTACTAGATGACGATGGTTGTACGACTCTAAAATTCGATAGATAGGGATCAATATGAGACCTACGAGTCTTAGGAGTCGATAAGGCTTGAACCTCTCCTTTGAGATTAGGATTGGTGACGTTCGATGAAGAACTCGACTCGTATGAAGCTACTTTTTTCTCTAAGGTCTCAGTCGTTGAAAGAAGTTCATTTCGCTCATTAGTGTAAGCCTCCACAACTTTATCAACAATTTTATCCCATATCTCGTCAATTAGGTCAAATAAACGTTCTTGTTCTTTAGAAGCGGCATCATATTCGTTTTCCAACTCGGTTCTCATGGAGGCCATTTCCTTTAAGTAAAATTCCTTTTGAGTTTCCAATTGTTTTTCGTAATGTTCCTTAAGATTCGTAACTTGTTCTTGAATCATCGTTAAGTTTTTATTATTACGTCTCACATAGTCACAAAAGGCGTTTTGATTCATCTCATCATTTTGATCACAATTATAAGACGAATCATATGACGAATAAAACGAAGACGATGGGTGATCTTGGTCGTAAGATTTAAAATTGTCACCACGATCACATGGGGCGGAGTTATAGATATAACCCTCTCGACCTCCAATAACCTTACAATTAAAACAATTGGCACCATCGGGCGGGCCTCCACAATATGGACACGAATAATATCCACCATCATTCGACATGATGCAACGAGAAAGTTGATTCGGGAATTAAACGTTATAGAGGGTGAAAGAAGAGAATTATGAAAATAGAGGAAAAAAATCGAAGAATCTTTTTGTGTTTGTGGTTTTTTAATTTTTTTGGAATTTTGGTGTATTACGTAGAAATTAATCTACAAAAACTATCCACTAATCAAAGGTCTCGATTAATGAATCCAAGAAGAATGAAGGTAATTACGTGAAGTAAAAACCCTCGTCGACTTTGAAACGTTGGCGGAACGCCAAAACGTTTCGAGGTTCAATAATTAAAACTCACAAAAATAGATTGATAATACTTGATTTGGCAAACCCCTAATTAATCGTCACTTTCAAAACACGTACAAGCGAGCGGAGAAAACGAGGCGGGGCGAAGCACTTAAGAGCCTTTTTTCCTTAGGTCGTGAAATACAACCGCCTTATACCCACCTTATAGTTTGTATTTTTCGAGATTAAACCAATTAAGAGTATTTATCTATTTTGCCTTTGATTTTTGTTTGAATTCGATGCAACAATAGTGACCGGAACGCTCAACTATTGAGGTGCGATTTCTCGCGTATTTGGATAATTATTGTGTATTAGTTGTTCTACGTAAATACAATATATTATGCACAATAAAAACAAGAAAACGATTTTGTGTTAATAGAGTTCTATTTAACACTATTTGTTTGTATGGCTAATAGTATAGAAAAATAAAAAGAAGTATTTACGATAAAAACGTAAACACTCAAACAAACACGATAAATAAATATGGCTAAACACACCTCCCCGGCAGCGGCGCCATTTTTGATTGCGGTATTTTTGTACACTTTGTTTTAGGAAAAACAAAGCTACAAAAGCGGGTAAGTATTAAGTATCACGTTTTGTGAAAAACGCGAATACTCGTCGTCGAGTTCGTTCTCGGTGGAGGTATGGTGTTTAGCCAAAATATATAGACGTATTTAATCGAGTGATTTCGTTTTTGGAAAGACGAAAAGAAAAGAAAACGGAATCGGACTACGCTCAAAACGGACGAAAACGCGCGAACGTACGAACGTAAAAACGCGACCCAACGAAAAATTTCACCTATAAAATAATTAAAAATTACTAAAAAGTCCTAAAAATCCTAACAAAAAAAAGTACGCAAACCAAAAATTTTGAAAATGATTTAATTATTTTATATTAATATTTAAAGTTAATTAAAAATCCTAAAAAATAAATTAACTAAAAAAAGGACAAAATTCAAACTTTATTATTTGCAAACCTAGTTTATACTATTTAAAAACAAAAATATTTTTTTGAAAATTTTTCTAAACTTTTTTCTATTTTTTTATGACTTTTTTTTAAATTTTAAAATGAGAATAATCTTAGAAAATAAATAATAAAAATAAAATTATGAAGTTTAAACTATATAAAAGCAAATTTATTTTTCCTACGTCGTAAATGACAAAAGAAAATTTTAGAAAAAAAAGAATTACTTTTTTAACTTTTATATCTTTTATTATGAATTAAATACTTTTTAAGCTACTTAAATGATTAAAAATATTAAAAGATTTTATAAAAATCTAGAAAAATTACTGAAAATTCTAAATACGAATTAAAAGCTAGGAAAAACAAAAGACCTAAAAATAAGCTAGGATAAGCTGCCAAAATAAGCTAAATGGGCTGATAATATAAAAATAAGACAGTAAAAAAACGTATAAGAAATATGTAAAAGAAAGTATTAACAAAAGCCTTCAGTAGAACAGATGGTTACTGAGTGGGTGTTCTGTGTCTGTTTGGGGGCTGTAGTCGGCGCCATTTTTTATTGCGGTATTTTTGTACACTTTTTTTAGGAAAAACAAAGCGACAAAAGCGGGTAAGTATTAAGTATCACGTTTTGTGAAAAACGCGAATACTCGTCGTCGAGTTCGTTCTCGATGGAGGTATGGTGTTTAGCCAAAATATATAGACGTATTTAATCGAGTGATTTCGTTTTTGGAAAGACGAAAAGAAAAGAAAACGGAATCGGACTACGCTCAAAACGGACGAAAACGCGCGAACGTACGAACGTAAAAACGCGACCCAACGAAAAATTTCACCTATAAAATAATTAAAATTTACTAAAAAGTCCTAAAAATCCTAACTAAGAAAAGTACGCAAACCAAAAATTTTGAAAATGATCTAATTATTTTATATTAATATTTAAAGTTAATTAAAAATCCTAAAAAATAAATTAACTAAAAAAAGGACAAAATTCAAACTTTATTATTTGCAAACCTAGTTTATACTATTTAAAAACAAAAATATTTTTTTGAAAATTTTTCTAAAGTTTTTTCTATTTTTTTATGACTTTTTTTTTAATTTTAAAATGAGAATAATCTTAGAAAATAAATAATAAAAATAAAATTATGAAGTTTAAACTATATAAAAGAAAATTTATTTTTCCTACGTCCTAAATGACAAAAGAAAATTTTAGAAAAAAAAGAAATAATTTTTTGACTTTTATATCTTTTATTATGAATTAAATACTTTTTAAGCTATTTAAATGATTAAAAATATTAAAAGATTTTATAAAAATCTAGAAAAATTACTGAAAATTCTAAATACGAATTAAAAGCTAGGAAAAACAAAAGACCTAAAAATAAGCTAGGATAAGTGATAGTTGTAAAATTAGATACTTGCTTTAGGAAAAACAAGCAACTAAAATATAGGGCAAGCGTGCACGACGATTTAGGAAAACCGTGTGTGAATGACCCTAAGTGAGTTCGTTCTCGAGGAGGCTAGTGTGTTGTGTAATGAATTGATTTTGATTGTGATTTTATTGTTACAAGAAGAAAAGAAAATAAGATAAGAAAGAAATGACGGTTACGAAGTCGGATTAAACTAAGACGAAAAAGGCGATCACGTAAACCCGTAAATAGTGCAAAAATTAAAATTTTAACCTAAAAATTCCTAAAAATTACTAAAAATCCCCAATAAAATTCTAAGAGTTTACAAAAAATCCAAACTTGCTAAAACCTTTTAATTAATTAGATAATGACTTTTTAATGCTAATTAAAGCCCTAAAAATCACTATTAATTATTAAAAAGCCCTAAACAAGATCTTAATGTTTGTAAACCTCAAAAATGTCCTAATTAAGCTAAAAAGTATTTTTTTAAAAATTTTAAAACCTAATAAAACTATTTTTAAACACTTAAAAACTATTAAAATCAATTAAAACTTAAATTAATTCTAGAAAATAATTGAAAAGCCCTAAAAAGATTTGGAAAGTTACAAAACTCCTAATTATGTGTCTACAATTTAGGAAAAATGAAAAAAGTTAAAAAATCAAATTTTAATTTTTAATAATAAAATAATAATAAAATATTCAAAAAAATTCAAAGTCTATAACAAAATTCTAAAAAATACCAAAAATCTAGAAATATTGTAACTAAAACAAAAATGCAATTAAAAGTTTCTAAAACCTATTTAATAATTTTATATTAAATTTTAAAGTTGGTTAAAAACCCTAAAATTCTATAAAATCAAAAATAAGACTTTTTGAAAACTTTAATGGCTGTAAACCTCAAAATACTTTGATAAAACTTAAAAACTATTTTTTCAGATTTTAAAATTACTTTTACTATTTTTAAATTAATTAACTAAATACGGGTAATTAAAAATTAATAAAAATAAATAAAGAAAGGGAAAAATGTAAACTTAGGCTAGAAAAATCCCTAACCTAATACTAATCCAAGGAAAAATGGAAACTTGGTAAAAAGCTAAGCCAATAAGCCTGGAATGGCTTATTTAGCTACGGCTTATCTTAGATAAGCCCAAACAACAACCCTTTAAGTATATTATGTTTTGAATACTTAGCAGTCAAAGACCCTAGGGCGTAACGGTATGTGTGATGTGTTGTGAGGAGGATGGCGCAGGTTCGAGTCCTGGCCAGTCCTTTTTGAAAAAAACTTTTTTTTTCTTTTTTTAAAATTTTAAAACCTAAAAACAGTAACACTTACTTACTCTAAAACACAAGTTTAATCAACAAATATCTAAAATCAAGCTGCAAGAAACCAAAAACGTGCCCAGATTGTACTTAATAACTGATGAACAAGAATGGAATCTTCACTTGTGAAGAAATGAATCAAGAGGTCTTGATTCTTGATGTTTGTGGTGTTTTGATTGGACAAATGGGCACCCCTATACTCAGTTGAGTATAGGGAGTCAAGATTAACACAAAACAAGCAAGATCAAACAGAATCAAGCACAATATGGCATTCAAATGTTACTGACCAAGGCCTATGTTTCTGATGATCAAATGTCTGATACACTTGGCACAAATGTGAATTACAAAGCTCAACAACTTGCACAATACTCAACCAAACAGCATACAAGCAACATACAAACCTAAAGCAACCCTACTCTAACAGATTATCAATTTTGATGCACAAATTCACACAAATTCAGTCACTAAAAGCAGTTACTGGATTTTAGGTATTTTTCTCAATTTTTAACTTGCAATTGTGTTCAAAACTTCACCAACCTGAAACCCAATACTAACATATATCCTACAACTACCCAAAGAGTGATTCTAAACAGATTTAAACCCAAATTGATGCAAATAATCTAAGTAAAATCCTTATCCCAAACACCCCTTAACAAACTGAAACATCAAATTTTTCAAACCAAATGAGTTCAAATCTACACTAAACTGATTTAAAAACTTCTAAACATGCATTCTAACATCAAATGAGCATATCCAAACAACTAAACAACACTTAAACAGATTTTTCACAAAAATCATGCAATATCACATAAATCTCCAAATTTCTGAAAAATGAAAAATGGAACAAGGGATTACCTTGTGGGACCCACATCCAGGTCCCACCAAGGCTGCTTAGCCTTCTCCAAATAGGCCTGGGCCTATGCAAAACTCTTGGACAACAAAAGCTCCAAACCTGCTAAGAACAAGAAATGAAGAACAAGCACAAATACTAACTTTCTGATTCTTTCAAACTTTCTCTCTAAAAACTTGAAGCTAATAAACCTTGAAACTTAACACGTTTTGAAACAAGAAAAGATTCAGAAAAACAAGAATTTCAATCCACTTTCACTTCTTAAAACTCATGAATTTCTGAAAAATTCAAACCTTTTCAAAACCTATTTTTGAAAACTCAAATAAACACAAAGTGTTTATACAATATTAATGGAACTCAGCTAGCTTTTACACACAGACCAACTTTTACAACTTATAAAAAGGAATTACTTTGTTTTCAAACACCAACTTTCATTAATTTATAAAAAGGTATTACAAAATGTGAAAAGCTAAAACTGGAACAAGAGATGAAAGGGACACATACGTATCCTTTTATAATACATCATAGAACTAACTAGAATGCTAAACCCTAATCAAGGAAATTCCCATGTTGCCCTTGAAGTCTTGCTGATTTGAAATTCGTCAAAGGGTATCATGTGATCTTGTACTTGGCCAGCTGTTGGAACATCATCTTGGACGTTTGTTTGGTCTTGGGGACCAAGGAGTTGATATCAAACGTTGGATGTGTCCCCTCCTAGGGTTTTGTGGAAAGGGACATGGCAGGGGACCATGGGGGAGGCACATGGGGTGAGTGTGAAGGGAATATGGTGAGTGGGTTTTGTTGAGGATAAGCTAAATTAGGGATCTGGAGTAGCTTAACAAAAAACCCTTTGATATGAGTTTAATTTAGCCTGGGGTTTTTAGGGTTTATGGGTGGTTTAGGGGGTGTTTTAATCTGTTTGGGTTAATTAAGTTTTTAAAAAATGTGTTTGCCACCAAAAGTAATCAGATTAATTAAATCTGATATTTAAAAAAATGTGGGTGGAATGTTGACGTGGGAGAGGGAGTGAGGTGGGGAGTTGTGATTGGTGGTGGTGGGTGACATGGCAGTTTGGTTGGCTAGGAGTAGTTGTAGTGTCTTGGCAGAATAGGTCCCCAATCTTCATTGTTTTGTTCATATTGTAATAAACAGCACTAATCTTCCATTCCTTTGTGAATAATTTTGCAAACTTGTCATTTTTGGCACAATTAAGTTTTCAAACTTAATATAAGGACTTCAAATGTAATAAATGAAATCTTCAAGGGCCAAACTTGTACTATCTTCAAAAATGGAGGACTTGTGTTGCCAAATGATGATTTCTTCAAGGGCTTATCTTGCCAAGTCTTCAAAATTGAGGGACTAAAGTTGCCAATCTTCAATTCTTCAAGGTCCAATTTGGAAATTCCATATTTGGGTCCGGTTCATTGTGCGGCTTCGTTTCCCGTGTTCGTTTTTGATTGATTCTTGTGATCTTTTGCCTTTTCCTCAATATCCGTACCTAAAATACACAAGTAACAAACACAAGCATATATTTGGCAGTTTTAATGATATTTTATGCATTTTAAGCCCGATTTGGACGATGAGACTATGTATAAAAGCAGTCTCATCACTCCCCCATACTAAACCATTGCCGTGCCCTCACACAATGCTAGAATAAAGTATCGTAGCACCTCCAAAATTCATTTTATTGACTTTATTGAAACGATAAACTAGCTACACTACTACTATTACTATTACTATTACTTGCGTTTTAGACATAATGTATGATTTTCATCGCAAAATGGGACGTTTAGGTTCATAGAATAAGAACACATGAATGCTTCCTTAGAAATAATTTCATCGTCCTCGATTTTGACCCTAATTCCATGCCAAGCGTGCAACGAGATCATTGTCATTATAAGTTAGTAATGCTAACACTACTCATATGCCCTAATCACGTACTTATTCTCCCATTATTCCTAAGTTGTATCTCTTATATTTTATTTTGTCTTGAATGTTTCACGAGGATACATCATTGACTTATGCGATAATAGAGATTTAGGTCTAAAAATAGAGTCCTAACGGTGTAACTAAGACCATCAAATCAATAACCCCTCCTAATAGACAACGATGTCAAAAAATTAAGTTGACAAGAAGAATCGATAAACACGGTTTTATAACGGTTTTGAACATGAGACTTATTACCAAGACTTTTATACGCCCCCTAACGGAAGGGCCTTATTATCTTTGGTTTACCTCCATCTTTTATTCAACTTCGCCATGAAGCTTTTATTATGACTTCGGTCTTGCCTTGCCTTTTATTATCCGCCTCATCGGTGGTTTTATTAGCCAAAGACGTATATCCTCATGCTAAAGCGAATTTTGGATCTTTAAAGCTTCGAAGATTAAGGCTTGATTCACTTTCAATTTTGCATAGATTTTAGGCCTTGTGGGGCTTCATATTGTTTGCTAGATTTAGGTGAGCACTTGAAATCTTATTATTGGGTGAAGCTTTCGATTATTTGGGTGCCAATACTTTAAAACCGTGACGCTGGCGATACCTTAATGTCTTCCCAATTTAATTACACGGAAGCTACTAGAAAAGACTAGAAACCCAACAATCCTAACTAAACCGCTAAGTCAATATTTATTAAGCAAAAAATATTTACAAACGAAGGAAGAATAAGCAAATAACGAGAACACATGAGTTTTTGAAAGAATACGAGTACTCTACGTTTAGCATAGTAACTTATAATTAACTCTATCATTTCTCGTCCTCATTTAAGAGACTTAGCCTAATGTGAAGTTAAGGAATCAAAGCTAAGTGCTCAACATGCACGGTCGAGTCAAAAAATTACTCTTATTCTCGCCATCGGAAAACCTACATTCGTGTCTTCAAACACTTATAAAACATGAGAAAATTTTTAAAATTTGGCCATTTTTAGCCTTATTTTGCAACAAAACGATAAACAAAAGGATAAACTTTGGAAAGTGTGAAGGTTTGGCAAGGCAAGTATCTATTCACCCCCCCATACTAAAGTTAAACATTGTCCTCAATGTTTCGAGTCTAGGGGTGCAAACACCCCCATACTAGAGACATAGTCGAATGCCTAATCTAGCATGGAAAGGGTGTAACCAATAAATTAATAGCCGTTTATGAAGTGTGCTAAAAACCTAAGGTTAGAACATCAAAAGGATATATCATTTGGATATTGAGAAATGTCTCCAAAGCAAACGATTGAGTGCTCCCATAAAACGAAACACGAGAGGCTCCAATCGTGAAGATCATGATCTAAAAACCACAATGCACAAACAACCACGGAACAAAGGTTGGAAGGGCACAAATCCCCTCACATTAGATTAACTAGAAAGAAATAATATGTACATGGATAAGCATGGGTCTCCCCCACGAGGCACCTTGTTTTTGATAACCGAGTCAAAAGCTCGACTCGAATCCCCATAAATGTGATCATTTAGGGATATCATGGTGTGGTCAATTTTTGGTGGGGCTTACATGATAAACAAGGCCCAAAAACAACCGGTATTAAGGACTAAGTCCTTTGATGGTGCAAAATACCGGGATCGAAGATGGCGTTCTCATTTTCATTGGAAAAACAAATCAACGCCACTTCATGATGTGCCAATACAAACCCAAAGGGTTTCAAGAAAATAGATGAGAAGAAATAGAAGGGTGGGACAATGGGTAAGTCTCTAAAAACATGAGCTACTCGAGGTAGACTCGCACCAATCAAATAGAAAGATTTTCCATTTATTGCATCGGTGGAAGACCGAGATTTCCCTTTATAAGCAATTCCAAGATCAAATATCTCGTCCTCGGTGGAGAAAGGGGAGGGAACATAAGGGGATTCCCCCACACTAAGTCCACACAAAGCATCGTCAAAAGGAGAAGACGAGCTTGTAGCACTCAATACACGTGGTGATGACGGAGTTAGAGTTTTAGAAAAATCTTTTAAATTCAATTCAAAATCTTTTCCTTTTTCATCTTTTAAACTCTCCTTGTGAAAACCCGATTTAATTATGTCAAAAATATTTGGTGTTTCTAAAGCAATGTTAGTCACACTAAAAATTCTCACATTTTGAAACCGTTTTGGTCTAGGTGGTGGTAAGTTCTCAAATCTTTTGTCAACAAAGAAAACTTCCCCATCGGGATCAACGTATTCATCATCCGAAGAATCACTCGAGATTGGAATCGTAGGCTTAACACTCTTAACCTCCACCGGCGGAGGGGACATAACTTCATTTTTGTCAACAACTCCTAAAACTCTATTTGAAATCTTTTTGCAAATGTTTTTGATGGGATTGACATTGTACAAAGACGTGATAGAATACACATGAGAAAGTGTGGAGTTTTGGGTTGCATTAATGACGAGTTCTTCCTCATTGAAACGAAGAGTGATTTTCCTTGCATGCACATCGATAAGTGCTCTCGAGGTATCCAAAAAAGATCGACCTAAAATTAACGGAACTTTAGGATCAATAGGAATGTCAACAACAATAAAGTCTACGGGATAGTAGAACTTTCCAACTTTCACAAAGACGTCCTCGGAAACTCCACAAGCTAGAATCGTAGAATGATCGGCCATCTCGATTGACATTCTTGAAGGAGTGAGATTGGGAAGATTGAGCGATTTGAAAATCTCAAGAGGCATCAAATTAATACTAGCACCAAGATCGGCCAAGGCGTAGCATTCTTCCATGTCTTGTATAGCACATGGGATTAAAAACTTTCCAGGATCACCGACTTTTTGAGGTATGCGGCTTAGAAAAACTGAAGAACAACTAGACGATTTTTGCAATTTCTCTTTGTTATTCAACATACTTTTGAAGTTCGCGACAAATCGAGGCATCATGACTAAGGCGTCGAAAAAACTTATATTAAAATGCAAGTCACGAAACATTTTCATAAAGAGTTCAAATTGATAATTATTTCATTCTTGTGCCTTTTCCTTGTCTCGTCTTGAAGGGTAGGGTAAAGGTGGTGTGGGTTGGGGCATAGGCATCGGCCTTGGAATCTCGGGTTCCATGATTGGTGTGGGTTCAACCGTAGGTGTGGTTTGAGCGGTACTTCGTGGGCTTGGAATTTGCTCCTTTTCGACCACTACCTCAGGTTCTTTCTCTTTTTCCTTCTCCATAGAAGTACTTGGACGAGAAATGGGTTATTTGAAAGTTTTACCACTACGAGTAGCAACAACCTTCAATTCTCCTTTCGGGTTCACGATGGTATCACTAGGAAGACCACCCGAAGAAGAGGGCTTACACATGATAGCTTCAAACATTTTTCCCATTCGGTCTTCAAACGTAGATTGCCTAGCATCCGCTTTTAACAATTCTTGCTTAATCTCATGTTGACCTTGCTCCATTTTTTGTTGATTTTGTTGGAGTCTTTGAACATTTCCTTCCATTTTATTAGCATGAGTTTTAAGTTCATTAGCAAGTTCGTTTTTTAGCTCGTTTTTCAACTCGGATCTTAAGCTAACCATTTCACGTTGCATATTGTCAAACTTAGCATCATTAGCCTTAGCATAATTCAAAAATTCTCCTTGAAGATTTTTGGTGTGATCATTTTGAAAACCTTGAGTAGAAGTTTGAAAATCACGGTTTTGGTTTTGGTTAGAAACTTGCCCATTTCCACTTTGATAATTACCCTTATTATAGTTCCTTTGATTTCCTTGGTAATTTCCTTGGTTGTTGTTTCGATAATTATTAGCGTTTTGATTTGGTGAAGCTTGATTTTGGCGGGAACCTTGATCGATTTGGTTATAAGTTCCCGTGGCTACATAAGCACTCGAATTGTTACCATCCGTGGTAATGCACTCGGAAAGATCATGAGCTCCACCACACGACAAACAACTCTTAGAAACAGCTTTAACCGAAGCGGAATTTGAAGCTTCTTGAGCTTTCCAATGGGACATAAGGCTAGCAAATCTATCAAAAAACCGATTTTCTTCATTTGTTTCATCATGTAAAGCGTTAATTCTACGAGACGATGATGATGAGCCCAATTTGGCAACACTCGGTGTGTTACGAGGGCTATAAACCTTAGTCCTATTCTCAATTATGACCAAAGCTTCTTCAACCGTTTTACACAAAAAATTACCACCCGCGGCGGGATTCAAATAATCTCTTTCATGATCGTTAAGTCCATTGTAAAACGTGTCAATTTGGTGCAAGTCGGAAAAACCGTGATGAGGACATTCATGTAACATCTCCTTAAACCTATTCCAAGCCGTTGAAAAACTTTCATTTGATTCTTGTTAAAATTTAGAAATCTCGTTTTTCAAATGCGTAGTCTTAGAGGGCGGAGAAAATTGGTTCACAAACTTTGAAACGAGATCCTTCCACGTCAATATAGAATTGGGTGGCTCTTTCTCTAACCAAATTTTAGCGGGCCCCGCTAAGGAATACGGAAATAACATCATCTTAATCGAGTCATTCGAGACATCCTTAAATTTGCAAGTGGCGGTAAGACGATTAAATTGGCGGATATGGTTGTGGGGATTGTCCTTCTCATCACCACGGAATTTGTTGTTTTGGATCATCGACAACAAACCCGTTTTCACCTCAAAATTCTCCGCAAGGATAGCGGGAATCACAATAGCTTCTCCATAACCCTCGGTGGGTGCTTGAAGTAACTCCATCATAGTTCGATTCGCCATGGTTGGTGCTTCTCGTACAATGGGTTCGTCAACAGGAGACTCCTCACTAGAATGAGTTGGAGTGGGAGTTTTGTTCTTTCGTCTACGTGCACGTTTTGCTTGATTACGAGTTAGCATAAACGTCACGTACAACGTGGAGACGAGCAAAGAAGATTCTTTTTGGTGTTTTTGTATTTTTCAATTTTTTTGTGGTTTTTGATGGTATTAACTTTTTTTGGAAATTGGTGAATGTATTAAGTAGACAAAAATCTACAAATCTCCTCCTTAATCAAATCTCTCGATTAAAGAAGCCTCAAGGAATGAAAACGATCACGTGGAGTAAACGCCTTCGATGACTTTAGAACGATGGTGGAACACCAAATCGTTCAAGAGGGTTTAATCAATAGAAACCAAGAAAATATATATATGATATGTAATAATACTTTGGGCGGCAAAACCCTCGATTATCTCTCAAAATCAAAATACGCACAAGCAAGCGGAGGAAACGAAGCGGCGCGAAGCACTTAAGAGCCTTTTTCCTTTAGTTCGTGAAATACAACCGCCTTATACACACCTTATAGTTTGTATTTTTCAAAATCGAGCTTCACGAAAGTATTTATCTATTTTTGCCTTTTTCTTTGGTTTGAGATTCGAATACAATGATTGGGTAATGACCTCCCAAGTCAAGGTTGTGAATTCTCACGTATTTGGAGTACTTGTGAATTTATTGTTCTACGTATACAATATAGTAATAATATTCACACAAAAACCGAAAAACGATAATACGTATTAGTAGAGTGCTACTAATACAAATACTAATTATGGCTATATAAAAAACAACAATTGTTCAATCAAAACACAACACGCCTCCCCGGAAGCGGCGCCATTTTGATAGTTGTAAAATTAGATACTTTCTTTAGGAAAAACAAGCAACTAAAATATAGGGCAAGCGTGCACGACGATTTAGGAAAACCGTGTGTGAATGACCCTAAGTGAGTTCGTTCTCGAGGAGGCTAGTGTGTTGTGTAATGAATTGATTTTGATTGTGATTTTATTGTTACAAGAAGAAAAGAAAATAAGATAAGAAAGAAATGACGGTTACGAAGTCGGATTAAACTAAGACGAAAAAGGCGATCACGTAAAACCGTAAAGAGTGCAAAAATTAAAATTTTAACCTAAAAATTCCTAAAAATCCACAATAAAATTCTTAGAGTTTACAAAAAATCCAAACTTGCTAAAACCTTTTAATTAATTAGATAATGACTTTTTAATGCTAATTAAAGCCCTAAAAATCACAATTAATTATTAAAAAGCCCTAAACAAGATCTTAAAGTTTGTGAACCTCAAAAATGTCCTAATTAAGCTAAAAAGTATTTTTTTAAATTTTAAAACCTAATAAAACTATTTTTAAACACTTAAAAACTATTAAAATCAAATAAAACTTAAATTAATTCTAGAAAATAATTGAAAAGCCCTAAAAAGATTTGGAAAGTTAAAAAACTCCTAATTATGTGTCTACAATCTAGGAAAAATGAAAAAAGTTAAAAAATCAAACTTTTAATTTTTAATAATAAAATAATAATAAAATATTCAAAAAAATCAAAGTTTATAAAAAAATTCTAAAAATTTTCCAAAAATCTAGAATATTGTAACTAAAACAAAAATGCAATTAAAAGTTTCTAAAACCTATTTAATAATTTTATATTAAATTTTAAAGTTGGTTAAAAACCCTAAAATTCTATAAAATCAAAAATAAGACTTTTTGAAAACTTTAATGGCTGTAAACCTCAAAATACTTTGATAAAACTTAAAAACTATTTTTTCTGATTTTAAAATTACTTTTACTATTTTTAAATTAAATAACTAAATACGGGTAATTAAAAATTAATAAAAAATAAATAAAGAAAGGGAAAAATGCAAACTTAGGCTAGAAAAATCCCTAACCTAATACTAATCCAAGGAAAAATGGAAACTTGGTAAAAAGCTAAGCCAATAAGCCTGGAATGGCTTATTTAGCTACGTCTTATCTTAGATAAGCCCAAACAACAACCCTTTAAGTATATTATGTTTTGAATACTTAGCAGTCAAAGACCCTAGGGCGTAACGGTATGTGTGATGTGTTGTGAGGAGGATGGCGCGGGTTCGAGTCCTGGCCAGTCCTTTTTGAAAAAAACTTTTTTTTTCTTTTTTTTAAATTTTAAAACCTAAAAACAGTAACACTTACTTACTCTAAAACACAAGTTTAATCAACAAATATCTAAAATCAAGCTGCAAGAAACCAAAAACGTGCTCGGATTGTACTTAATGACTGATGAACAAGAATGGAATCTTCACTTGTGAAGAAATGAATCAAGAGGTCTTGATTCTTGATGTTTGTGGTGTTTTGATTGGACAAATGGGCACCCCTATACTCAGTTGAGTATAGGGAGTCAAGATTAACACAAAACAAGCAAGATCAAACAGAATCAAGCACAATATGGCATTCAAATGTTACTGACCAAGGCCTATGTTTCTGATGATCAAATGACTGATACACTTGGCACAAATGTGAATTACAAAGCTCAACAACTTGCACAATATTCAACCAAACAGCATACAAGCAACATACAAACCTAAAGCAACTCTACTCTAACAGATTATCAATTTTGATGCACAAATTCACACAAATTCAGTCACTAAAAGCAGTTACTGGATTTTAGGTATTTTTCTCAATTTTTAACTTGTAATTGTGTTCAAAACTTCACCAACCTGAAACCCAATACTAACATATATCCTACAACTACCCAAAGAGTGATTCTAAACAGATTTAAACCCAAATTGATGTCAATAATCTAAGTAAAATCCTTATCCCAAACACCCCTTAACAAACTGAAACATCAAATTTTTCAAACCAAATGAGTTCAAATCTACACTAAACTGATTTATAAACTTCTAAACATGCATTCTAACATCAAATGAGCATATCCAAACAACTAAACAACACTTAAACAGATTTTTCACAAAAATCATGCAATATCACATAAATCTCCAAATTTCTGAAAAATGAAAAATGTAACAAGGGATTACCTTGTGGGACCCACATCCAGGTCCCACCAAGGCTGCTTAGCCTTCTCCAAATAGGCCCGGGCCTATGCAGAACTCTTGGACAACAAAAGCTCCAAACCTGCTAAGAACAAGAAATGAAGAACAAGCACAAATACTAACTTTCTGATTCTTTCAAACTTTCTCACTAAAAACTTGAAGCCAATAAACCTTGAAACTTAACACGTTTTGAAACAAGAAAAGATTCAGAAAAACAAGAATTTCAATCCACTTTCACTTCTTAAAACTCATGAATTTCTGAAAAATTCAAACCTTTTCAAAACCTATTTTTGAAAACTCAAATAAACAAAAATTGTTTATTCAATATCAATGGAACTCAGCTAGCTTTTACACACAGACCAACTTTTACAACTTATAAAAAGGAATTACTTTGTTTTCAAACACCAACTTTCATTAATTTATAAAAAGGTATTACAAAATGTGAAAAGCTAAAACTGGAACAAGAGATAAAAGGGACACATACGTCTCCTTTTATAATACATCATAGAACTAACTAGAATGCTAAACCCTAATCAAGGAAATTCCCATGTTGCCCTTGAAGTCTTGCTGATTTGAAATTCGTCAAAGGGTATCATGTGATCTTGTACTTGGCCAGCTGTTGGAAAATCATCTTGGACGTTTATTTGGTCTTGGGGGCCAAGGAGTTGATATCAAACGTTGGATGTGTCCCCTCCTAGGGTTTTGTGGAAAGGGACAGGGAAGGGGACCATGGGGGAGGCACATGGGGTGAGTGTGAAGGGAATATGGTGAGTGGGTTTTGTTGAGGATAAGCTAAATTAGGGATCTGGAGTAGCTTAACAAAAAACCCTTTGATATGAGTTTAGTTTAGCTTGGGGTGTTTAGGGTTTATGGGTGGTTTAGGGGGTGTTTTAATCTGTTTGGGTTAATTAAGTTTTTAAAAAACGTGTTTGCCACCAAAAGTAATCAGATTAATTAAATCTGATATTTAAAAAAATGTGGGTGGAATGTTGACGTGGGAGAGGGAGTGAGGTGGGGAGTTGTGATTGGTGGTGGTGGGTGACATGGCAGTTTGGTTGGCTAGGAGTAGTTGTAGTGTCTTGGCAGAATAGGTCCCCAATCTTCATTGTTTTGTTCATATTGTAATAAACAACACTAATCTTCCATTCCTTTGTGAATAAGTTTGCAAACTTGTCATTTTTGGCACAATTAAGTTTTCAAACTTAATATAAGGACTTCAAATGTAATAAATGCAATCTTCAAGGGCCAAACTTGTACTATCTTCAAAAATGGAGGACTTGTGTTGCCAAATGATGATTTATTCAAGGGCTTATCTTGCCAAGTCTTCAAATTTGAGGGACTAAAGTTGCCAATCTTCAATTCTTCAAGGTCCAATTTGGAAATTCCAGATTTGGGTCCGGTTCATTGTGCGGCTTCGTTTCCCGTGTTCGTTTTTGATTGATTCTTGTGATCTTTTGCCTTTTCCTCAATATCCGTACCTAAAATACACAAGTAACAAACACAAGCATATATTTGGCAGTTTTAATGATATTTTATGCATTTTAAGCCCGATTTGGACGATGCGACTATGTATAAAAGCAGTCTCATCAATAAGCTGCCAAAATAAGCTAAATAGGTTGATAATATAAAAATAAGACAGTAAAAAAACGTATAAGAAATATGTAAAAGAAAGTATTAACAAAAGCCTTCAGTAGAACAGATGGTTACTGAGTGGGTGTTCTGTGTCTATTTGGGGGCTGTAGTCAGTGGTTCGAACCCCATTGTATGCAGTTTGTATTTCTTTTTTCTTTCTTATCCAAAATTAACTGCATAAAACAAAACTGAATGGAATAGTAACCAAAATGTGCTACTAGAGCAGATGGTAATGGGACGTTTGTTGTGTCTGCTGGTGTTGGTGAGGTCTGGTGTTCAAAACCTACTAAGGCTCTTTTTCTTCTTTTGACAGATTATTTTGTTTATGTTTCTTTTTTTTAATATTAGGCTTAGGAAAACAAATACTCAGCAAGTAAAGCAAGCACTGGAGGCAATATCAAAAAAAATAGAGCAGGCATATAACTAACTGCACTCAAGGATTGCTTATATCTCACCTACACCTTATGATAACTACAGAAAAATGATCTAAGTTAAGTAAACCAAACACACAGGCCTCTCCTTTCTTTTTATTTGGTAATACCAGATACCTCAGTAACTTCTAACACTAAACACCAACACAAAGCTCAATCAATCCAAAAATCACCAACACCCCTAAGATTTGGTACTGACCGATCAAAGCAGGAACCACTTATGTCTCTTTTATATCTTTATTGATCGAACTTGGATGCATAGTATGTAAACCGAAAATAAGAATACAGCAGGCCTAACTTAGTACTATCCTAGGTGCATTTAAGGGAAAATTTGCCAATTATAGAATAAGATATATCCTACAAATGAGCTCAAAATTAAAATGTGAATAAAAATAGATAAAACCTATCCTAAAATCTAAGAGTATGCAAAATTTGAAAGCCTAAATACTTAATTTGAGTCAGATATTCATCTGCATAGCTTGCGGGAAATTTTGCCAAAAATTCTTGAAAAGTTCTAACTGTTGAAAGGGTAAAGAGTTTCACACCTATGAGACTAAAGGCTAAATCTAAAGTAACTCCAATCAATCAACTAAAATCCTATAAGATCCAGATTTAACAAGAACACTATGTGATCAAAAGATCCACACAGTAAGCAAATGTGAAAGAAATGATATTGCCTAAAAGCTCTTAGTATTCTTTTTCTGTCAAGAGATACTGCACTTAATATTCTAAGAGACTTAAGAAAACATCCAAATGACCATAAGTCAACCTATAGTAATCAGCTATAAAAACTTTTGAGAAATAGATTAAATTCTATAAACAACCCATGCTTCAAGATTAAAAAAAACTAAGACCTCCAAACCAGCAAGTGCAAGCTGCAGGTGTAGTTATGCTCAAAAAATGGTCAACAATGACTAATTCAATTTTCAAATCTTAAGCCTAATGTTAACTTCTACACTAAACCTATCGGAGATCTTTTGAAATCGGCCAATAAGTGGAAATCAAGCACAAATAACATCAAAGAACCTCAAACCAAGGATTTTATGACCTACTGTTTGAAAACTTGCAGATAAATAGAAAACATAGAAGTTTAGATTTTAAACTAAATGGCTAAAAATAAAAACTGATTTCAACTTATTTTTATCTTAACGCAAGAGTTCTAAAAGTCTAGGTCCTCAAAGATGTGTTTAACTTGAGTTGTCAGCTCAACCCAAACACCCCCTTTCAGACAGAAACGAAGACTTTGTTTTACACTATGAATAAAAGACTAAATGTACTAGCAATCCTATAAACTAGATAAACAGTAAAGAAAATAGAAGTTAAACTAAAAACAGAGAGATACAAGCAGTTAAGCCAAAAAAAATAAGGATACGCCAATAATTAAAGCAACAAAATATGAAAAGGAGATGGTGACTCACAAGAGGTTCCAAGCAGTAGCTCTAACCAATGATCCTGTGCAATCTTATCTCAACTCAGTCTATCTTATTACGCCCAAAAACCAGCTTATACCCAACCTTTTTCGCCAACAAGCTTGTCACCTCAAGAGCATACTTCTATGCTCTCGGATGTGTGAGCTTATGCGTACACGTGTGCACAAGAAATCCAAGTTCACCTGCTAAGATGAACAAAACGTAAAATAGAAATACAAATAACATACTCACTGGTTTTCTTTTCTTGAAAATTTTACTTTCTTTAAAAACTTTTCTTGAAAAACTTTCTTTCTTTCGAAAACCTTTCACAAACCTTAATCAAAACTCGAACAATTCTTGTTTAACTCAAACAAACGATCTTGAAAATTCAACTTCAATACTAAAATCTGTCACACAAACTTTGAAACCCAAACTTTTTGCAATAATTTAAATGACTGAAATTAAAAAAAAATGCAGGGAAAATAAATTGCAATGAAATTTAAAATTGGAACTCAATTATATTCAAGAAATTGTCTCTTACAATATTCTGAATAAAAACTGGAACAAAAACTTATCTAAGTCTAAACTATGCTATTTATAAGAGGAGTACATGAAAAACCCTAACTCTAAACGTCTTCAATCTTCCCACAATACCCTTGAAGAATATGCTTTGAATATGCTGATTTTTGGAATTTCTTCATGAAAGTTCTCTTGATCACATGGCTCTCTTAGGCTTCAAGCTCGTTGATTTGTTTTGGGGAGCAAGCAATTCAATCATAACCATTGATTTGGTCAAGGGTCTTGTCCTATTGTGGCATCTCGTGAATAGATGTTGATGGTGAGGGGACCAAAATCTTAGCTGGCAACATATGAAGCATGTGGGGATGTTTGGTGATTGTTAATTAATAAAGTCTTCAAACTAATTTTGATTTACCCTTTTTTCTGAGTGTAATTGAAACTGGGTATTTGGTTTAGGGTTTATTTGAAGTGAAAAGGGGGGTCTGATTGTTTTTTGGGTAAACAGTGTGTGTTACCCGGTTTATTAATCATTAAACAAAGTTAATTTGAAAAGTAATAAATAATAAAACCGGGTAATGGGAGATGGGTATGGGTTTGGTAAATGGGTGGTTTGAATGACGTGGCTGATGATTATTGGTGGTATGAGTTTGTGTGTTTGACAAATTTGGTCCCCTGCTTTCCATAATGTATTCATAATAAGTTTTTAGCAGCCAAACATGATTTCCTTTGTTACAAGTTTCCTCTACTTGTCAAAAATGGCACAAGTCATTTGCAAACTTTATATCAAGGACCATTAATGCAACTTAACCATACTTCAAGGGCTAAACATGTATTCTCTTGACATTTTAGGGACCCACATGTAATTGTTGAGTTTTACAAGGGTATAAAATGACAAGTCTTCAAAAGATGAGGGACTATTCTTGTCAATCTTTAATTCTTCAAGGGCATTTTTGTAAAATCCACAATCGGGTCCGGTTCATTGTACGGCTTCGTTTCCCGTGTTTTTTTTATTTATTCTTGTGATCTTTTTGTCTTTTTCACGATATCCGTACCTAAAATACACAAGACACAAATACAAGCATATATAGGGGTATTTTGATGACATTTTAAGCGTTTTAAGACCAATTTGGACGATGAGACTATGTATAAAAGCAGTCTCATCACCTACCAACTGATGTCTCAGTTAAGTTAGGGATTTTTAAAAGATAGCACAATGAATACTAATCTACAAAAGTCATTAGGTGTTCCACTTGTCCTAGAAGATCCATTGGTCCCAATTCAGAAAAATATTTCTTTGATTTATTTCTTGGACACTAGGCATCCTCGTTTGTGGACAATGGCCTAGGAACAACACTTAACACGAATCAACAATCAATTAAAACCTAATAATTCAATCACAGAACTTAACGACTTCCTCTTAACAATTTCTTATTCCATACAAGTTAAATTTTACTTTATTCAAGTTTCAATCAACTTATGCTCAATTCGATATCCTACCTCATTCTCCAATATTTTCAACCTTATTCATAAACCTTAAAAGGGAAATAAAAGCTCGATATGATCAACACTTAATTTCCAATCCTATAGCTCTTACAACAATAGTTATCAAATGATTCACTAGTATGAAATGACTCACACATTCAATTATACTTCTCGGAAAGGTACTAGTGGCATGAGGCTTTTGGGTAATGGTTCCAATGACAGCCTCAAGTGCAACATTCACTCTTTCGATTTCAATTTATGAATTGGATGACAACGAATCAGATGACATCTTTCTAGGTGGTAACATTTCGTCAAACTCCACTCTATAAGGAAAGATCGTCATGACATCGATATCAGTTTTAATCTCGCCAATTCTTCAATATCACAATCAACTAATATCTACATTTCTACGAATATCAACCATTTTGTTGGGATCATAAATATCCACAACTTGGTTTAGATCTGGAATAGCTAGATTTCCTACAAGAATAGCTTAAATTAATTTACTAGGGGATTTAGGGTTCCTTGTGACAATCTACGTCGTATAAATACCTCGTATAAGTATTAAAAATAATCATCAAACAATCATGTAATCAAATTACATCATATATATATAATCCAAGTTATATATATATAAAAATAACACTTCTCAGTCTGGCCTTGTCGGTAACTCGGGAATTCTTCGGCACCGTTATAGTCAAAAGATTTTTAGACATTTTTAGAAAAATGTTTATAGTTAAAAGATTTTGAAATGTTTTATCCAAAACCATGGTTTCAAAAATCTTTCGTTCTCAATAACGAGAGCTCTGATACCAAACTGTAACACCCCCAAATTTACACAATTCAATACAGCGGAAGACTCGTTGGTGTTACGGGATAGCACATTACTCACATCATAGACAACGCTTAAGAATCGCGTCGTTTATTAATAAAACATTCCATTCATAAATATCAAATTTACATAGGTCCCAAGTCATATTATTTCATACAGGTTTTACAAAGCATTTGACGGAAATTATTATTTAAGTGCGGGCCATGAATTCTTGTCGTCTTCCCGAGAATTACCTTCAAGTACCTGAGATAAGACATGTTAAAAGAAAAGGTCAGCGAAAACACCGAGTGAATTCATAGAGTTTAATGAAATCCATCAATATAACATCAGTATAAAATTATTACCGAAAATCATTTTGTACTAATCTTTGTAATAGGCCATAAAATAGCCAAAGTCATTTTATACAAATTTTTATCAAAAATCATAATATAGGCTTTTGCCTTCAAAATCATTATACGACCATTGTCGTAAATACATCATACAATACGTTTTATAACGTTGTATAGAGTTAAATAAAAACCGTTATATGAATATGGTTATGAAAAAACAAAACACGAACATAATATCAATAGTAAGACCCCGTATTGCTAGTCAGGCAATATATCGTAATTCGGTGTGTATAGCAGTATTTCGTTACTTCGATTATTATAAGCCGCATGACATTGTTACCTTACTACAACAAACAACGGGTAGCTAACCCGAAACTCAATTTTCCCATCTAAATTAGCGTGTCGTCACAATAATCACGCTATGGAAATCTTCTCATACATAAATTCGCTTACCAATCAATGTGGCACGACGGGGATCAACCGTCAAGGCGCGAACTGGGGTGATCGTCCCCAAATAGTACTATTATATGCATAAGCGTCTACCAAATCCCGGTAGTTCACAACTCATGCTAATGGGACTTTTAGTGACATAACCTAACTTTAATAATCCATTTCGTTTCATCTATCGGGTCATATAATCATTCATCGGGTCATACAATCATTCGGGTCCAAATCAATAAACAAATAATCGGGACAAATGGTGTCCTATTTTATCAAAACTAACATGTTATCTCCCTCGCGGGTTTATAAAACATTTCATAAAAACATTTAAAAGAGTGCGAGGCTATGAACTCACGTTGATGTGGGAAGGCGGTTATCGGCGATTTAGATGTACGGTACGTGCTTCAATCACGGAAACCTAGACAAATAATACTTGTCTTAGACTCTTGTCCAATGACTTCATAAAAATAACAAGTATGTATACATATGATGATTTTATATATGATGATGATGATCATGTGGGTTTATACATTCTCATTTACTCATTTTAGTGTTATGTGTTGGTAACTTTTATACTAGTTTACTAGTTTTACCTATTTACATGTTTTAGGCCCAATAAGCCTATTACAAGCCCAATACTTTTCATTAGCCCAATTATACTTTTAATATCAGTATTATACTTTACATGTTGGGCCCAATTGGGCTAAGCCTAATAAGTAAATTTATAAGTGTTTAGCCCATTTAGTTGGATTATTAGTCCAATAATGCTAACTTAGCCCGTTAATGTCCATATGTTATTTAGTTCGGGTTTTATCGGTTTTTACTTGAATTAAGTACTTATATATCAGTATATGACTTTTAAAAAGTTTACATTAGACGGGTCCGATCGTCTAAGTTTTAATTGACGAAAAACGTTAATTTTACGGTACTAGCCGAAAAGACGTAAAAATCATGTTTATAGTTTTTATAACTTACAAAACTTACCAAACTACCATTTTTATATAATGTCCATTTATTTATCCTTATACATATTTATATAAATGAAATATATAAGTTAGTGGGTTTTAATTTCACATTTTATACTATATTATTTTGAGTGCTTATATAATACTATTAAACTTTAATTTCACGAAATCTGATTTTTAGTTTCACTTTCACCATTTTTATCATATCTTGAGTTCTATAAGGAGATAGAAGCTCATTTTTGGATGACATAAACTTCATATTATGTGATACAAATAAGTTAGTTATAGCTACTGCTCAATCCATGTCTAAGTATCCTTAACAGTCCCTACAAAACAGACTATTCAGATTGGTATACTAATTTTGTTTTGATCATATCTCACTCATTTTGATGATTCCATTGAATGACCAACTCTCACATGTGTATAACATCTAATACTTACTGTAAATTGATTCCACCATTCCTTTTTATCATTTTATTATTGGGTTACTTACTATTTTTATACAGCCATCATATTAAGCAAGATTTTAACCTTGTTACCTATGGTTTTTCATCTTTTTTACCATATTTATCAATACTTTATCCCCACACAACATTTTTATCATCATATATTCATCATATACATATACAATAGAAAAGAAAATACATGATTACATAATCAAAATAACAAAAAGATAGAAAGAACAATCTCTATACCACCATTAGTGATGAAAAGATGGGGTTTTGACGAACAAGACTTGGTTCTTGTTATCAAATCTTCAACTTTAGCAAGGCATCTTCTTGGGTCCTTTGGATGGATGAACACCTCCATGAAATCAGCCTTTTAACCTAATGAAAACTCCTTTTCATAGGTTAAGATCACCTTCAATCTTCATATCTTCAAAAGGACATCATCATATGTAGAAATAACATGAGATTTTGTGGTTGAATTTGATCAAAATGGGTGTTTTATGGTGATATGGGACGGCATAGATGAGTGAGAGAGAGAGAGAGTTGTGAGTTTTTGGTGGTTTTGCATGTATGAAAGTGAACAAATGGTTTGTGGTGGAGTGGTTTTGGTGTTGGTAGCTTACATGTTAAGCTTAGCTAACATGTGTTAGCTTGTTTACTACAAGTTTGACACATCACAAGGTGTGGTGTCATAGCTTGGCCGTCCCATTTGAGTGGGGTGGGGCAAAACTTGTTTTGCCTCATCCCACTAATTTACGGGTATTCCTCGATTCTAGTTTCCTCGATTTGCGTGCCCTCGGGTCGTTTATCGAAAAACGTTTATATAAATTATGAATCACCGGCACAAAACGAATTTAATAAAAATTGTCTTATCAAAAACGTAAATACGTAATCCTAAGGTTTCCGGTTTAGTCGTAAAGGAAGTTAAATTATAATCGTAAGTCCTAATCTCTTCTCGTAAATTTGTGAGTTTATGAACCAACACAATTTAAAAATTCTAAAATAATATTCATCGATAAATTTATTTTCTGAAATGTGGGACTGTCACCAAAACGGTGTATGTAAACGTATGCACGTAACGTAGAATCCTCCGGTTTAGACGTAGTCGATGCTACTTCGAGACGTAAACCAAAATTTCTTCCCAAAAATAAGTGAGTTCATAATATAACATCAAAATAATGTTTTCAAATAATACTTGAGAATAAAATATCAACCATAAATTGACGGATTGTCACAGGTTCTCCCGAATCATTTTCATGTGGGTACTCGTAATAGTGAAATTGTTCAAAATAGGGATTTGAACAATAGAGGAACTAGGCGTTGGAGCAACAATCCTAGTGTTTGACCACATAGGTCGATCATCGGGATCAATGGTAACAATGGTTGAGGAATCGGATTCGGTTTCATAGGATGAGATTCCTTCAATATGGAATGGATTTTTGAATATCGTCTCGACTTCGGTGTCAAATACGTCGTCTTTAGAGGCGATGACGAAAAATTCTTTGATGAACGGTGGTTTGATGTATGGTTCGGGTGATTCAGTTTAAGGGGTGCGATTGGTGTTTTATTGGATGTCGTCCTATTTTTGATTTTACGTTTAAGTTTATGGAATGGACGAACGAGTTGTTTTCCCCAAGAACGCGGGTTTATACAAACTCGGAGTGATTTGCAAAACGTCATAGAAAAATAAACTAAATAAAACAAATAAGACCGAAAATATTTTTGTATATATATATATTTTACTACTATTATTATTACTATCTTTTTTTAAATTTTTTTTTGTTTTTTTTATAAATAAAACAACTAATAAATAAAGATGAAAACGCAAACGAATTATTGTACCAATCAATCGAACCGGATGGTTCAAATGACTTCGGGTTCTAAACACTAGGTTTGGGAATAAACCGGAGCGAATAGAAATACGAACGAGGCACAAAAAGATTAAACGGTTGGTTGGGTGGGTTACGAGCAAACAAGGATCATTGGTTCTAAACTCGAAGAACGGTTGTTTAAATGAGTTAAGAACACAATTAGGAACGGGTTTGAGGAAGGCTCGGTCAAAATAAAAGAAGACAAAAAAGTTTTTTTAGGGTCTGGGGACCTTGCCAGCGGCAGGAAAGGGTTGTCGGACGGCAACCAAGCTTTTCTAGAAGCTTGTCGGCGGCAGAGCTGACTTGCCGGACGGTAAGTTGGTTGCTGTTGGGGCTTGCCGACTGCAGGAGCTCCTTGCCGAACGGCAAAGGGGCTTCTGTGGTGCTCTTGCCAGCGGCAGGAGGGTGTTGTCGGCGGCAATACTCTCCTGTCAAAAAATTATTATTAATTTTTTTTCTGATTTCGGCAACTAAAAACTAAGAACACTTTAAAAAAATATTGTGGGGTTGATGGAAATAAGGACTAAAAAGCTTAATCTAAACACACTTTAATTTTAAACCAAATAAGCACAAAAGAAATAAGCACTAAGGAGATTAAACGATACACGATATGCAACAAAGATTCAAAACATGAAAAGTACAAACGCAAATCCCCGGCAGCGGCGCCAAAAACTTGATGTGCTCTCGCGAGTATACACAAGTTTTAAATTTACAACACGGATTTCCAAATAAGCTAAGAACACACGGGCAAGTATGACCCTTTCGTTTGTAGCTAGCTTTTTGTGGTAAGCCGAGGTCGTTCACTAGGATTTGGGTGTTTTCGGTTGTAAAGAATCTAAGTAACAATGTAACGTTATTGGTAAATATGGTTGTCACTCCCAAAATTGCCATACAAGTAACAATTAAGCAAACAAGCAACAAGTAACAAGTAAATGATTAAGCTAATAAGATGAGAACAATAATATTAAAGACAACACTTGCTTGGATTAGTTAAATACATTTGGATTGTTCATAAGAGGATGGTTTTGATAAATTGATTACAAGTATAAAAGATGATGGTCACAAATTCCAATCTTTGATTTTAAAGTATATAACCCTCGCGAAAGATCATACATCCATGAAATCAAGTATTAAGACAAATCAACCAATTCAAGACTATGTTTAGTTTAACGAGTTTGATTCACGGTCGTTTCACAAAATCATTAACAGTCACACTTAGGTTCCTTTGCATAATCATACCACTAAAGAAATGGTCAATACGACAAATAATCATCCATAGACAAAATGATTATAACTAGTTGGTGAATGATAACGCTTTCGACCTATGAAATCATCAACAACTAATTAAGTATGATAAGCAAATGGAATGGAACTTAAGCACAATTGGATTTCAAACATAACATGAAATTGATCAAAACAATAATAAAACATAAACAATCCTCATGTCACAACATCATCCAAACAAGTGTATATGAAACTACTCCATAATTATTTCAACAAAATTCATACGAACAATATTCATAACATTCATAATCATTCTTGAAATAATAAAAAGAGTTTACCAAAGTGTTATTACAATAAGTAAATGAAGGAATTAGAGCAATCCTTAGGCCTCCAATTGACTATAAGTTATGTTATCTTTCGGGTTATGTATTTGAAATTCGTATTTGATATTTGAGGCTGGTTTTGGAGAGGTTTGGTGAAGATTGGTGGTGATTTAGGTATCAAGAAACACTACCAATAATAAGGGTAATGATCCCTTAGAGTTTGGCAATGTTATTTTGATGATTGGATCTCCAAAAATGTCACTTTTTGGCACACCAATATTAAATCCGGGAATTGGGATCTTCACCAAGGTTGGGAGAATTTCTTTGATGAATTATGGAGTTAGTTATGAGATTGATGAGTTTGATATGTTACAATGACCCCGAGGGTCTTATTTATAGATGAAATTCAAGCCTTGGTCATCAATGTTTGGCTTGGAGCCAAAGAAATATACTTGGAGCCAAAGGTGTATGCTTAGAGCCAAAGGTGATTATAGAATGCTTCAAAGAAGCTTGCATGAATGTGGACACAATTTTGTCTAGACAAATGTTGGTGGAAACTTGAACTATGTTGGAGGCAAATCAGCTCCATTTTGAAGGTGGCAAGTTGGATGTGTTTTGATGGTGGCAACTTTTATTCCGCCGGTGGCAACTTCCATGCTGAGTGACTTGTACACTTCTTGAAAACACTTGTTCTTGCACCCGAGATTGATCTTCAAAGGCTTGTAGCAAGTCGGGATTCCTTCGTATATGCATGAATCGTCAATTATTCTTTCTTTTCTTCACTTTTCTTGTTCTTGGCTAACTAACAACACAAAACACAACTTCACACATATTTGAGCTAAATAGCCCGTTAGTATAACCAAAAAGCATGCAAAATATACGGATAATGCTCAAGAAAATATGTTAGATTTGAGCGTTATCAGAGATCACCAGAAAATACAACTTAATGAATTGGATGAATTACGTGATAATGCTTATGAAAATTTATTGAGTTTTAAAGAAAAGACTAAAAAGTTTCATGATTCAAAGATTAAAAACCGGGTTTTTAACGTTGTTGATCAAGTGTTACTTTTTAATTCTCGTTTGAAAATATTTTCTGGAAAATTGAAATCCCATTGGTCGGGTCCATTCACCATTACCCAAGTGTTTCCTTATGGTACCATTGAGCTAGCTCAAAATGATGGTCCTAATTTCAAGGTGAATGGACATAGGTTGAAGCACTACTTTGGTGGGGAAGTCCCTGCTTTGGACGACCTCGACCAAGTCACTTTCCCCAATGTTAATTAGTATTGAGGGGATAGAGTCGAGCTCATGACTCGGTAATAAAAAACGAGGTGCCTCGTGGGGGAGATCCCATGCTTATCCATGTACATATTATCGCCTTCTAATGTAGCTAATGTGAGGGGATTTGTGCCCTTCCAACCTTTGTTCGGTGGTTGTTTGTGAATTGTGGTTTTTAGATGATCATCTTTACGATTGGAGCCTCTCGTGTTCGTTTTACGTGAGCACTCGATCGTTTGCTTTGAAGAAATTCTCGATATCCATATGATATATCCTTTGATGTTCTAACCTTATATCTTTTAGCACACTTCATAAACGGCTATTGATTTAATGATTCCACCCTTTCCATGCTAGAGTAGTCATTCGACTTCGTCTCTAGTATGGGGGTATCCTACCCTTAGACTCGAAACATTGAGGACAATGTTTAACTTTAGTATGGGTGAATAGATACTTGCCTTGCTAAACCTTCACGCTTTCTAAAGTTTGTCTTTTTGCTTATCGTTTTGTTGCAAATAAGGCTAAAAATGGCCAAATTTTAAAAAATTTCTCATGTTTTCATAAGTGTTGAAGACACGAATGTAGATTTTCCGATAGCGAGAATAAGAGTAATTTTTGACTCGACCGTGCGTGTTGAGCACTTAGCTTCGATTCCTTAACTTTATATTATGCTAAGTCTCTTAAATGAGGACGATAAATGATAGAGTTATTTATAAGTTACTATGCTAAACGTAGAGTACTCGTATTCTTTCAAAAACTCATGTGTTCTAATTGTTTGCTTATTCTCCCTTCGCTTGTATATATATTTTGCTAATAAGTATTGGCTTAGCGGTTTAGTCTCGATTGTTGGTTTCTAGTCTTTTCTAGTAGCTTCCAGGTAATTAAATTGGGAAAACATTAAGGTATCGCCAGGGTCACGGTTTTGAAGTATTGGCACCCCGAATAATCAAAAGCTTCACCCGATAATAATTTTAAGTGCTCACTCACCTAAATCAAGCAAAAATTCGAAGCTCACAACGCCGAAAAATCTATGCAAAATTGAAAGTGAACAAGCCTTAAACTTTGAAGCTTTAAAGATCCAAAATTCACTTTAGCGTGAAGATATACGTCTTTGGCCATAATAAACACCTCATGGCGAGGTTAAATAAAAGTCAAGGAAAGACCGAAGTCATAATAAAAGCTCCATGGCGGAGTTGAATAAAAGATGGAGGTAAACCTATGATAATAAGGCCCATTCGTTAGGGGGCATATAAAAGTCTTGGTAATAAGTCTCATGTTCAAAACCGTTATAAAACCGTGTTTATCGATCCTTCTTGTTGACTTAAATTTTTGACAACGTTCTCTATTAGGGGAGGTTATTAATTCGATGGTCTTGGTTACACCGTTATGACTCTATTTTTGGACCTTAATCTCTATCATCGCATAAGTCAAACAATGTATCATCATGATCATTCAAGAAAAAAATAAAACATAAGAGATTCCACTTAGGATTAAGGGAGTCTAAGTACGTGATTAGGGCATATGAGTAGTGTTAGCATTACTAACTTATAATGACAATGATCTCGTTACACGCTTGGCATAGAATTGGGTGAAAATCGAGGACGACGAAACTATTTCTAACGAAGCATTCACGTGTTCTTGTTCTATGAACCTAAACGTCCCATTTTGCGATGAAAGTCATACATTATGTCTAGAACACAAGTAGTAGTAGTGTAGTAAGTTTAAGTTTCAATAAAAGTCGATAAAAAATGAATTTTGGAGATGCTACGATAGTTTATTCTAGCATTGCGTGAGGGCATGGCAATGCTTTAGTATGGGGGAGTGATGAGACTGCATTTATACATAGTCTCATCGTCCAAAATAGGCTTAAAACGATAAAAATATCATAAAAAGTGCCATATATATGCTTGTGTTTGTTCAGTGTGTATTTTAGGTACGGATATCGAGAAAATGACAAAATATCACAATAATCAATCAAAAACGAACACGGGAAAAGAAGCCGCACAATGAACTGGACCCAAGTGTTGAATTTCTAAGAAAAGTCCTTGAAGAATTAAAGATTGTACAAGAAGGGTCCTTCATCATTGAAGAATTGACACTTTATACCCTTGTATATTCATAATTACAAGTTTGGTCCCTAAAGTTTGTCAAAAGTTATAAAAAGGACCCTCAACTTTTAAGAATTGGCAAGAATGGTCCCTACAAATTGAAGATTTGTCACTTTTAGTCCTCACAAAGTCAATCATACAAGAAAATACCTTCAAAGTTGAAGACATGTCAAGAATAGTCCTTGAAAATTCATGAAATTACAAGAAATACTGATAGGTGTGAAAACACCCATCCTTTTTACCACTTAATTACAATAATAACCGAGCCAAAACGTGTATTTTATGTCTTTTATGTCGGAATTATGCGTGGTTTGTGTTTTTGTTGTGATTTAGGACGAAAAGGTGAGAAGTGGAGAAAACACGGATATTCACGGGCATTTACGGACTTTTATTGAAGAAAAAGATGAAAGACGAAGTCAAGAAGTCAAGAGTGCAAAAAGAACGGAAGTCCAAGACCAATTCTGAAGATTTATCGAAGAAAAAGTCAAAAGACGGAAGTTTATCAAAAGCCGAAGAATTCAAGTCTATTTTATTGAAGAATTTAAAGACGAGTTCAAAGAAATCCCGAAGCCAAAAGTCCCTTAAGTCCAAATTTAAAGAAGATTAGAAGAAAAGGACTAAGTATGCAATTAATGAAGATTAAAAGAAGGAGGGACTTAATGACGCAATTAAGAGAAAAGGAAAGAGGGGAGGAAGCTTCCTTCCACTAATCCTCCTCCTCCCCTATAAATAAATCATTAGGACTTCATTTTATTCTTGTTAGCTAATTTTGACAAAATTAGTCTTTCCACCATTTTCATTACTTGTACCTTTTAATTTCTTGTCACTTTAATTTCATGTCTTAAATTTCGTACCGTTTAATTCCAAGTAAGTTAATTAAATTGTTGGATCTTAATTTCCCTTTTATCAAGCTTTTATTTATCTTTCTCATCCTACTTTTCTTGTTTTTGATTTGATTTTGGTTCGGATTAAGTTTTGGTTTTGCTTAATCATATTGCTTATTTGAGTAAAAAGTTCACCTTTTTACTTCTATATAAGTTTTCGTATGAAATAAGCTATAAGTTTGACAATCTTATTGGCTTATTTTGTACTTAGCTTATTTGCTTTTTAGTTTTCTTAAAAAGTTTGTCTCTTTAAAGTTTGCTTATTTTGTTTTCTTATTTTGTGTTTTTATAAAGTTTATGAATTTCGCTTTTTAAAATCTTTCAAATTTATGTTTATTAAGTTGTTCAAGTTTTGGTGTAGTAGCTTATTGGCCGTGCTTATTGATTTTTAAGCTTAACTTCATTTTCGGATTATTGCTTGTTTTCATCGCAATATTGGGGTTTTACCACATTCCGGGTTCTACTTTGCGATGGGTTATGTTTTCATCCCCCTATTCCGATCGTGATTCCGATCGCACTTTGCGATCTGGATTGCGACGGGGTTTAGGTTTGTATTGCGACGAAGTGCTGCCCAATTTTCTATAGTCACTTTCCGATGGATTTTAGTACTTTAGTTATTCCGACAGTTTTTATTTTTAGACATTCCGATAGTTTTGTTTAGCTTACATTCCGATAGTTTAAGAAATATAAAAAAAAAAAAATAAAATAAAAAAAAAATATTGCGACACAAAAAACCCATTCCGATACATAACATTGCGATGGAATCTTTGGCGCAAAAAAAAGTGAGCAGTTAGCTAGCTAGCTTGCTTGCTTATCTATTTATTATTTTTGTTCCGTAATTGTTTAGTTTAATCTGAAAGTTGTTCCGATTTTATTTCTGAAAGTTACGTATTTTTAGTTATATTTTTCTTCTAATTTTAAAATTAATATTTTTTCGTAAAGTTCAAGTTTTATCTTTTATTTAGTACCCGCTTTAGGTTTTTTCTCGTTTAGCTTTAAAGTACCATTTTGGTTTTATTCTCTCCTTTTTCATTAGGTTAATTTTATTTTTCAGTCAAAAGTTAATTTCTTCGTTTAGTTTTATTTTTATTAATTGTTTCCCTTTAAATTACGTCTTATTATTTATTTTACTATTAGTTTTAATATCGTTTTAACTTTTAGTTTTTAATATTCAACTTGTTTTACTTTTATTACTTGCACTTGTCTTTGGTTTGTTTTTAAATACTTTTCGCATTTACTTTTTAATTAGTTATAAATAATCAACTTCTCTTTTTCTTAACCAAGAACAACTAAGTCGCACATTGAACCGGAAATCAATTCGTTAAGACACCGAGAAAACGAACTCTTTTTCAACAAGTAAAATCCAAATATTAAATACCCTTTGATAAACTTTGCAAAAGTTTTTATGACCAAAACATAAAGTTTAAAACTTGTTTACAAAGGGAATCTGTTTAAACTTCAAGTGAAAACAATTGGAAATGAGAGGGGTTAAAGATGGCCGACAAAGAAACTTACCTAGACCTATCAGTGGGTGACACCTCACACCACTCACCCATCTAACCAATCAACACTCACCATTCTTCCACCTCACCAAACCACTAATCTGGTTTTATATTACTTAAACTTGGCGCCTAAACATGTTTTTAAAAGCACAAATCAGATTAAACTAGCCTAATTTCCCATCCAAGAACTCATAAACCCTAATCACTAATCTCCTTTAAATCAAAGGGGTTTTAGTTAATTAGCTCCAGATTGATAATTAACCCCTACCTAATCATGTTTACACTCTCAAAACCTCCACATCATCACTCACCAACCCTACCAAACCCTCCCCTGCCCCACTCAAGTCACGGGTTGAAGAATCTTGGCACATAAAGAAGGGTTGAGATGAACTGGCACAAAAGGAACGTTAGAGATTGAGTCTGCACCACTAGCATCTCCACAAACAGCCAAGGAAACTTCACATGGGTTCAAGCTTAATTCAAACGCCAAGGGTATTCAAGGAACTTCAACAAATAGGATTTTAGTATTTTACAGATTTCTAGAAACTTTTTAACCCTCTATATAAAGGGTCTTAGGTCTTTCATTTATTCTTGTTCTTCGTTTTCTGTTGGTCACAATTCTGTAAATCTTTTATTCAAGTGAATGAAAAAAGTTTGAAATTTGTTGACAAATTCCAAGCACCATATTTACCTTTCATGTTTGTTAAGTTAATATTTCAATTTTGTTGAGTGGAGGTTTCAAAATCTTGTTTTAAGTTGTTTGAATTTGTGTTTCAAATAGTTTACAAAATCTTGGATTTTTCCAAAAGCTTTGGTTCAAACCTTGAATATTTATTGGGCCATTGATTGATCACATCTCCCTGATATAAAAATTATCAAGGAGAAGTGAAATCTTGGTTTAGGAAAGCTCAAGTGTGGGGATAAAACCTTTGGAAGAAATCTGTTTCATTTCATTTTTTTTGATATAAACTGTTGCTACTAATCTTGTTGATCTTAGCAGGGGTGTTTGTTGGAAGCTTGTTCTTGTTTAAGCTAGAACATAAGCTCTAAGATTCGATGGCATGGATGTATGTCTCTGAGGTTTGCTCAAAAATCCATTTTCTCTCAAGTTTTTGAAAAGTGGTGTAACTGTTGTATGATGTTGTGTGATGCATGAAAACTGGTTCTAAGTTCTTTGTATTGTTGCTATGATGCTTGTTTAAGGTTGTCTTGGTCTGAAAAACGTTTTCACTTGGTTAAAAATCTGATTTCAGTTTTTAAGTAGTGTTTGGGATTGCAAGCTTTGGTAAAATTGAGTAAGTGTTTAAGAGTCTCTTGTGTTTATTTCAACTGATATAGTGTGTTTTAACTGAAATATGCATTTCTTGTGAACTAAAACATTGAATCTGAAAATTTGCTTAAACCAAGTTGTTTTAGTTGATTATGAACTGAAATTTGGTCACAACTTAGATTGCATTCTTAACTAGGATTGAAAAGTGATTAATCAAAGTTTATGCAATATGGGTGGTTGATTTGTGGATTTGAAGTTCATATTTTGGTCAAGTAGTTCAACAAAAGGTCTTTTGTGTTCATTAGTTACATCAGAAACTTGAATAGGCTTAATACTAGTCCAAATTTGTAATTCATTGCATGAAACCTGTTTATTTTAGCTTAATTAAGTTTGTTGTTGCTGTTGTATGCTTTTGGTGAAGTTTGGCTGGCTTATTCTTGCTTAAACATAGCTTATAACCATCAGATCTAGTTCTTTATCATGTTTGTGCACTGATTGATTAAACTGTATCATTTGGCTTATTGGATTTGTGTTTTCTTGCTTGTTCTTGACTCCCTACAACTCACTGGTTGTAGGGGTGCCTTGTTTGTCCAAAAACACCAAGTGAATCTCACTAAAAACAACAATCAAGTTATCATCAGTGGGAACTCCTTTCCCACTGACACTTGCCAATGATAGTGTTAATTGGTTAACAGATTATTATTAAGCTATTATGGCTTATTCCTTTGAGCAACAACTTTCTTTTTGTGATCAGTCTTACTTATTTCATCTTATTAGCTTATCTGGTAACTTATAGCTTTTGGTTTCAAGGTTTGACTAGAAAATGAATTGACTTTTCTTTTTCAAAATAGCTTATTCAACATTTCAGCTTATTGTGTGTGCTTATTGATAATCTTTTTGTTGATTTGTCTTAATTTGGTCATTTAAAACCTTTTGCAACTTGAATCAGCTCCTGAAATAGTCTAGAACTCGAAAACGACTATTTTGTCGTTTTGTGTAGAAAGCTTTTGCTTATTTCAGGCTTATTTCTTGAGCTTTTTCAAAGTTTCTTTTTACAAACTGCTTTATAATCCCAAGAGAAGGATGTGTGTCAATTTTCAGCTTATGGCTTAATGGGCCAAAAATCCCATTAAGAATAAGTTGTTGATTCATAAGCTGTGATAAGCACTCTTTCAGCTTTTAGGCCTTTAGAATTTTGTGTTTAAAATCAAATTTTAAGCTTATCTAGAAGTTTTGGGCTAATTTAGTGGACTTTTTTCTTATTGGGCCAAAAAGCCCAATTACTTAGACTGTTTTTAAACTTAGGCTATTTGGAGGCCCATTAGGGGTATTTATGTCATTTTACTTCCATTTCGGATTTTATTAAGTCAAAATAAATTAGTTTGCAAGTTTTTAGAATGTTTTATAAATTTTGAATTTTTAATATTATTTTAATATTTATTTTTAGTTTTTAATCATTTTAAATAGTTTTAACTAGTTTTAAATTTTGCAAAAATACTTTTTAGTTTAATTAAGTTATTTTAGAGTTTTACAAATTGAAAAAAATTATTTGGGCTTTTTATTAATTTAATTAATTTTTAGGGTTTTAATTAGCATTAAAAAATTAATTATTAATTAAATAAAAAGTTTGAAGAAGTTTTGATTATTTGTAAACTTTAATTGCATTTTTAGGAATTTATTATGATTTTCTAGGAACTTTAAGAGTAATTTTTAAATTGCGTCACGTTTTCACGTTTTACGTTTTAGTTTTCGTCGTAGTTTAATCTTAATCGTAATCGTCATCATTTTCTTTCCCCTCTTCTTTTCTCAATATTAATCTCAAATACCATCAACTTTAACACACACATTAAGCCTCCTCGAGAACGAACTCACAAAAGGGTCATAAGCACTTGATTTTCCTAAATCATTTGTTTAATACTTACCGCTTTTACCTTGTTTTCCTAAACAAGTGTAATTACACGACAATCACTAGCGTAAACAGAAATTGTAAAAAGAACCCTATAACCCACGAAATCCTAAAAAATTGAGAAAAATAAAAAACGAACCCTAAATGAAATCTGACCAAATCTTGTTGAAAACTCGTCGATCCTCGATAACCACTAATTAGATAGTAATTCAGAACCCTCAATCATATCATAGACGATGATGAATATACCATAACAGAGGCCCAATTAAATTGAACCTCTAAACTCTCCAACTACGTCGAATCACCTTCAATGAAACAACCTCAGATCCGCGAAAAACCCTCAATAAACAGAAGTGATAAAGTAAATAGAGATCAAACAAAACAAGGCACAGATCGGACGAACAAAATATTGCCTCCAATGAAAACATAGATCCCTATAGTTCCAAAATTGTTAATGACTAAGAAAGCTCGTTCTTGGGAATCAATCAATGAGATAACATCCACAACACTACAGGTTCCTTAAGCACACGAATTAGAGGAAGGTAGTAGACCGATGATCAAAGAAGGATATTAGAGGCTGCCGTCGACGCCATTAGGGTTTTTTATATCTATCTACAAATTCAGGAGTTATATAATTAAAAAGAATTATTCTTGATGAAAGGTGGAAAATTCAGGAGTTATGTATTCAAATTTTAATATAAGGAAAGGATATAAAGACCCAAGTAAATGTTGGATAAATTATTAACGGTAAAGAAAAGGAAAGGATTATACCCTAATCTTCTAAAATTCCTAGTTGCTAGATGTTAATAAGCTTATAAATCACAAACATCCACAAAACTAAATATCTCGATTCAAACGCACCATACATTTCTACCAAGCTATGGAATCCAAGTTTTACTAAGATTATCGTGAGAAAAAATATTATAATTTGTTCGATCCTAATGAGATAATTGCAAGCAGTTGTATATAAAGTACAAACAATAAGAATTAAAGGAGTCGATCTTAAACTAAAGAGACTATGCTAGTTGCTTTGTAAAACCCGCATAAAATACCATGAACAGTACACTACATAAAAACACGAATAAATTAAAACTTTCCATTTGTGATATTACAACACGTGTCACGAACATTAAATTACAAGAACTACGTATAATATTAATGCACGCTAAATATTATGTATAATATTTAAATCACGACTCCTAAAACACGAATGCATATTTATACACGAAAAATGAATGAGCTGGTTGTTGGGCTCCCAGGTCGCGGCATCAAGAGACAAAGAAAGGGCCCGACCCATTTTAGTAAACCAACTTGTAACCAATTTCTTCCAGGGATTTACCATAACACATTTTCAAAAAAATTAAATAAAACCCTAGCTTGTTCTTTCCTTGTAGGCGCGGCAGCCACCAACACACAAGGACGATTTTGTGGTTTTTGATCTTTGGTTTTTACGTATTCGTGTTCATGTTCCAAACCATTATTCATTAATGCATTCAGTAAATTAATCAAACCATGATCTCTTTGTTTTATTTTTGATTTTTATGAACATGGATCTTTAAAATGTAAATTAAACATGTTATGGTTAATGGTTTAAATAAAGAAAAGGCTTAGGATTATGTTGTTTTGGTTTGGCATACACAACCGAGAGCCACAAAGCTCTCGGCGTTCGTTTATCACCAACAGCCGAGACCCCAATGGGGCTCGGTGTGGTTCTTGTTCGGACAGCAGCAAACCAAGGCCCTCGGTGAGAACCTTGGTGCTGACAGTGGGGACCGGCGTATGTCGGTGGGTACACGGGTCACAGCAGGGGGAACCCTTCGAAAGCAATGGCAACCGATGACTAGCCAAGGCCACAGCCGCCGACCACCACCACCAGCCGCCAGCTGTGTAGTGGTGTTTGGTGCTCGTTTGGTGGTCTCGGGTTTCGGGGCTCGGGATACTATTTTAATTAGCCTTTTATTTTATAAATTAATAAATTATTTTAATTTACAAGCACTATCAATTAATTAATTAATTCATGACATAGGTTATATTATTTTAATTAAATAATACATGTAATTAACCTAAGTATTTTTTATTTGACTTAATTAAATTAAAAACCATGACTTAATTTAATTAAATTGTATAAGGTAAAGTTTATTAATTTAACCATGACATTTTATTAATTAATAAACCATGCATTTTCATTATTAATTAATAATCATTTTAGACTTAGTATTTAATTTAATAGACATTACTAATAAATCATCATGACTTATAACTTATGACTAATAAGCACTAGCTTATATTTTAGACTTATTAATTCAGCCTATTTCTATTTATGGAAACTTTCTATTTCAGGAAACTTACTATTTTCGGAAATTTTCTATTTTTAGAAACTTACTATTTTTGAAAATTTCTATTTTTGGAAACTTTCTATTTTGGAAAGTTTATATTTTTGGAAACTTGCTAATTTTAGAAAGTTACTTATTATGACACTTCAAGCATTGTAATACAAGAATACATGAAATACATAATCAAAATACATGTAAAACATGAATAAATACAAGATAACATTTAAAACAATAAAGCATGACAAGAACATATAAAACAAGTTAAGAACACACAAAACTAGTAAGACACTCAGTAATCAGACAACTCATACATGTCCCTTATTCATATAGTATCCGCGAAGTCGGAGTAGATCGTTTCAGCTTTCCTTCTAGCTTTACTACTGGACATAAGGTACGGATATTCCGTCTTTCAGTATGGACATTCCTTCGTACGTTTGATTAGGATTCCCCGCTTGCAGCCATCTGATTTACCCAGTTATTTTATATGTTTTGAATGCTTATGTTATATTTTAAATTCCTGAGCTATATATACATGCATGCCAGTTCATCTAGTTATAGAGGTACCATAACCATAACACTGGAGGCACCAGTATTATGACTTCCCCACGACGGAGTGATTGCTCGTGACGTCCCTTTCAGTTTTAGCCATTTATTTATATTCTCATGTGGGGCGTATGGGTGCATCCTAGTTACATGTTTTTCAGGATTTTCATGGTGAATGTGGTGTGTGCCTTACATCCTTCACAAGGAGTTGATCCCTCCTACCCAGACCGGTATAATTAGAGGCAACCCCTCTAATTGCATGATAAGGTCACCATCTAGGTATGTATGCACGTTGATACCTCATGACCTATATGGGCTCTTGGCTAAATTTAAAATACATTTTTTCAAAAGTTAATCATAAGCTTTTCAAACTATAGAACTAGTTTTATAAACATGTACCAGGTTTTCCAAGACTTATACAATTCCGCTGCTTTTCAGTCTTCACTTATGTTTCTTACGTTATATATCCGTTCACTGAGCGTATTGCTCTGCCGTTACTTTCCTTTCCATGTCCCAAAACGGCTGGTACCCAAGGACAGACTTGAGAATTTGGAGGACGTGCATAGGATGGAAGTTGCCTTAGACTTCTTCTCCTTTTACCTTCTAATACTTATGCTTGTTTGGACACTTGTTTTGTCTTTCTCATTTCATTTACTTTATTTATGTTTTGGGCTTATGTTTGGGAACCGATGTTTGATTCTGGTTTTCCCTTTTGGTCATGTATGTTTTAGGACATATTACCTTGCATGCTTTGATGACACGCCATAAATACACGTAACGATCCACTTATCAAAGTGCGGTGTTACAATTATGGTATAAGAGCCCAAGGTTTCAACCTGTAGGCTCTAACCCTTGACCTTTGACTTATGGGTAGTCACCAGGATCTTCCTAAGTCGACGCTTGTCATTCGACGTATTGACTTTTCAAAACCTTATTGTCTTTTACCATGATGTTTTTCGCTCGGATTTTTTTTACTAATATGGATTGATCAATACTCATCCATACTTAGTTGCATGTCATCATTTTATGCATGATGTTTCCTTGTGAATTTCGACTAATATGGGCTAGACCACACTAGTTCATACTTAGTCACGCGTTTTTGTTAAGTTTTTTACAGTCGAATTTCATTTATTTATTTTCATGTATTATTGTTGTAGGTATTTTGACTAAGTAATGGTTGGTACAGGACTGGTCATATTTTGTCGCATGTGCTTTTCATTCGAATTTTGTTTTGGTGAACCGGCCCCTATGCGTTCACCTTTGCTCATGTCAATTTTGTTTTGATGAACCGACCCATAGACGTTCACCTTTGCTCATATCAATTTTGTTTTGTGAACCGACCCATAGGCGTTCACCTTTGCTCATGTCATTTTTTTTGTGAACCGACCCATAAGCGTTCACCCTTATCATGTCAATTTTGTTTTGTGAACCGACACATGGTCATCCACACTGGCGATTTTCAGATTTCAATTCATTACAGTCATATTTATTTCATGTCCCCTCATTAATTGTCATCTTTTTATGTCCATTATGTTTTCATACTTTCATCGTTGACTTCATATCCAGGTTGATTATGTTTTATGCTCCCTTTGTTAATTTTGTTCCGTCTTTCTTCGTGTTGGTTTTTGCTTCATGCTAGACATTGATGGATTGTATGTAATGATGCTTTCATGATAGTCATGGTTGGTTTTCATTAATCATGTTCTCATGTTGGCAATCATTCGATTCCGTTTAATCATGATTTTGTGATACTTACACAACTAGAAGTATGTCCACGCTAAATTAGCTAGGCTATTACATTGTCTTGTTCAGTTTGGTTTTAAGTCATTTAATTATTTATCTTCCTCTGATCATGTCAGATAGTTGACCCTGTATCGATCATCTCATGTGAATTACATGTGTACTTCATGTACCATATTCTAGATGTATTCCAGTTACCGCACTCCATGTGTATTACAAATCGATTTTCAATTATCTCAGATGTTTTCCACTTACCAATGTTGATCAGGAGATAATGCGGCTCGCAGCTTGGAGATTCTACAAAACTAGTACGAAGGCAATATATCGGGCCAACCAGACTAGAATTATATCTCATCTACCAGACGTTACCATTTCATCCCATATCTTTATATTCTCTGTCATATGTCACGGGTCATTCAACTGTCTTTCCCAACGTATGAGTAAGAACCGGTACCAGTCGACCACTCAGCTGAATAGTTACATGAATCACAGTCATGATAATGACCGTCATGGAACTGACAAACAAGGAGGTAGTGACAACTACCGTGACAGCAAATACTCTGGCAATAACGATAGAAACTTCGGTAACGGACGTGATTAGAAATACAAGGGTCATCAGTCTAACTGATCAGCCAATTCTGGCATGACAATCTAAGATTTTCTATTTTATTCGTTTCACATCTCGAGACACATGTCAAGACATCAGCCAAGACACATATCTCACGTATATTTCTGAAGACACATGTCAAGACACCCGTCAAGACACATGGCATACGCATATTTTGTCAGTACATGAGTCAGGACACATGACTCATGTATAACTTTTCAACCAAGCCCTAAGAAATTTGGGGTACCCTCCATGGAGTATACCACTCTGTTGTGCCATGTATTAATCAGACCATAAGAATTCCAGTAACATCACCGATGTTTTGTTCACGTTTGGTCATGCAGTGTTCGTTCTACGTGAGACAAGCGAAACACGTGCAGTGAAATCTCCCACGTTTACTTCATGTATTGACATGGCACTTTCATTTCTCGATCACATATTTCATATATCCATGACCATAAGGACGTCATTCGTATCACCCATGTGTGCGAAGGTTTTTTCCTTTCAGTATAATGATAAGATCTTATCTGTTAACGCACTTCCCTCGGGCAGATGCAAGTTAGATATGATTTTGATTTTGGACTAGGAACAACACACATCGCTGCGATTGGTCACCATTCATATCAAATTATGTGCAGCAGTGTTCGGGATCCTAAATACATTCAGCATGGTTTTCCATCAAGAAAATTTTTACAAATTATCTATGCTTTACGAGCATGTGTTTGTTATCCTATGTTTGCGAAGATTTTCCAACTATCAGTTATGACACAACTTTTGAAGTTCCTTTATATTCATAATCAGCCGATCATTTCAGATTTCCCCTTGAAATATTCTACAAGGACCTCCGAGTATACTTTCCATGCACAAGGTGGAACTTAACATTGAGCATGTTGAAGGATCAGCTACACGAGATTTTTGAAGAAGCTCATCCGCCAGGTGTATCACCATGGTGTACATCGGTTCTGGTTATTAAGGATAAGGACGGTTACATGAGATTACGTGTCGACTAGCGTCGATTTTAAAACAAATCACCATTCATAACCGTTAACCTCCCCCATGTATGGACAACGTGTCCACTCGACTATAGGGTGCTAAACAATTTTCCAAGAGTGACTCACGACCATGCTGCCAATAGTGACGAGTGGAAGAGTAGGACATTTTCATGACTGCTATTCGCACACGATTTGGTCATGCTGAATTCATGATTTTGTTTTAATCTTACGAATGCTCCAGCAAAATTTATTGACTTGATGGATGGAGTTTCCCTATGAACTCATAAACAAATTCGTTATTGTTCCCATCGAAGTCGACCTGACCTTCTCTAAGTCTAGGGAAGAGCATGAAGACCATATTGCACTATGATGCAAATTATACGACAGAATAAATTTCACCCTGAAATTTTTCTGGTTTGAATTCTGGTTGATTATAGTGACACGCTGAATCACATTGATTCTCATGGTTAATCTTACCATGACTTAGCTTACGTGTAAAGGAGAGAACCATACACTATATTAGGTGTTCCAAAGAGTCCTACGCTAAGAGAAGTCTAATTTCATAGACTCATAGTGTTACAAATTCCTAGGTATCCAGTTTCTATGAAGCAAGATACAGTTACATTCATATATAAGTACTCGACATACCAGCAGGCTAAGATAGAACACCAACATACTAGGAGCTATTCCACCATTAGAAATTATGAACGGAGAAGGGACAAGATCTCCATGGATTTTGATACCAGGCTGCCGCAGGCTCAGAGGAAGCATTGTGCTATCTGGGTGTGATCAACAGTTTGACTAAGTCTGCAAAATTCTTTCATCCGCAAGGATTTCACAGTCGGCAGATTATCAGACATTTTTCATCCAAGAATCGTCTGATCATTTGGTACTCCTTCAGCTATCGGATCTGATAAAGGTTCACGTTCGTGTTCATTATTTACGTTCACGTCCTTGTTCAAATTTACGATTTGCTTTCGCACTCACGTTCATGACACTGTTCACATTCATGATCGTATCCTGGCTTACGATTGTACATTTCACATTTTCTTTCTGGAAAGTTTTGCAGAAAGCTTGGGAGACCAGACTCAAGTTTAATAAACTTTCCATACTCAGACAGACGCTTCAAGTCACATTCCACGTTTCACCTCATATCGTTTGGCGTTACCTCCTTAGTTATCTCACGTTCACGATATGTTTCACATATCATGTTCACCAACGTCTCTCATATCGCGTTCACGATATGTTGCACGCATTTCCGTGCACTACGTTCTCTCATATTACACTCACCATATCTCCATGTATCACGTTCGCAATTGTTCACGTATCACGTTCATAATTTTTCAAGTACTACGTTTCAATATGTCGCACGTATCATTGCTCAGACGTTATTAATATCAGTTATTCCAGGTTATTTTGCATCGTAACTTTTCATGTACCCTGGTACGTTATTTCTTACCTACTCGATCAGATTAGTAAAGATCTATCTTACGTTGATGAACAAGAAAATTTTACGTACCGTCAAGTCAGGGTCATGAAGATCAGGATTGCTACTTCGCCAAGATCTTGTAGAGGAACCATTCCGGGTGGGACGCCACTTGGAACGGAGGATTCCATCCGGACTTCTCATCCTTTTCCTTCCATAAGTCAGATATGTCCTTTTCAGTCACGTCATGTTCCAGGTTCCTTACAATCATGGTATGTCCATGTCCCTCCCAGATTATCGTATCTCTAATTCGAGGACAAATTATTCTTTATAGAGGGGAAGAATTGTAAAACCCGCAAATACCATGAATAGTACACTACATAAAAACACGAATAAATTAAAACTTTCCAGTTATAATATACGACACGTGTCACGAACATTAAATTATAAGAACTACGTATAATACTAATGCACGTTAAATATTATGTATAATATTTAAATCACGACTCCTAAAACACGAATTCATACGAATATTATTTATACACGAAAAATGAACGAGTTGGTTATTGGGCTCCCATTTGGCCGCGGCATCAAGAAACAAAGAAGGGGCCCGGCCCAATTTTATAAACCAACTTGTAACCAATTTCTTCTAAGGATTTACCATAACACATTTTCAAGAAAATTAAATAAAACCCTAGCTTGTTCTTTCCCTGTAGCCGCGGCAGCCACCAACACACAAGGACGATTTTGTGGTTTTTGATCTTTGGTTTTTACGTATTCGTGTTCGTGTTCCAAACCTTTATTCATCCACGCATTCGGTAAATTAATCAAACCTTGATCTCTTTGTTTATTTTTTATTTTTATGAACATGGGTCTTTAAAACGTAAATTAAACATGTTATGGTTAATGGTTTAAATCAAGAAAAGGTTTGGGATTGTATTGTTTTGGTTCGACATATATAACCGAGAGCCACAAGGCTCTCGGTGGCCCTTTATCACCAACAACCGAGACCCCAATGGAGCTCGGTGTGGTTCTTGTTTGGACAGTAGCAAACCAAGGCCCTCGGTGGGAACCTTAGTGCTGGCAGTGGGGACTGGCGTATGTCGGTGGGTACACGGGTCACAACAGGGGGAACCCTACGAAAGCAGTGGCAACCAACGGCTGGCCAAGGCCACAGCCGCCAGCCACCACCACAAGCCGCTGGCTGTCTGGTGGTGTTTGGTGCTCGTTTGGTGGTCTCGGGTTTCAGGGCTCGGGATACTATTTTAATTAGCCTTTTATTTTATAAACTAATTAATTAATTTAATTTACAAGCACTATTAATTAATTAATTAATTCATGACATAGGTTATATTATTTTAATTAAATAATACTTGTTATTAACCTAAGTATTTTTTATTTGACTTAATTAAACTAAAAATCATGACTTAATTTAATTAAATTGTATAAGGTAAAGTTTATTAATTTAACCATGACATTTTATTAATTAATAAACCATGCATTTTCATTATTAATTAATAATCATTTTAGCCTAAGTATTTAATTTAATAGACTTTACTAATAAATCATCATGACTTATAACTTATGACTAATAAGCACTAGCTTATATTATAGACTTATTAGTTCAACTTATTTCTATTTATGGAAACTTTCTATTTCAGGAAACTTACTATTTTGAAAACTTTCTATTTTTAGAAACTTACTATTTTTGAAAACTTTTTATTTTTGGAAACTTTCTAATTTTGGAAACCTGCTATTTTTAGAAAATTACTTATCATAACACTACAACATAGTAATACAAGAATACATGAAATACATAATCAGAATACATGTCAAACATAAATAAATAAAAGATAACATTTAAAAAAGTAAAACATGACAAGAACATATAAAATAAGTTAAGAACACACAGAACTAGTAACACACTCGGTAATCAGACAACTCATACATGTCCCTTATATATGTAGTATCCGTGAAGTCAGAATAGATCGTTTCAGCTTTCCTTCTAGCTTCACTACTGGACATAAGGTACGGATATTCTGACCTTCAGTATGGACATTCCTTCGTACGTTTGATTAGGATTCCCCGTTTGCAGCCATCTATTTTCCCCAGTTATTTTATATGTTTTGAATGCTTATGTTATATTCTAATGCCTGAGCTATATATACATGCATGCCAGTTCATCTAGTTATGGAGATACCATAACCATAACACTGGAGGCACCACTGTTATGACTTCCCCACGACAGAGTGATTGCTCGTGGCGTCCCTTTCAGTTTTGGCCATTTATTTATATTATCATGTGGGGCGTATGGGTGCATCCTAGTTACATGTTTTTCAGGATTTTCATTGTTTCAATGTGGTGTGTGCCTTGCATCCTTCACAAGGAGTTGATCCTTCCTACCCAGACGAGTATAATTAGAGGCAACCCCTCTAATTGCATGATGAGGTTACCCCTCTAAGTATTCATGCACGTTGATACCTCATGACCTATATGGGCTCTTGGCTAAATTTAAAATGCAGTTTTTCATAAGTTAATCATAAGTTTTTCAAACTATAAAACTAGTTTTATAAACATGTACCAGGTTTTCCAGGACTTATACACGTCCGCTGCTTTTCAGTATTTACTTATGTTTCAGTCATTCATATTACGTTATATATCCGTTCACTGAGCGTATTGCTCAGCCTTTACTTTCCTTTCCATGTCCCAAAACGACAAGTACACAAGGACAGACTTGAGCATTTGGAGGACGTGCATAGGATGGAAGCTACCTTAGACTTCTTCTCCTTTTGCCTTCTTATACTTATGCTTGTTTGGACACTTGTTTTGTCCTTCTCATTTCATTTACGTTATTTATGTTTTGGGCTTATGTTTGGGAACCGATGTTTGATTCCGGTTTTCCCTTTTGGTCATGTATGTTTTAGGACATATTACCATGCATGCTTTGATGACACGCCATATATACATGTAACAGGCCACTTATCAAAGTGGGGAGTTACATGCTTTATGTGACAAAGACAAAAGACACTATAAAAAGCAATCCAAAATCGACTTGCCAAAAACTCAACAACTATCCTAGCCTACTGACACACAAAATCCATACGAAAAAAGCCAATCTTCAATTAAATGCAGCATGTGTACCACACTAACATGAAACAAGCCATATGATAGCAACCTTAATTTTGAATCCTGCACAACAGAACCTTAAAACTTGCTAAACATACACCCACTGTTTTACCGCTATTGCAGCCCTTAAAACATGCAAAACCATCGTAACTTGCAAACCTTAAAAGGTGTAGTTGTAGTAAAGTTGCAGATCTCAAAACCTTAACACTTGCGTTATTTTAGAGAAAAGTTATACACCAAATTTTTAAATAATTGCTATAGAATTGAAGTAAAGGAGATTTACCTTTCGCTGGCCATTCCATTTGCAGCACCAGATGTAGCCAATATGGCTTGCGTTTGAGCAACTTCAGCTGAATCCATTGAAGTGAGTGTCTGCAAAAGAACATTTATACAATTGCATAAGAATACAAAGGAAGCCATATGGGTACAAAAGCATTACTTAATTTAAACTACTTGCATGACTTATTTAAGTGATATTATCTTAACTTCTATATTTAGTTTAACTTTGTCTAAGGTAATATATTGACTATGTACAAAGAAAAACCAAAAAACCTGATGAATATGACGCTGAAATAATGTAAATATATTTCTACAAAGTTGAAAATAATACCTTGTTATTTTGTTGAGTTTTATTGAATGAGTTGCGGATACTTGTGATGATGAATTTGTTGGAGTAAAAAATATGGGCTATGAAATGAGTTTAAATAATGCTTAAAGTCGGTTTCACTTTAGGCTTTTGAGTGTTTCCTTTTAAGGAACAAAAACCTTCCGAATGTTTTCCTAAATCTTACCTAACGATGCATGCAACATTAATAAACATTTGAAACCCATTTAATATATCCGTAGCAAATCCCGAATTCGTTTGTATACGGATCTTACGACCAAAATAAACAGTTTTATCCAAACACTAAATTAGATTGTCTACTTTATAAGAGGGTGTGTCAATTAGCTTATTTCCCCGAATTATGAGTTTATTTCAAATTGGAAAAATGAACACATAGGGTTAATCAAAATCACTCAAATCAATCAGTCTTCTATATAGCAGATATGCAAAATCTTGACATTTAAGGCACACTTTAAGAAGCTATAATTTACAGATTAATATAAAAGCTCACTATCTATAATATGTATAATCGTAAATAGTTCAACTTTTTTTTATTTTGCTTTTTGAAGAAATGGAAGAAGAGAAGAAGAGATAATTACCTTGGATTTTAGGTGGTGAACCATGCTCTCCGTAACCCATTTTGACAGTTACCTTCAATTTATGCTAGCGTGTTGCTTCTATCCGACACACAATTCCCGACAGTCTTTGGTCCCATCTAGCAAAAGCAAAGTTATTAAACTACATCGATTCTTAAAGATCAATATCTCCACTTATAACAGTATCTAAAAATGCCCTTTCCGGTAATACAAACATAAAAATAAAACTTCATACACACTTACCATTATATTTATTTATAAAGTTAATTCATGAATTCAAGGATACATAACATAAAAATCATCTAGTATTAGTTGCATCCCTGCAAACACCAATCAATACAATTAAATCGAATTAAAGTTAAAAATGAATTTAAAAATTAGATTAGACAATCTGTTTGTGGTTTTATTCATCATAACATAAAAAGCACACTAAGTTATCATACACAGTTCAATGATACAAAGCTAAAATCAAAACAACATTAAATTTAATATGAAAATGATGGATTTTTTTTAATATAACTTAAAATTCAGTAATTCAGTTACTTTATGGAGCGCCGTATTTGAATTATAGATCCGTTCGTTCCCAAAATCGCACATGTGTTGTTCAACAGATTCTCAATTGATTTGGGTTTTTTAGTGTTTTGATTTGTCGTTAAATTTGTGGGTTTAAAGAGTCGTATGTATACATCACAAAATAGGCTCATGTTAACTTCAATTTGATATTTTAACCCTAAAGTCTTAAAATGATTTTCTTAATACTAAAGTTTTATAATATTTTGCTCGCTTTTTCTTAAGTTTTTTCTTTTTGTTTTTGATACGTATACTTTTTATCATGTTTTTAACTTCTATAAAAAAGACGAAAATTAATGTTTTTTTATTAAATTAAGGAAGAATTTATGTTTCTAAGAGACTAAATAAAATAAATAATTTTTCTTTTAAAAAACTTACTTTTAAAAAAATCCACACTCTGGATTTTGCTTTAAAAAAATATACTAACATTTATTGGGAAGTCAATATAAATATAATATTAATATATGATAAAACAAATAAATACTTTTATACATTGTGTCGTCATAGGTCATCTAAGCCACGTTTTAAAAACATTAAAATTCGTTTTAACCGTTAAAACGTGTAGCTTGAATATGACACCCGCCACGTCTTACACTATTTAAAACCATGAATATAACCAATTAATATTTAGTATAGCAGTAAACAAATAAAGCAAAAAGGTCATTAAAAAAGTACGGAGTAATTAAGAAAGAACCAAAAGAAAGAACAAACTTCTATCGAAAAAAAAAAAAAAAGAACAAACCATAAGCTAAAAAGTAAAAACTCTAAAACCTTTGTCATCGGTGTACCTGATAAGACGCACCTGGTGCACCAGTGCAATTTTCTTTGAATCAGAAAGGGCTAAATTTCGCTACTAAAAGTTTATAAACAATCGTCTAATTATGAACAAAAGTATTAATCCCAACTCATGAACTCAATACTTGTCCTTGTAATATGAGAAGATCAATGTTTTAAAACCCGGTTTTTAATCGACTTAGTCGAGTCATTGGGTCCAGGTCAACCTGGGTTGAACCGGATTAACCCCGGTTTTCTAAAAAAAATTATTATTTTTATATTTTTAATAATTAGTAAAAAATATATATAAACTATAAAAACTTCCGAATATTGAAGATGTAAATTGTTTACCAACCAATATTAGGGGTGTCAATCGAGTCGTGTTCGTGTTGCCCTGTTCGTGTTCGCGAGTTGGCGTGTTATTATAACCTTTACCCGAACACGACCCATTTAATAATCGTGTCAAGAAACTCAACCCTAACTCGGACCTGCATAACACATGTAACCCGTTTATGACCCGTTTAACCTGTTTAAGTAAATAGGTCAAGCGGTTAAAAAAAATTGGTTGCTCATCGATTAAACAACATTATGTGAAAATATGGTATAAAGATGTAAAATAATGATAAACATAACATACAAAATAATTATGAAACATTTTCAATTATGTATGAGTTATAATCGATACTCATTTCAATTAACTACATACAAATTACATTTAACCCAAATACAACATAAAATTAAGGTTATGTATTTTATTTTTAGATGCTTATATATATTCTTAAACGGGTTCACGTGTCGACCTGTTTAATACTTACTCAACCTAAACACGACCCATTTATTAAACGGGTTATACGGGTTGACTTGTTTTTTACCCAAACCTGTTTATCTTTAACCCAAACCTGTTTAACTTCGTCTCGGGTTCGTGTCGTTAATCGTGTCGTGTCGATAATTGCCACCCCTAACCAATATATTATGTAAAAATAAAATTTCATTGCAAATACGTAAAATTTACAATTTTTTTTAAAAAAATCCAAAAAAATCAAAACCCAGCCGGGTCTCGAGAACCGGGTTGACCCGAGTCACCAACCCGGCGCGTCTAACCTGGTTTCGAAATTTGAAACCGAGTCAAAATAACTCTTTTTTTTAATAAAATCGGGTCAACTATTGACCCGACCGAATCGACCGGGTTTCAAAACATCGGAGAAGATAAGGATAAATAAAATGATATCACAATATTCGACAGTAAAATTGTGGATTGATTGAGTTGGTACAGAACACTTGTCTTTATTAACAACTGCATCACATGGACTTCGTGCATCACAAAAGAGTTGCTTGTTGAGGAAATAATACACGACTACATGAATTCTGCATTAATTTCTTGCCACTATTGCAAGAGTATGCTAGTTTGACGAATTTATATGTAACTAATATTAAATTTATAATCATGTACACAATTAATTACATAAAAGGACACATATGGTTGGTTTCACTCAGTAATCATACACATTGTTTTATCAAAGAATAAAGGGTAAAAGTTAAAAAATACCAACTTACTTTCAAAAATATGCCGATTTTAAACACTTACTTTTTTATCTCGTGACTTTAACAATGAACTTTCAAATTTGTTTGGAATATACCAATATTAACGTAAAATGACCATATTACCCCTGCTTTAAAATAATTACATATTGCCACATTTATCATATTTTTTGCTTCTTACTCCTCCATTTCTGCTTCTCTCTCTAAAAAGTCATTATCTATAATCAAATCACAACTTCATTTTATTCCATTTCAATTTCAGCCATTATCTATAGAAATCATAACCCCATAAATTAAAACAAAGCATTCGTTATCATTGATTGTGATGATTAGATACTACATTGTACAGCTCCACAAAATAAGTTATTAAGTCAATACGCGTAATAGAAAATATATAAAACGAACAGATAGTCATACAATTGGACCCTACCTAACCATTTCTGCACAAATAACTTTAACAGGAGTGGAGTTTGGTTTTGTTATGATAAGCACGGTCTGTGGAGGAGAGTCCCATTTCAAACAAATTCGAAATAAAGGCAAAAAACAATCTATTAACAGCAAGTTTATACAAATTATATTTACTTTATAGTTGAGCCAAAAATAAGTTATAAGGTACAAATTAATGAGTGGGTTGATTGAGGTGGTCCACAACCAATTTGTTCAATTTAAAGATTCTTTATAAATATTCATCTGATATATTTTTATATAAACTATAATGATCTTTTTTAAATAAAGCGATTTTTATAGTCGTATGCAACTTTAGATCAGTTTTCTACATTGATTCATTTCCTTTGTAATTGATCATTTTAATTTACCTATATGACAGATTAAAAATAAAGCATAAACTGGGTGAAGATTTTGGAACAACTTACTCGTGTGCTGCTATTTGGATTGACAACAAGAATCGGGTGGAGAAATCGTGTATCTATTCGTATGATTTTATTTTGTTTTTATTTTGATTTGAAGAATCCATGAACTAACCACATGAGCAGCAGATCTACATGGTGGGCACAACCAGTCATTTAAGAGGGTAATACGGTCATTTAAGAGGGTAAAACGGTTATTTTACGATGATATTGGTATAATCGGAACAAATTTGAGAGTTTGTTGTTAAAGTCACGAGATAAAAAATTAAGTGTTTAAAGTCAGCATATTTTTTAAAGTAGGTTGGTATTGTTTAACTTTTACCCACGAATAAATGATAAGTTTTGTGATAAAGGAAAAAGTTATTTTGGAGCCTTGTTTTTTGGTGGAAACCAAGGGACAAATCCCCACCCTTCATTTAGCTTTGATTTAAGGGTGGGGATTAATCTAAGATTTAATTCAATTAATCATTTTTTATTGCCAATATATAAACTCTTTTCCCCCAATTTTTTTATCACTTCGCTCCTTTTTTCACACACAGTTCGTGTGTGTTTCTCTCAACCGTTTCAGTTACAAAAAAAAACCGCGTTTCTCATTCTGTTATACCGATCCACAAATTCCGCTTCACCATAGATCATCGTTATCATTTTACTGCTTATTATTCCACAAATTCATTTATATTATGGCTTTTGATTTGAATGAACCTGCAGTTCCAGATTTAGATGCTGATTTAGTAGGTTTAGATGTTAATAACGGTTCTACTGTATCCGGATGCGGTTCTACTTCTCTTTTGGCTGATCATGATAACTGTGATTGTAAGTTTGTAGATTAACAACTTATTTTTTACTCTATTTTGTTGTTAATGCTTATTAACTGTTTATTTTTTTATCATGTTTTTGTATCAATTGTGATATGTTGATGTTTTGTTACTAGTTAACCTGTTTTTGTTGATGTTTTTTATGTTCTATCACTATTGATATGTTGATCTTTTTACTCTTTTGTTGATGTTTTTGTATGTTGTATCACTATTGATATCTAGTTTAAAAGTTTTTTGTTTTTGCTGTCCTTTTTATGTTTTTTTTGTTTTATCAATAGTGATATATAATGTGTTTTATCATTTTATGAATGTTTTCTGTTTCATACAAGGTATTTAAATGTTTTTGTATGTATTATCACTATTGATATTTAGTGTAAACTGTATGTTTTTAGTTCTTTTATTATGTGTTATCACTAGTGATATATGATGTGTTTTATCAGTATGTGTTTTTTGTTCCAAACAAGAAAAGGTATTTAAATGTTTTTGTATGTTTTATCACTATTGATATTAGTTTAAACTACTTTTGTTTTTTTGTTCCTGTCTTTTATCATGTGTTATCACTAGTGATATATGTTGTGTTGTGTTATATTATTTATGATATCTGTCCATGTTTTATTTTTTGTTTATATTATATTCATTTTTCTTTGTTTTATTTTCTACAGCTGGTAACAGTGATAAAACATCTTCATCCTTTGATCATGATGAGATTCTTGATGGTCCAGATGGTTCACTTATAGTTGTTCCTAGGGTTTATGCTAGTGATTTACCAGTTTTAGGGACTGAATATGATAGTGTTGATGAATGTATTAGTGTTTATAAGAAATACGCTTCAGTTGCGGGGTTTGGCATTAGACTATCTACTCAGAAACGATTACGTGGTGGTTTTGTGAAACAGAAGACATTAGTTTGTAATCGGTATGGTTGTCCGAAGAATATATCCTTGAATACTTTAGAGCCTAAAAAGACTAATAAACAAGTAAGGACTTCAAATATTAGGATATGTGGTTGCAAAGCGCGTGCTGTCTTTGATTTGGTTCCTGGTACAATAAAGTATTCGTTGACAACTTTTAATGTTGAACATAATCATGAGCTTGATAAGCCTGAGTATAAATACTTGTCCAAATCTGAGAGGAAGTTAACATACGTCGAGCAGCTGTTTATTATCAAAGCTATGAGTTCAAATATTGGTGCTGTTAAAGCGCATAAGTTTTATACTGGGTTGAAAGGGTCTGTATCTCTAGTTCATGGCACTCAGGTGGATTTTAAGAATTTTGTTAATGGCTTGAACTTGTTCATAGGAGATAGTGACGCTCAGATGTTGATTAATCGTATGGAGGACAGGAAAGAGTATACAAAACTATTTTCTTTTGAATTTTTTGTTGAGAACGCGGAGTTGTGCGGTTTGTTCTGGGTTGATGAAGTTGCGAAGTGTAATTATAAGGAATTTGGTGATATTGTATCATTTGATGCCACGTACAGAACCAACAAGTATGTTTCATTATTATTGTTTCTTCATTGTTTTTTTTATTACTTTGTTAAAGTTTATACTATTTTTAAGGTACAAAATGGTGTTTGTACCATTTACGGCTATAGACAACCATAGAAGGTCTGTTACTGTTGGTTCGGGGTTGTTGAAGAAAGAAACAGCTGAATATTATGGATGGTTACTTCGATCGTTTAATAAGGCAGTTGGTCGAGCGCCACATATTGTTGTTACTGATCAAGACGGTGCTATGCGTATCGCTGTTGCTGAGGAGTTGCATGAATCTAAGCATAGGCTTTGTATGTGGCACATCATGCAGAAAGTCCCAAAAAAATTATTCATTTTTGTTTGTTTTTATATCACTTGTGATAAATTATTAATGTTTCATATAACAAACCAAAAGATTATATAGTTATCTTATTTGGCATTTTTCTTATCACTAGTGATAATGCATTGACATAAAAAAAATTATTTTGTATATAATCTTTATTGTTATATCACTATTGATATTGCATTCTTTTCCCATATTGTTTCTGAAATTTATGATAACACAAAGTTCAAAGAAAAGTTTGGCAAAATTGTTTGGAATATGTATATCCAACCTGATGAGTTTGAGCTTAGATGGAACAGTCTTATGGAGGAGTTTAATCTTGTTGGACACAAGTGGCTAACGAAGATGTATAATATTAGAACATCATGGATCCCTGCTTTTTTTGTTGATTCACCACTTTGTGAGTTAATGAGGACTACTTCCAGGTCAGAGAGCGAGAACTCTTTCTTTAATTATTTTTTGAGCTCCCGTGCAACCCTTGTGAAGTTTATGCTTAGTTACGAGTCTGCAATGGATAGGCAGAGATACCTTCAAAAACATTTGGATCATCAGTGTAACATCCCGCCTACTCAGACTACAATATTGTCCGCTTTGCCCGCAAGCTCATGGCTTTGCTTTGTGGCCCTCTTGTAAAGACTTCCCGGCAGGTCACCCAAGCCAGTACTACTCTTCCATGAGCACGCTTAACTGCCAGTTCCTAAGAACCCCACGTGCAGTAGACCACAAAACGTGTTGTGTCATGAGAAGGGGACTGTTATCTTATGAACCATGGATCTCTCCTGGCCACAGCCGATGTGGGATTTGCCTAGGATGTCACAATCACCCCCCCTTCGGGACTCATCGTCCTCGATGAGGTTTGCCCCACCATCCCGAACGGCTCAAGAGTGGCTCTGATACCACTTGTAACATCCCGCCTACTCAGACTACAATATTGTCCGCTTTGCCCGCAAGCTCACGGCTTTGCTTTGTGGCCCTCTTGTAAAGACTTCCCGGCAGGTCACCCAAGCCAGTACTACTCTTCCATGAGCACGCTTAACTGCCAGTTCCTAAGAACCCCACGTCCAGTAGACCACAAAACGCGTTGTGTCATGAGAAGGGGACTGTTATCTTATGAACCATGTTTCTCTCCTGGCCACAGCCGATGTGGGATTTGCCTAGGATGTCACAATCAGTCTTTTGACTCGTTCCCTACTTTGCTGACTCCATTACCAATCGAAAAACATGCTGCTGGTGTTTACACCCGTAATATTTTTAATCGTGTTCAAAAAGAGATTGTTGCAGGTTCATGGTTGTGTTCGGTAAATGGTATGAGTTCAAAAGAGGGTGTTTTTGTTATTCTTATTGAAGAGGAAGTATCTCAAAAGGTTGTTCCAGAAGTTATTGATAAAGAAAGTAATTCAGAGAATCTTGAAGAAGAGATTGAGTTGTATAAAAAAATTTCACGGAAGTATGAGGTATATTTTGTTATTTTTAATTTCTAAAGATTCATATGTTTTATCACTATTGATAGTTTATACATTATTTTTTTATAGCTATTTTAATATAAATTATCTCTTGTTTGATATATGATTGTTTTGATGTTTTTTAGGTGATATATAACAGTCAAGATTCTTCAGTTTCCTGCTGTTGTCAGCTTTTGTTCGTGTTGGGATTTTATGCCGTCATATTTTTTGTGCTTTCAAGAACTGTAATGTGTCTCGTATCCCAGATCAGTATATACTTAGGCGTTGGACAAAAGATTTGATTCCAGCTGATTTGAGGAACAAAAAAAACCGATATGGCGAGAAAAATGAAGCAATTGAGAAGCTTTCTATTGAGGCCGCAAATGTGTTTGAATCATGTATTCATATGTTGAGTAATAATGAGCCTAAGCTAAATTCTTTTCTGGGCAAGATGAAAGCATTAAAGTCTGAGTTCGAAGCTGGTTTGCCTCCTGTTCCAACACGTACAACTGCTCAGATTGTTGAAAAGTTTATGGGCGTTAAGGAGCCTAAGAAGAAGCTTGTGAATAATCCAACATATGTTCGGACAAAGGGGCGTGAGAAGCAGCCACAGAAGCATCCGCAAAAGCGTATTAAGAGTGGAAGAGAGATTTCAATGGCTAAAAGCAATAAAAGGAGGAAGATGGGTTGTACTCTTTGTTCAAGTACTGACCACACCTATAGTACTTGTCTACTCAAGGATATAGATGATTTTTCTTATTCTGCATCAGTTTCTTCTGCTGGTCGTGATGATAGAGACGGTTGTCATGTTGCTTAATTTGTTCAAGCTGTATATTCTGGAATCCAATGCTGTTTATCTACTATCAATTGTTTTTTTGATTATCACAAGTGATACTTTTATTTTCAATAATGTTGAAAACTTATGTTCATTTGTTTTATCACTAGTGATACTTTCCTTATGTATGTTCTATCAATTGTTTTCTTGATGATCAGTTTTATTTTTAATAATTGAATTCAGTATGTTTTATCACTAGTGATTCAATGTTTAAAGTAGATAGTTTGTTTTTATCACTAGTGATTCTATGTATTAAAATATCAAGTTTATGATTTGTTTGTCTTATGTTATATTCTTTGTGTTATTATTTTATGTAATTTGACTGTTTTTCAAGGTCTTCATTAAAAATATTTTTCGATTTAATGAATGTGTTTCTTTCTATTGAAAATTTATAGTTTTTAATTTTACTTGAAATATCACAAGTGATAATTAGTTTTTTTTTGTGATAAATTTTAGTACTATGTTTTTTGGTTTTTATCTATGAAATTTACTTTGAATATATCACCATGGATAATGCATTTAGAATCTCGTTTGTTTTTAATCACAAGTGATTTTATAAAGATTTGATGTAAAATGTTCATTTTACTTAAAAAAAAGTGTAGGGATGATGAACACTTTCACACACACACATATGACGAACACTTCTTAAATGTTCAATATCAAAATCATTTTAAACAAGTTTCTCCTACCATTAAAATCAAAAAGACTAACCAAAGATGAATCAAATTTAACAAAATAACAAAAACATGGAAGGATCATCGAGTGTACCTCCGATTACAACAGATCCAATAGTTCAAAGCGAATGTACTGGAAATGATAAAGGTATTTCATTTTGAAAAGAAAAAAAACATTTGTATTTGTTATATTGATTTTGCATTTGATTTATGTATTGTTCTTATTTTATGATGTTTTGTGATTCTACATTTGTTATATTTATATTTGCGTTTAAAATGTTTGTTAAAGTGCCTGAACTAATTATATGTCATTTTAATTTTCAGTTAATCAAAAAACTGTTAGAAGAAAACAATTGCCTAGACGTAATTGTAAGAAACGAACTGGCAGTATAAGTTTTAGGGAAAAAGAAGAGAAACGTAAAAGAGAATTTGATGAAGAAGAGATAAAATTTAAAGAAGACAGTCATTTTGTTGATGATAAAAGAAGGCGAGAAGAAAGGGGAAAGGAAAAAATTATTGAAGGAAATGATGATTTTGTAATGAATGATTCAGAGAATAAGAGCCAGCAAAGGGGTAGAAAAAAAGAATATAGGTCATTGATATCGCGTGCGTCAGTTAGGCCTCTTTAAGAAGTAATGCGTTGTTTAACAGCCCAAAGAAAGAAGGTTATCAAAGATATGAGTTTTGGAGCTTTGATTGATTTTCCGATATTTGATATTCCAAGCAAACTTGCATTCTTTGTGGTTGATATTCTTGATACTACATCAATACTATTAAAGTGTCCATCAGGAGACATATTACTTACTCCGAAAACAGTTAATCAAATTTTTGGACTTCCAATGGGTAACAGGAACTTGCAACGAGAAGGAGAAGGACAATATGGTGATCCATTTATTAAAAAATGGAAAAGTCAGTTCAAGAATGTCAACATGGTTACAATCAAAGAATTATCAGATGTTATATTGGAGACTAAAAATGATGATTATATGTTTAGGATGAACGTCTTGACTTTGATTTCAAACACGTTAGAAAGTTGTGATGTATCATCAACTATCAAATTCACAGTCCTGAAGAATGTGTTCGAAGGTGATGACGTTAATGATATAAACTGGTGTGAGCACATTCTTGATTGTGCTAGTTTATCGAAGCTTGCATGGGAATCAAGGTTGAATCATAGGAAGAGTGTTGTGTATTACGGACCAGCTATGTTCCTGATGGTAATTTACGAACATTAGTATTTTTTATACCAGCTTTGTTGTCTTATATAATATTTGATATTAATGTTATAATACATTTTATGATACGACTTGCATATGTTCATTACACAAAGTGTGATCAGATGAAAGTAACGAGACGAGTACCATCGATTAAAAGCTGGGATTCAAGTCTGCTGAACCAAAGAGAAACAATTGAAGTCAAGAATAATTCTATGGGAACATCCGAAATTCTTCCAGATTTGGATGAAGTAGAGCAAAATGTACAAAGAGAGGTTAGTTAAGTTAACATTTTATCACTCGTTATAAATCAAATTCTTTTTTAAGTCTAAAATTGTGTGTATTTTTTTAGTTTAATCAACTTTAAAAGATTATCATTAGTGATTTATCAGTAGTGATTAAATTAAGTAATAGATTATCAATAGTGATATATATGATCAGGGATATATGTAATCATAATTAACTAACAGATTATCAATGGTGATTATCACTAGCTATAAAAGTTTTAGTGTATTATCACTATTGATAATATATTAAAGTTAGTTTTTTTATTAGTATTTATTAAAAATTTTAATGTTTTATCAATAGTGATTATCAATAAGTATATTTTTCTTGTACATTACAGGAATTGTATGGTTTGATTCATCAGAGTATTGAGAACATTTAATAGATAAATCAAAAATAGAAGAAACAATCAATGACAATTTTGTTGAAGTTCCAAGATGATTCTAAGCTGATTGAATTTAGGGCCAGACTAAAAGAAATTTTCAAAGAACCCGACATTCCAGAGTACCACACTTCTTCTTCAGAATCTGGCGATGAGAACGATAATCTTTCAGGTGGTGATCAAGATATGAAAATCAGTAGTCAAGATGATGATGGTTTTAATGATGTAAATCTTGGTTCTGAGGTACAAGATGTAGGCACGAAAACAGAAGCTGGGGGTAGTAAGAAATTGGAATCCGGACTAGAAAACGTTCAAAGTGTCGATGAAACCAATTTTAGTGGTGGCACATACTCTGTTGGTGATCAAGATGTGAATATGTGTAATCAAGATGAGCAAGGATTGAATGATCATAATGTTGTTTCTGAAGGACAAGATGGAGGCACCAAAGCAGAAGTAGTTGGAAGTAGTACGAAAATGGAATCTGGGTAAGAAAATGTTCAAGATGGGGAAGGATTGAATGATCAGAATGTTGTTTCTAAAGGACAAGATGGAGGCGCCAAAACAGAAGAAGTTGAAACTAGTAAAATAATGGAATCTGGGCAAGAAAATGTTCAAGATGAAGAAGTATTGAATGATCAGAGTTTCGTTTCTGAAGGGCAAGATGGAGGCACCAAAACAGAAGAAGTTGGAAGTAGTAAGAAAATGAAATCTATGGAAGAAAATGTTCAAAATGTTGATGAAAGAATTTGTAGAAATGATTCATTTTCAGTTTCCGAACAAGAAACAGAAATTGTCAATCAAGATGAGGTACTATTGAATGATAAAAAATTTGTTTCTCAAGTGCTAGATGGAGGCACTAATACAGAACACGCTGGAAGTAGTAAGAAAGTACAAACTGGGCTAGAAAAGGCTAGCAACATAAAGTTCCTTGCAGATTCTGATGATTTTGATTATGATGATCCTGGATTTTTGAAGCAATCAGTTGAAGCAATAGATCGAGTTTGCCAAAGTCAATACGATGAAGGATTAAATGGTCAAAATTTTTCTTTTAAAGGACAATATGGATCCGCAAAAATAGTAGAAGCTGGAAGTAGTAAGATAATGGAATCTCGACAAGCCAACGTTCAAAGTCTGCATGAAAGTATTTTTAGAAATGATTCATATTCGGTTACTGAACAAGATTTTGAAATAGATAGTCGAGATGCAGTAATATTGAATGATCAAGCTGGAAGTTTTAAAAAAACAGATCAAGCTGGAAGTATTAAGAAAGTAGTTATTGGGCAAGAAAATGCAACAAACCAAAAAATCAATATAGATGTTGATGATCCTCAATTTTTGAAGGAACAAGTTGAAGCAACTGGTAAATTTTACCAAGGTCAAACAAGTACTTTCTTGGTTCATGATTCGGATTCAGACGAATCGATGAATTATTATTTTGAATTTGTAGAGCCAAAACTTTTAGCTGAGCTTGCCGCGAAACATAAAGCCGAAGAAGAAAAAATCAAAAAGGAGATAATGTACTAGTTATTGATTCGGACACATTATCTGGTACATCACCAACTGATTCCAGTAGTCCTTAGACTCCTGGTTCCCAGCCAAGTTTTGATTTGCATATAACACCAAAAATTGAAAGGCAGAAACTCAGGGCAGAAAGAAAAAGAAAAAGGGAAGAATAGAGAAGTCGACGCAAGAACAAGTTTCAAAAAGCAGCAGTGGAAGGAGGAATCAATCAGCCATGATGAGTGATTTATTTTATGTTTTAAAAAATATATCTACAATCCAGATTGATGTTTTGAATGATTTTTTTTCTAGCTTCACATATTGCACTTTTAATAAAATTTGGTTATCATATTCAATGGTTTTTTTGTTCAAGGGTCACCCTGGTAAACATTGTATTTATCATATAGACATATAAGTACAATGGAATGTTGCTGCATGCTTTGTTAAATTTTTTTAATATTTATGTTCTACAAGTATATATTCATTTTCTATATTTTATCACCAGTGATATCACACGTAAACAGTTTTTAATATTCATGTTTTACAAGTATACATTCATGTTTTATAAGTTCATTTTCTATATTTTATCACCAGTGCTATCACACGTAAACAATTTTGTATAGTTATGTTTTACAAGTATATTTATTTTATATACTTTATCACCAGTGATATGACACGTAAACAGTTTTTAATATTCATGTTTTATAAGTATTGGTAATTTATACATAATATTTTTTTAATTTTTTTTTATAGTTAGTGATAATACAAGTAGATATATTTTTAATATTGCAATGTTTTCTACCATCTTTTGTGTTTGAAATATTATTTTTGAAGTTAAAGTTGACATCATCTAAGTTTAATCAGCAAAAGAAGGTTCAACAATTGTTTAAGATACATCATTTGTATATCACAAGTGATATACTACAGAATCCTTGTTCTAATAAAAAGTACTAGCTGTTATGTTAACATAATACTTGGGGCTTATCATTCATTTGCTATCTTTTTGTTGATAGCAGCTTCAACGATTTCTTGGACTGTTTTTTCGTCTTTGTCCTTGTTTTCATCTTCAAACTTCTTTGCATAGTCTGTCATCACTCCTCTCTTTGTGTTTACTTCATGCATTAAAATCTTTGTCACATACTTCTTCCTCATTATGTTTATTTGCAGTTGATGATCTCTGTTTGTTTCGGGAACAATTTGAGGATTCCATTTAGACGCCATCTCTCCTTGATAAAGCTCCATATGCATCATTGTGTACAAGCCACTGTCGATTTTGTTTTCCAGAGTTTGCCATTTGAATTTCATCACTTTTGGCTGTTTGTCGTTGCTTAGCTTCTTAACACACGTGTTTCCATGCTTCGTCAAGTAGTTGATCAACAAATTTTTCTACATAAATTAAAATTTAAGAAATTAGTTATTGTGTATAGCCATGTAATTTATCTGCATTTTTATAATTCTACAATCAAGTAACATTATATATTTACTTACTATTTTGCCAAAGGCGTCTTGATACTTTTTCTTGTATTCCACATTTGAGTCGTTATCCAGTATCATAGCATTTGCTTTCTCAAGGTTGAAGACGATCACAAAATAATCACCTCCAACTATTGTTGGGAAAAACACAATTCTCACATCTTTCATCTTCTTCTTAGCTTGTGAAGAAATCATGTATTTGTGCAGCAACTTTTCAAACTTCTCATCATCGATCTCATTCAAACTCTCATTTTCCATCAGTTCCACATCCTATAGATAAAAGATTTTTTAAATATAAATTTAGTTCTTATATTTTTTAAGTGATAGAACATTTTTTTTCGTTATAAAATTTAAATGAACTTACAAAGTCAGCTGTTGCAAAGTATTGCCTTCTTAACCCTTTGCCTCCTGTGTGTATCCTTTCCTCGTAATTTAACACTTTAACAAAAGTGTCAATTACTTTTTTATGTATCTTGAATCCAGGTGCAAGAGTTTGAATTTCTTCTCTGTTTGCTATAGTTCCACTTCCATCATCGAATACTTTTTCACTACAAAACATTTATTATGTATTAGATTTATCACTAGTTTCTAATGATAATTATCCATGATGAGATGGCATTTATACATGATCTCAACGTTCTTTTCGGGCTTTTAATGCATAAAAATGTCATAAAATACCATATATATGCTTGTGTTTGTTTACTTGTGTATTTTAGGTATGGATATCGTGAAAAAGACAAAAGATCACAAGATACAAGGAAAAACGGACACGAGAAACGAAGCCGTACAAAGAACCGGGCCCTAAATCATGGAATATTCAACAAATACCCTTGAAGACTTAAAGATGTGCAAGATTGATCCTCATTTATTGAAGAAATGACACTTAAAACCCTTGTATATTGATAATTACAAGTTTGGTCCTTTAAGTTTGTCAAAATTACACTAATGGTCCCTCAACTTTGAAGAAATGGCAAGATTGTTCCCTCAACAATTCCAAATTGTCAATTATGGTCCCTCATCAAGCCAAAGATACATTGAAGACCTTTGAAGATCAAGAATGTCCAAGATCAGCCCTTGAATTATGCAAAAGTTCCAAAAATAACCCTTATAACTCTTTTGGAAAAGTCTTGTGCCAAAAATGTCAAGTTGTGAAAGATATTAACAAAGGGATGGAAGTTTTTAGGCTGGAAAACGTTTAATACATGTTTTGCCAAAATACAAGGACCAAAGCTGCCAAGGTTAAACATTTGAAACGAAATTGCGCCAAACAACTCACTTTCCCCCAATTTCGGATCAAACATGTTACTGTTTACCATTCTTCACCCCAGAATTTACACCAACTTAAAAAAAGGGTAAATCTAAATTAACCTTACCCACACTTGATTCGCATGTGCAGAAACAAATCCCACACACAAAACCCTCAATCCCACTACTCCTTGGGCCCCACACTCAACCTCCTCAACCAATGAAAATGCAACTTAGCCTCCAAGTAACCTGACGTGTCCAAATCAACAGCCAAGGATCCCTACTTCATATCAAAGCTATTTTAAACAGTTTGGATGCATTTGGACAACTCATTCCATCAAAACGTCTAGAAGACTCAAGGGCATTATAGAGAAATCACTTCTAGGGTTTGTGAATAGTGTTTAGCCAGGCATTTGCCTATAAAAGGAGACCTCAACATGTGAGAGTCCCTTTGTTCCAGTTTTAGGCTATTAAATCTTTGTGATTCCTTTTTAATTAATAAAATTTGATTTTCTGAATTTTTAAAAATCTCTTTTATATTCTGTTAAAATTTGGTGTTAGAATAGCCTGATTCTGAGTTCCATATTCATGTTTGAAGGTTTTTGAGGCAAAGTTTTAAGTGATAAAGCTTGTGCATCAAAAATTAGAAAGTTGGTATTATTTGATCTCACTTTGTGGTTTGTTCTTCTTAGCAGCTTGGAAGCTGGTACTTGTTCTGCTAGTACCTCTGCTCAAACAATCCAAGGCCTGTATATAGGTCTTGGAGGTTTGCATCTTCTTCCCTTTTCATTTCCTCTTTAAGTTTCTGATTATTTGTGATTTTTGTGGAATTGTTCTTGAATCTGTGTTATTGTGGTTGATTATTGTTTATCTGGCTTGGTTTGATGTTTATGAGGTGTTATTAGTCTGATTTGTGGGTGAAATCTGCATGAGCCTTTGAAAAATTGTGAAAACAAGTTTTAAAAGGGTGTTTAGGTTAACTACACAAGTTGGTATTGTGGCTTGTTAAGTTGTGGTATTGTGTTAGCAAGTGTTGGTATCTGTTATTTGGGTGTTATTGTTCATATGTTTGCAGGTTTGAAGGTTTGAAACACATAGATTCATAAAATAGGGTATAAAATCTTGAATACTTGGTAAAATTGGCTAGGATTTTGAGGACACCTAGATCTAAGCTTAGGCTAGGGCTAACAAGTGCTAAACCTTAGTTAATCACACCAGGGAAGAAGGATTTGAGCCCTGCAATTGGATCAAGTGTCAAATAGATCAGCAAACTTGTTTCTGCATATGTTCATTGTTCATCAGTAACTGTTTGTGCCTAGATCTTGTTGTTTGCTTTGATTCAAGTTGCTTTGTGTTTATTCTTAGTTTATATAGCTTGTGTATGCATCCTGTTAAGTTTGGGTGGCTTATTTTTGCTAAATCTGCTTATTAAGTGCTTAACTGCTTATTTCCATGTCTGTGTGGTATCCGGTGACTGTTTGATCTTTTGTGGCTTATTGTGTGAACCAAATTGTGATTTTCTTGTTGATATTGACTCCTCGTGATTCACTGATCACAAGGGTGCCTTTGTTCCTAATTTAATCCAACCAGAACTCTCTAAAAAGCTCAGTCAAATAGTCAAAGCAGTGGGAACTCCTTTCCCCTGCTAGTTACCACTGCTAGTGTAAAATTGGGTTCAGCTTATCAATAAGCTATAATAGCTTATTTTAACCTGCAACAACTTGGATTTTGTAATAGGTGCTCATTATTTGACCCATTTGTTCATACTGGAGCATTTGGTGGGTTGACTTTAGGGTTTGACTAGAAAACCAACTCCATTGACTTTTTCATAAGTACATTAGTGCTTATTCTGGCTTATTGGTTGTGCTTATTGGAATTTTGTTGATTGATTTGGCTTATTGAGTCCATTTGTGATCTTTTGCAAGTTGAATCAAGTCCTGAGGTGCCTTATTTCTCAAAAACGACTATTTTGTCTTTTAGTGAAATAATACTTTGCTTATTTTTGGCTTATTGAGTGTGCTTTTTCAAAATTTCTTTTTACAGATCTCATAAGCATCCCAAAAGAAGGTTGTGTGTCAAGTTAGAGCTTATGGCATTGGCTTATTGCTTAATGGGCTGAAAAGCCCAATAAGAATAAGCTGTGTGTTTAATAAGCTGTGATAAGCTCATATTCAGCTTTTGGACTTTTAGAGTTTTGTTCTTCGAATTAAATTTTGAGTCAGATAGGGCTTTTCCAAGTCAATTGGGCCAAGTTTGACTTTTTGGGCCCAAAAGCCCATTATGGTTTACTGTTTTTGGTTTTGGCCCATTTGAGGGCCCAATAGGGGTATTCTAGTCATTTCACTTTGATTTTCTGATTATTTAGGTTAAAATAAACTAGTTTGCAAGTTTTTAGAATTTTTTATAATTTTTGGATTTTTAATATTATTTTAATATTATTTTATTATTATTTTTCAAATTTCATATTTTCCAACTTTTTACATTTTTCTTAGCTTTATTACATTAAAATAGGAATTTAGCAACTTTTAGAATAATTTTATCTCTTTTAGATTAATTTTTATAATTATTTTAAGTTTTAATAGTTTTTAAATCATTTTAAATAGTTTTTATTAGTTTAAAATTTTCTATAAATAGTTTTTAATCTTTTTAGGTCATTTTAGAGGTTTACCAATTGAAAAATCTTTATTTGGGCTTTTTGATAATTTATTTGATTTTTAGGGCTTTAATTAGCATTTAAAAATTGAATATTTAATTATTTAAAAGGTTTGAAAAAGTTTTGATCATTGGTAAACTCTTAGTTTATTTATTTTGATTTTTGGTGAATTTTTGGTAATTTTTAGAATTAATTTTTATTTTTTGTAGTCTTTACGGTTTTACGTTTTAACTTTCTAATAGTAATTTTTACGTCTTCGTCATCTTCTTTTCTCATCCCCTTCTAAACCAATCATTAATCACAAACATTTAACAAGTTTTTCACACACATATACCTCCTTGGGAAACGAACTTGGAACTTCATAAGGGTCATTAGTGCTTGATTTTCCTAAAATCATCACTCGATACTTACCGCTCATTTACCCTCCTTTGTTTTCCTAAACAAGAGGTGTAATTTACCACAATCATTTTGGCGCCGCTGCCGGGGAGGTGTGTCGTGATTAATTTGTATTGTTGTTTTTAATATTAACCAAAAATAGTATTTGTATTAGTAGAACTCTTCTAATACGTATTATCGGTTTTCTTAGTTTTTCTTGTAAAAAGTATTATTACTATATTGTATTAAGTATCACAACAAATAAACAATATCTCCAAAAGTGTGAAAACACAACCTTAATTGGGATTTCATCACTCAATTATTGTATTCGAATCTCAAACAAAAAGAAAAAGGCAAAAATAGATAAATACTTTCGTGAAGCTCGATTTTGAAAAATACAAACTATAATGTGGGTATAAGGCGGGTATTATAAAATATACCCTAAGGAAAAAGGCTCTTAAGTGCTTCGCGCCGCCTCGTTTCCCCGCTTGCTTGTGAGTATTTTGAGATTGAAGGCTAATCGAGGGTTTTGCCGACCAAAGTATTATTACGTATAATATATTTGCTTGGTTTCTTTGTGATTAAAACCTCTTGAACAATTTGGTTTTCACCAAAGTTCTAAAGTCATTCGAAGGCGTTCACTCCACGTGATCGTTTTCATTCCTTTGAGGCTTCTTTAATCAAGAGTTTGATTCGAGGAGAGATTTTGTAGATTGTTGTCTACGAAGATACAACCAAAATCCAAAAAAATTAAATATCATCAAAAACACAAAAAATTAAAAATTCACAAAACATACAAAAAGAATCTTCTTTGCTCACCTCCCATTCTTCGTGAAGTTTATGATCACTCGTAATCAAGCAAAACGAGCTCGTAAACGTCTTCAAAAGCAAGCCAATCAAGAGACGTTGATTGAAGAACAACCTCCAATTGTTGAACCTATTGTAGAACAAGAAGTCGTCATGGCTAATCGTACTATGATGGAGTTGCTACAAGCACCCACCGAGGGTTTTGGAGAGGCTATTGTGATTCCCGCCATCCTTGCGGAGAATTTCGAGATTAAGACGGGTTTAATGTCGATGTTGCAAGCAAATAAGTTTAGAGGTCATGAGAAAGACAACCCGCACTATCACATAAGGAATTTTAACCGTCTCACCGCTACTAGCAAGTTTAAGGATGTTCCACATGACGCCATTAAGATGATGTTGTTTCCATACTCTTTAGATGGACCCGCTAAAATTTGGCTTGAGAAAGAACCGCCAAATTCGATTTTGACATGGGCCGATCTCGTTTCTAAGTTTGTGAACAAGTTTTTTCCACCATCTAAAACAACACATTTGAAAAATGAGATTTCATGATTTGTGCAAAGAAATAATGAAGTTTTTCAATGGCATGGGAAAGATTTAAAGAAATGTTACATGAATGTCCACACCATGATTTTACGGAATTGCATCAAGTTGATATTTTTTATAATGGGCTTAATGATCATGAACGAGATTATTTGAATGCCGCCGCGGGTGGTAATTTTTTGTGCAAGACGACAAATGAGGCTTTACAAATCATCGAGAATAGATCTAAGGTTTATAGCCCTCGTAACACACCGAGTGTTGCCAATTTGGGTTCGTCTTCATCGTCATCGTCTCGTAGCATTAATGCCTTACATGATGAAGCTAATGAGGAAAATCGGTTTTTTGATAGATTTGCTAATCTTATGTCCCATTGGAAAGCTCAAGAAGCTTCAAATTCCGCTTCGGTTAAAGCGGATGCTAATAGTTGTTTGTCTTGTGGTGGAGCTCATGATCTTTCCGAGTGCATTACCGCGGATGGTAACACTTCGAGTGCTTATGTAGCAACGGGAACTTACAACCAAAACGGTCAAGGTTCCCGCCAAAATCAAGCTCCACCAAATAAAAATGCTAATAATTATCGAAACAACAACCAAGATGGTAATTACCAAGGCAATTCACGTAACTACAACAAGGGGAATTATCAAAATGGGAATGGACAAGTCACTAATCAAAACCAAAACCGTGATTTTCAAAACACTACACAAGGTTTTCAAAATGCCCACACTAAAAATCTTCAAGGAGAATTTTTGGATTATGCTAAAGCAAATGATGCTAAATTTGATAACATGCAACGTGAGATGATTAGCTTAAGATCCGAGTTGAAAAACGAGCTAAGAAATGAACTTGCTAATGAACTTAAAACTCATGCAAACAAAATGGAAGGAAATGTCCAACGTCTTCAACAAAATCAACGAAAGATGGAATTAGGACAACATTAGATTAAGCAAGAGTTATTAAAATCGGATGCTAGGCAATCAAAATTTGAGGACCGAATGGCTAAGATTTTTGAAGCAATCATGTGTAAACCCTCTTCCTTGGGTGGTCTTCCTAGTGATACAATTGCAAACCCGAAGGGAGAAATGAAGGTTATTACTACACGAAGTGGTAAAACTTTCAAGGAACCGATCTCTCATCCAAGTACTTCTACGGAGAAGGAAATCGAGAAAGAACCCGAGGTGATGGTCGAAAAGGAGCACATTACAATCCCACGAAGTACCACTCAAACCACACCTACGGTTGAACCAATACCAATTGTGGAACCCGAGTTTCCAAGGTCGTTGCCTAATGACCAACCCACACCACCTTTACCCTACCCTTCGAGACGAAACAAAGAGAAATTGCAAGAACGTAACAAACAACAAATCGAGCTTTTTATAAAGATGTTTCAACAAGTGCATTTTGATGTAAGTTTAGCCGACGCGTTGTTGTATATGTCTCGTTTCGCTTCCTCTTTTAAAAGTATGATGAGCGATAAGAAAAAGCTTTCAAAGCTTGCTAATTGTTCTTCGGTTTATCTTAACCGCATACCGGAAAAAGTTGGTGACCCCGGAAAGTTTCTCATTCCTTGTGACATACAAGATATGAAAGAATGCCTCGCCTTGGCCGATCTTGGTGCGAGCATTAATTTGATGCCATTTTCCATTTGGAAATCGCTTTCGCTTCTGGCTCTTATTCCTTCGAACATGTCTATCGAGATGGCCGATCATTCTACGATTTTAGCATGTGGAGTAGCCGAAGATGTTTTCGTTAAAGTGGGGAAGTTCTACTATCCCGTTGATTTTATAGTAGTTGACATCCCCGCGGATCCTCAAGTTCCTCTAATTTTAGGTCGTTCATTTTTAGACACTTCGAGATTGCTTATCGATGTTCATGCGAGAACTATCACTTTGAGATTCAATGAAGAGGAACTTGTTATAAACGCTACTCAAAACTCGAAACCTTCTCATGTTTATGCAATCGCTACCAATAATCACATTGACATCGTTGATGTGGTTTGCGATGAGTTTTCACAAGAAGTGTTAGGTTTTTCTGATAGCTCGTCAAGTGGCAATCCCACTATTTTGGATCCGATTCTTGCTAATTCCACACCAAATCTCACTCCATTCCAAGGAGGCGATTTCACTTCAAATGAAATCGACAATGAAGATGAGGTGTTGATTAGTGATGATACTTCTATTCCACCATTTCTTCCGCCGATGGAAGTTATGAGTGTTGAACCAAAATCTTCAATCGAGGAACCACCTATCCTTGAATTGAAAGATCTTCCTTCTCACCTTGAATACGCATTCTTGGAAGGTGATGACAAGTTGCCGTTTATTATTGCAAGAGGTCTTGCTAATGATGAAAAAACCGAGCTCTTGAAAGTTCTTAAGGCTCACAAAGGGGCAATTGCATGGAAAATATCTGACATTAAGGGTATTGACCCAAAATTTTGTACTCACAAGATTTTAATGGAGAAGGACTACAAACCCGCAATTCAAAGTCAAAGAAGGGTGAATCCCAAAATTCACGATGTCATTAAAAAGGAAGTCCTTAAACTCCTTGACGCGGGAATGATTTATCCTATATCCGATAGCCCATGGGTGAGCCCAATCCATTGTGTCCCTAAAAAGGGAGGAATGACCGTTGTGCCTAATGAAAACAACGAGTTAATTCCCACTCGTGTTGTGACCGGTTGGAGGGTGTGTATTGACAACCGAAAGTTAAATGACGCCACTCGTAAAGACCACTTTCCTTTGCCCTTCATGGATCAAATGTTGGAGCGACTCGCGGGAAATGAATTCTATTGCTTTTTAGATGGTTTTTCCGGTTACTTTCAAATCCCTATCGACCCTCGTGATCAAGAGAAGACTACTTTTACGTGTCCTTATGGAACGTTCGCTTATCGTAGGATGCCTTTCGGACTTTGTAATGCACCGGGTACGTTTCAACGGTGTATGATGGCGATTTTTCACGATATGATCGAGAAGTCGATGGAAGTGTTTATGGATGACTTCTCGGTGTTTGGCAATTCTTTCACGTCGTGTTTATCTAATCTCGAGCAAATGTTAAAACGTTGTGAAGAAACCAATCTTGTGCTTAATTGGGAAAAATGTCATTTTATGTGTAAACAAGGAATCGTCTTAGGACATAAGGTGTCGAAGGCGGGGATTGAGGTCGATAAAGCTAAGGTAGACGTCATCGCCAAGTTACCTCATCCCAAAACCGTTAAGGGAGTTAGGAGTTTCCTAGGCCACGCGGGCTTTTATCGTCGTTTCATCAAGGAATTTTCGAAAATCTCTCGACCTATGACACACCTTCTCGAGAAGGATGCTCCTTTTAATTTCAATGAGGATTGTGTTAGAGCTTTCGAAACTCTCAAAAGGAAACTTACCGAAGCTCCCATTCTTGTTGCTCCTAATTGGGAATTACCCTTTGAAATCATGTGCGATGCAAGTGATTATGCTATAGGGGCCGTCTTAGGGCAATGTTATGACAAGCATTTCCGTCCTATCCACTATGCTAGTAAGACGATGACCGAGGCTCAATTAAAGTACACCACAACGGAAAAGGAATTCCTTGCCGTGGTCTATGCTTTTGAGAAATTCCGCCCTTATCTCGTCTTGACTAAAAGCATTGTGTATACCGACCATTCGGCTATCAAGTATCTCTTAGCTAAGCAAGATGCTAAACCGAGATTGCTTCGTTGGATGCTCCTCCTCCAAGAATTTGATGTCACCGTGCTTGACAAAAAAGGAGCCGAGAATCTAGCGGTCGATCATCTCTCTCGTCTAGAAGATCCTCACAAAGATGTTTTCTAGAACAAGGAAATCACCGAAACATTTCCTCTCGAGACTCTCGGTGTAGTGAATTCTAAGGACACCACCCCATGGTTTGCCGACATTGCAAGTTACCATGCGAGCAATTTCATAATCAAGGGTATGACGACACAACAAAAACGAAAATTCTTTCTTGACGTCAAGTTCTATTTTTGGGACGACCCTTATATCTTTCGAGTTTGTGCGGATCAACTCGTTCGACGTTGTGTTTTTGGTACCGAAGCTTCTAATATCCTTAGAGCTTGTCACAAGGGACCCACGGGTGGTCACCACGGTGCTAATCTCACGGCTAAGAAAGTGTTCGATGCCGGCTTCTTTTGGCCTTCTATCTATCGTGATGCACACGCACTTCTGAAGTCATGTGATTCGTGCCAACCTCAAGGAAAATCGTCTCAACGTGATGAAATGCCGCAAAACATAATTCAAGTGTGTGAGATTTTCGACATATGGGGAATAGACTTTATGGGGCCGTTCCCATCGTCTCATGGCAACAAATATATCCTCGTCGCGGTGGACTACCTTTCTAAGTGGGTGGAAGCTAAGGCTTTGCCTACTAATGATGCTCGTGTGATAGTGAAGTTTTTGAAGCAACTATTCTCTCGGTTCGGAACCCCTCGTGCTATTATAAGCGATCGTGGGACCCATTTTTGTAATGACCAATTTGAAAAGGTTCTAAAGAAATATGGAGTTACTCATCGTCTTTCTACGGCTTATCACCCACAAACGAGTGGGCAAGTCGAGGTTTCGAACCGAGCTTTGAAGAGGATTTTAGAGAGGTCAATTGGAGAAAACCGTTCTTCATGGTCCGACAAACTCGATGACGCTTTATGGGCCTTTAGGACCGCTTATAAGACACCTATTGGTTGCACTCCTTATAAGTTAGTCTATGGGAAGAATTGTCATTTGCCCATTGAGTTGGAGCACAAGTCATATTGGGCCCTTAAGCATGCAAACTTTAACTTGAAGACCGCGGGAGATCACCAGAAAATACAATTGAATGAATTGGATGAATTAAGAGATAATGCTTATGAAAATTCATTAATTTTTAAAGAAAAGGCTAAAAAGTTTCATGATTCAAAGATTAAAAACTGGGTTTTTAACGTTGGTGATCAAGTGTTACTTTTTAACTCTTGACTTAAGATATTTTTCGGGAAATTGAAATCTCGTTGGTCGGGTCCGTTCACCATTACACAAGTGTTTCCTTATGGGACCATCGAGCTAGCTCAAGATGATGGCCCTAACTTCAAGGTGAATGGACATAGGCTTAAGCACTACTTTGGTGGAGAAATTTCTTCAATGGTTTCCCTCGACCAAGTCACCTTCCCCAATGATAATTAGCATTGAGGGGATCGAGTCGAGCTCATGACTCGGTAATAAAAAACGAGGTGCCTCGTGGGGGAGATACCATGCTTATCCTTTATGCTTACTATTCACTAATAAGGGGACTTGTACCCTTTCAACTCGTTGTCTCGTGGTTGTTTGTGATTGTGTTATCTAGATCATCATCATCATCTACGATTGAAGACTCTCGTGTTCGTTTACGTGAGCCTCCATCGTTTGCTTGAAGAAGTTTTTCACGAATCCATGACATATCCTTTATTGTTCTAACAATTATCTTTTAGCATACTTAATAAACGGCTTTAGATATATTGTTGATCACCCTTTCCATGCTAGATCCTAAGCATTCGACTCTTCGTCTCTAGTATGGGGGTGCTCCACCTTTAGACTCAAAACATTGAGGACAATGTTTACTTTTAGTATGGGGGGTGAATAGGTACTTGCTTTGCTACGCCCTCACGCTTTCCAACTTTCAATGATTTTGTTGCTAATAAGGCTAAAAATGGCCAAATTTTTAAAAATTTTCTTAGTTTTCATAAGTGTTTTTAAGACACGAATGTATATTTTCCGTTGGGTAGAATAAGAGTTAATTTTTGACTTGATGGGCATTTGGATCCATTTACATTCCTTAACCCGCTCAATTCAAGTTTTGCTAGACTTTTATATAGGGATCTTTAAAACGCGAAAGTCTTAATTCATACGGGTTAAGAACAAGAACTTTTCGCAAGTTCCTATAATTGATCCTAGAAAGTCACTTATCAAGGGAACTATAAAACGCATTCTCTAAACTTGAAAAAGTCCAAGAAAGTGCAAGATCCTATAGGTGGCTTGAAAACCCAAAACTTTGATTTGATATAGTCTTAATGAAAGCTAATCCAAATTTGGCTTAATTTTGACTTGCATGGCTAAGTATTCACGAGTCTCTTTAATTAGAGGTCTTTATATAGTGAAGAACGAGAAATGATAGAGTTAGACAAGTGATCATGCTAAACGTAGAACATGAAAATGTTCTTTCAAAAACTCATATGTTTTTAATTGTGGCTTTTTCTTCCCATAAGATCAATGCATTAGGAATAAATCATAATTGCAATAAGTAAGGTCGTACGATTTGAAAGGTTACTTAGCCTCTAGCGCAAGATCGTTTAAAAGTTGCTCGGGGTTGAATAGAGTTCATAGCCAAGGCATAACTTATTGAAGCGAGACGCGAAGATTGGCGATCATCCAAAAAGGCCCTAACAAGGCATGAGGAGCTCTATTTTTGCTAAAGATCCAAAGATGATGTGAAGTATCATTATTCCTAAATCAATATGAAGGATCGAGACACACGACGAAAAGCAATTACTCCCCTAAAGATCATGGAGAAAGTCTATCCAAAAAGACCCTTACAAGGTATGAGGATAAATATATCCAAGTCCGAAAAGGAGGCGGATCGTTGTATATCAAAATCCAAAGTAAAGATTGAAGAAAAATGATGAAGTCGTGGTCCAATATGAAGAATCTCTCAAAAACGTCAAGTGAAGAAATTCCAAATATGTGAAGAGAAGACCATAATTTCGAGAAAGTCTTCCCAAGATTTGAAGTATGAAGTACATGCCAAATATCGGTCCGAGAAAGGTCTCAAATCGTGAAACGAGTTATGCCAAGATATGAACTTAAGGACATACACGAGAAGCCGTTTTAAAAGATTTTGCCCTTCGGCTAACTATTGATCAAATCGTTCTACTTTGCTTTCGGACTAATAACTACTCAAATAAGTCAATATGAATCACTTGTGATCCATGACAAATAGTTAAAAAATGCTAGTAACCCATTTCTTTTTATAATAACTAGGATTGCGGGGAGAAAAAGTATTACACAATTTGGACGTATGAGTAGTGTTAGCATTGTGACTTGTACCAACAATGATCTCGTTTTTGCACTTAGCATGGAATGTATGACAATCAAGAATGACGAAGTTTACTCTAAGGAACATTTACTTGTTTCTATTCTTTGACCCTAAAAGTCACTTTTTTTGATGAAAATCATACATTATGTCTTTACACATCTTCGTAGTATGTTGCAAGTCTTTTACTCTTCAATAAAGGTTAATAAAATGAACTTTGGTAACGCTTAGATACTTTATTCTAGCATTGCGTGAGGGCACGACAATGGCTTAGTATGGGGGAGTGATGAGATGGCATTTATACATGATCTCATTGTTCTTTTCGGGCTTTTAATGCATAAAAATGTCATAAAATACCATATATATGCTTGTGTTTGTTTACTTGTGTATTTTAGGTATGGATATCGTGAAAAAGACAAAAGATCACAAGATACAAGGAAAAACGGACACGAGAAACGAAGCCGTACAAAGAACCGGGCCCTAAATCATGGAATATTCAACAAATACCCTTAAAGACTTAAAGATGTGTAAGATTGATCCTCATTTATTGAAGAAATGACACTTAAAACCCTTGTATATTGATAATTACAAGTTTGGTCCTTTAAGTTTGTCAAAATTACACTAATGGTCCCTCAACTTTGAAGAAATGGCAAGATTGGTCCCTCAACAATTCCAAATTGTCAATTATGGTCCCTCATCAAGCCAAAGATGCATTGAAGACCTTTGAAGATCAAGAATGTCCAAGATCAGCCCTTGAATTATGCAAAAGTTCCAAAAATAACCCTTATAACTCTTTTAGAAAAGTCTTGTGCCAAAAATGTCAAGTTGTGAAAGATATTAACAAAGGGATGGAAGTTTTTAGGCTGGAAAACGTTTAATACATGTTTTGCCAAAATACAAGGACCAAAGCTGCCAAGGTTAAACATTTGAAACGAAATTGCGCCAAACAACTCACTTCCCCCAATTTCGGATCAAACATGTTACTGTTTACCATTCTTCACCCCAGAATTTACACCAACTTAAACAAAGGGTAAATCTAAATTAACCTTACCCACACTTGATTCGCATGTGCAGAAACAAATCCCACACACAAAACCCTCAATCCCACTACTCCTTGGGCCCCACACTCAACCTCCTCAACCAATGAAAATGCAACTTAGCCTCCAAGTAACCTGACGTGTCCAAATCAACAGCCAAGGATCCCTGCTTCATATCAAAGCTATTTTAAATGGTTTGGATGCATTTGGACAACTCATTCCAACAAAACGTCTAGAAGACTCAAGGGCATTATAGAGAAATCACTTCTAGGGTTTGTGAATAGTGTTTAGCCAGGCATTTGCCTATAAAATGAGACCTCAACATGTGAGAGTCCCTTTGTTCCAGTTTTAGGCTATTAAATCTTTGTAATTCCTTTTTAATTAATAAAATTTGATTTTCTGAATTTTGAGAAATCTCTTTTATATTCTGTTAATAGTTGGTGTTAGAATAGCCTGATTCTGAGTTCCATATTCATGTTTGAAGGTTTTTGAGGCAAGGTTTTAAGTGATAAAGCTTGTGCATCAAAAATCATAAAGTTGGTATTATTTGATCTCACTTTGTGGTTTGTTCATCTTAGCAGCTTGGAAGCTGGTACTTGTTCTGCTAGTACCTCAGCTCAAACAATCCAAGGCCTGGATGTAGGTCTTGGAGGTTTGCATCTTCTTCCCTTTTCATTTCCTCTTTAAGTTTCTGATTATTTGTGATTTTTGTAGAATTGTTCTTGAATCTGTGTTATTGTGGTTGATTATTGTTTATCTGGCTTGGTTTGATGTTTATGAGGTGTTATTAGTCTGATTTGTGGGTGAAATCTGCATGAGCCTTTGAAAAATTGTGAAAACAAGTTTTAAAAGGGTGTTTGGGTTAACTGCACAAGTTGGTATTGTGGCTTGTTAAGTTGTGGTATTGTGTTAGCAAGTGTTGGTATCTGTTATTTGGGTGTTATTGTTCATATGTTTGCAGGTTTGAAGGTTTGAAACACATAGATTCATAACATAGGGTATAAAATCTTGAAGACTTGGTAAAATTGGCTAGGATTTTGAGGACACCTAGATCTAAGCTTAGGCTAGGGCTAACAAGTGCTAAACCTTAGTTAATCACATCAGGGAAGAAGGATTTTAGGTCTGAAATTGGATCAAGTGTCAAATAGATCAGCAAACTTGTTTCTGCATATGTTCATTGTTCATCAGTAACTGTTTGTGCCTAGATCTTGTTGTTTGCTTTGATTCAGTGTTTGATTCAAGTTGCTTTGTGTTTATTCTTAGTTTATATAGCTTGTGTATGCATCCTGTTAAGTTCGGGTGGCTTATTTTTGCTAAATCTGTTTATTAAGTGTTTAACTGCTTATTTCCATGTATGTATGGTATCTGGTGACTGTTTGATCATTTGTGGCTTATTGTGTGAACCAAATTGTGATTTTCTTGTTGATATTGACTCCTTGTGATTCACTGATCACAAGGGTGCCTTTGTTCCCAATTGAATCCAACCAGAACTCTCTAAAAAGCTCAGTCAAATAGTCAAAGCAGTGGGAACTCCTTTCCCCTGCTAGTTACCACTGCTAGTGTAAAATTGGGTTCAGCTTATCAATAAGCTATAATAGCTTATTTTAACCTGCAACAACTTGGATTTTGTAATAGGTGCTCATTATTTGACCCATTTGTTCATACTGGAGCATTTGGTGGGTTGATGATGAGATGGCATTTATACATGATCTCATCGTTCTTTTCGGGCTTTAAATGCACTAAAATGTCATAAAATACCATATATATGCTTGTGTTTGTTTACTTGTGTATTTTAGGTATGGATATCGTGAAAAAGACAAAAGATCACAAGATACAAGGAAAAACGGACACGAGAAACGAAGCCGTACAAAGAACCGGGCCCTAATCATGGAATTTTCATCAAAAACCCTTGAAGACTTGAAGACAATACAAGATTGATCCTCCAAGAATGAAGAAATGACAACTTAAGACCCTTGTATATTAATAATTACAAGTTTGGTCCCTTAAGTTTGTCAAATTTGCAAAAAGGTCCTTCAACTTTGAAGAAATGGCAAGAATAGTCCTTCAACAATTTCAAATTGCCAATTATGGTCCCTCATAAAGTGAAAGACTCATTGAAGACCTTTGAAGATCATCATTGTCCAAGTTCAGCCCTTGAATTATCACAAAAGGTCAAAAACAACCCTTGATAAGCCTTTTACAAAGTCTTGTGCCAAAAATGTCAAGTGGGGAAAGTTATTTACAAAGTAAAACGGGTTTTAGGGCATAAAAACCTTTAATGCCAAAAATCTGAAAAGAAAGGGACCCAAAGTGACAAGTGAAACTTTTAAATCCAAAAAGGGCGCCTAACAACTAAGTTTCCCCTAAAATCGGATCTAGGAGTTTACTGTTTATCTTTCTTACCACCCAGAACTTACCACCACTTATCCTGAGGTAAAACCCAATTAACCAAGCACACGTGTAATTCACACCACCTAAAACCCTTCCCACTCCTAAACTACCCAATCCCACGCGTGTGGTCCAAACCCCCAATTCCCCAATCCACCAATCACATCATTCCTTAGCCCCCAAGCATCATGACGTGTCCCAAATCAAAGGCTAAGGTTATTAGCTTACTCTCAAAGCAAAAACAAACGGCCAAGATCAAGAAAGGACAAAATGCACTCAAAACTGTTCAAGGGTATTTTAGAGATTTCTAGTGATTAGGGTTTTATGTTTAAGAGCCTAGAATGTTCATTAGGCCTCTATATAAGGAGCTCACAGAATGTGTGAAGCCCTTGTTCCAGTTTCAATTCTCTCACTTGTAATTCCTTTTTAAAGAAATAAAAAGTTTGGTTTTTGAAAAATTCAAGTATAATTCCTTTTTTATTGTTTTTAAAAGATTGTGTGTTGTGAGGGAGATTGATTCTGAGTTCCACTTTGTTATATGATTAAGCAACTTTGATTTTCAAAGTTGTTTAAGGTTTCTGAAACTTGGGAGATTTTTGGTAGAAATCTGTCCAAGGTATTTTGGTGTTTATGGTTCATGTTATTAGTGATATTAGGTTATAGAAAACGTGTTTTCTAAGTTGGAAAAGGTTTGGAGAATTTTGGAAAGAAGAAAAAGGAAACAGAAAAATATATATTGTTATATTATTTTGTTGTTTTCTTGTTTTGTGATTGCAACAGGTTGAAGGCTTGTTGATTTGGTTCAGCACCAGCCCGGGCTGGTAGGGAGGAGGATTTACATCCTCTAGGACCCTTGGATGTAAGGGTCCTAAGGTAATTCTTCTTTTTCTCTTTAAAATTTCAGAAAAGTAGCTATTCTTATGATCTTGTTTGATTGTTGGATGTTGGTTGTTTAAGCTGAGTAATCTGTGTTCTTAAGTGTTGACTTGCATGCTATAAGCTTTGATAACAATTTGGTTAGGTTTTATAAGGTTTTGAGTTGAAAATTTTTGGTTTCATAATTTTAAAAGGGTGTTTGGCAACAAGGATTAGCAGGACATTTGATTTGATTTAGGCTATTAAAACATGTTAGTGGAATTGAAAAAGGTTGAATAAGGTTTGTAGTTAGTATTAAGTTAATTTGGATCAAGTTAGAAGTTATTTAGTGTGGTTTTAATAGGATTAAGGTAGTCACAAATCTGCATGTTTATTCTGCCAGTTTTCTTGAGATTTTGTGTGCTTGATCTTTGAATATCTGTGAGTAATAGCTTAATTTAAGTTTTGAATCTGCTTAAGTGTTAGTTGGAGGAGTTGTGTGCTTAATTTGGGTGTTCAAAGTTCATTAGTTAGCAAGCTAGAAGCATTTAAGCTCCCAGACCTGCCTGCTATATCACAGAAACATGCTATAGGCTTGTGTGCTACTGTTTTGATCATTGGGTGTGCTTGAGTGCTTGCTTTTGATTGTCCTGACTTCTTGTGATCAAAGGATCACAAGAGTGCCCCACTTGTTCCAAAATAACCATCAAATAAGCTCAAACCAAGCCCCTCTTGGTTCCAAGTGTACAAGTGTGCACTTGCTTTTGTTCATCAGAAAAACTACCAACCTGGCTCATTTTGATCATTCAAAACTAGCTTAATCTTGTGTTTAAGAGGATTTGGAGTTGGATTAATAGTTCATCAAGGTTACTGGATTGTTTTGGTGAGTAAAAAAATAAAAATATAAAAAAAGAGCAAAAAGGGGGTATTTATAGACTCGAACCCACAATCCCCACACTCACAACACTCACACACTACCACTGCGCCCTAGGGTCTTTGACTGCTAGGGTGTGGTTTTGATTAATACTTAACCACATTTTGATTTCTAGCTTATTTATTAAGCCGTAGCACTTTTCATTTTTCCTAGCTTATTCTTTAAGCTTATTTTACTTTTCTTATTTTTCCTAGGTAAGTAATAGGTTTATAGATTTTTTTAAAATTGGTTTCACATTTTTCCCTTTATTTTAATATTTTATAGGATTTAATTAATAGACGTTTTTATTAAATCATTAAAAAATACCAAAAAGATTTTTAATTTTTAGAAAAAATAGTTTTTAGTTTTTAAAATATATTTTTGAGGTTTACATCAAGTTTTGGTTTCAAAAACTTTAATTTTTAATTTTATATTATTTTAAGGTTTTTTATAAACTTTAAAGATTTTTATAAAATTATTAAAAAAGGTTTAGGAGCTATAATTTGTGTTTTTCTCTTAATTATATTATTTAGGATTTTTAGAAATTTTTTATTTTAAGTTTTATAAACTTTTTATTTTTGGCATTATTTTATTATTATTTTAATATTAATTTTTCAAAATTTTATTTTTCTTTCTTTTTCATTTTTCTTAGGTTCTTTATCATTAATTAGGACTATTTCCATTTTTAGAATATTTTCATAACTTTTAGATTTATTTTTATAATTATTTTAAGTTTAATTAGGTTTTAATCATTTTTAATCATTTTTAGAGTTTTAAAAATAGTTTTATTAGGTTTTAATTTTTAGAAAATTACTTTTAGTCTTCTAATAATATAAGTTAAGTGACTATTCAATAAAATCATATTTTAGACATTTGAATTAGTTAAATTTAATTTTAGGGCTTTAATTAGCATTTAAAATTAATTATTTAATTAATAGAAGGTTTTAAAATATCTTTGTTGGATTTTTATCTTTATTTATATTATTTTTGACTTCTTTTTAGTCTTTTTAATTATTAATTTTGTTTTTGGTTTTAGATAATTTTTAATTTGAGTAGTTTTTCTACGGCTTTACGTTTTCGTTGTAGTTTAATTTTCACGTAACCGTCTTTCATCTTCTCATCCCCATTCTTCTTAATATTAATCTCAAATACATACAAATTAGAACACACACATATACCTCCTTGGGAAACGAACTCTTTTCTCTCATTTTATTTGATTGTGGGTCATTACTTGTGGTTTTCCTAAATCACTCGTCGATACTTACCGCTCATATACGTTCTTTTGTTTTCCTAAACAAGAGTCGTGTTTTACTACAATCATTTTGGCGCCGCTGCCGGGGAGGTGTGTTGTGCTTTAATTTGGAAACTTTTGTTTTTGATATTATCCATAAATAGTATTTGTGTTAAGTGGAACTCCCTTAACACGTATTATCGGTTTTCTTGGTTTTTCTTTGTGAATATTATTAATATATTGTATTAAGTATCACAACAAAAATACAATATCTCCAAAAGTGTGAAAACACAACCTTAATTGGGATTTGATCTCCTAATTATTGTATTCGAATCTCAAACAAAAAGAAAAGGCAAAAATAGATAAATACTTTCGTGAAGCTCGATTTTGAAAAATACGAACTATAAGGTGGGTATAAGGCGGGTATTATAAAATATACCCTAAGGAAAAAGGCTCTTAAGTGCTTCGCGCCGCCTCGTTTCCCCGCTTGCTTGTGAGTATTTTGAGATTGAAGGCTAATCGAGGGTTTTGCCGCCCAAAGTATTAATACGTATACTATATTTGCTTGGTTTTCTTTGTGATTAAACCCTCGTGAACAATTTGGTTTTCACCAAAGTTCTAAAGTCATTCGAAGGCGTTCACTCCACGTGATCGTTTTCATTCCTTTGAGGCTTCTTTAATCAAGAGTTTGATTCGAGGAGAGATTTTGTAGATTGTTGTCTACGAAGATACACCAAAATCCAAAAAAAAATTAAATATCATCAAAAACACAAAAAAATTGAAAATCCACAAAACAACCAAAAAGAATCTTCTTTGCTCACCTCCCATTCTTCGTGAAGTTTATGATCACTCGTAATCAAGCTAAACGAGCTCGTAAACGTCTTCAAAAGCAAGCAAATCAAGGATCGTTGATTGTTGAAGAACCTCCAATTGTTGAACCTATTATAGAACAAGAAGTCGTAATGGCTAATCGTACTATGATGGAGTTGCTACAAGCACCCACCGAGGGTTTTGGAGAGGCAATGGTTATTCCCGCCATCCTTGCGGAGAATTTCGAGATTAAGAGGGTTTAATGTCTATGCTACAAGCAAACAAGTTTCGAGGTCACGAGAAAGACAACCCGCATTACCATATTAGGAATTTCAACCGTCTCACCGCCACTAGCAAATTCAAAGATGTTCCACATGACGCCATTAAGATGATGTTGTTTCCATATTCGTTGGATGGACCCGCAAAAATTTGGCTCGAGAAAGAACCGCCAAATTCGATTTTAACATGGGCCGATCTCGTTTCTAAGTTTGTGAACAAGTTTTTTCCACCATCGAAAACAACACACTTAAAAAATGAGATTTCACGATTTGTGCAAAGAAACAATGAAAGTTTTTCAATGGCATGGGAACGATTTAAGGAGATGTTACATGAATGTCCTCACCATGATTTTTCGGAATTGCATCAAATTGATACCTTTTATAATGGGCTTAATGATCATGAACGAGATTATTTGAATGCCGCCGCGGGTGGTAATTTTTTGTGCAAGACGACAAATGAGGCTTTACAAATCATTGAAAATCGATCTAAGGTTTATAGCCCTCGTAACACACCGAGTGTTGCCAATATGGGTTCGTCATCTTCGTCACAATCGTCTCGTAGCATTAATGCCTTACATGATGAAGCTAATGAGGAAAATCGGTTTTTTGATAGATTTGCTAATCTAATGTCCCATTGGAAGGCTCAAGAAGCTTCCAATTCCGCTTCGGTTAAAGCGGTTGCTAAGAGTTGTTTATCGTGTGGAGGAGCTCATGATCTTTCCGAGTGTATTACCGCGGATGGTAACACTTCGAGTGCTTATGTAGCAACGGGAACTTACAACCAAAACGGCCAAGGTTCCCGCCAAAATCAAGCTCCACCAAATCAAAATGCTAACAATTATCGAAACAACAACCAAGGTAATTACCAAGGCAACACACGCAATTACAACAAAGGGAATTATCAAAGTGGGAATGGACAAATCTCTAATCAAAATCAAAACCGTGATTTTCAAAACAATACACAAGGTTTTCAAAATGCTCACACGAAAAATTTGCAAGGAGAATTTTTAGATTATGCAAAAGCAAATGATGCTAAATTTGATAATATGCAACGTGAGATGATTAGCTTAAGGTCCGAGTTGAAAAACGAGCTTAAAAATGAACTTGCTAATGAACTTAAAACTCATGCTAATAAAATGGAAGGAAATGTCCAACGTCTTCAACAAAACCAACAAAAGATGGAATTAGGACAACATGAGATTAAGCAAGAGTTATTGAAAGCGGATGCTAGGCAATCAAAATTTGAGGACCGAATGGCTAAGATGTTTGAAGCTATCATGTGTAAGCCCTCTTCTTCGGGTGGTCTTCCTAGTGATACCATTGCAAACCCGAAGGGAGAAATGAAGGTTATTACTACACAAAGTGGTAAAACTTTCAAGGAACCAATCTCTCGTCCAAGTACTTCTACGGAGAAGGAAATCGAGAAAGAACCCGAGGTGATGGTCGAAAAGGAGCACATTACAATCCCACGAAGTACCGCTCAAACCACACCTACGGTTACACCAATACCAATTATGGAACCCGAGATTCCAAGGCCGTTGCCTAATGACCAACCCACACCACCTTTACCCTACCCTTCAAGACGAAACAAAGAGAAAATGCAAGAACGTAACAAACAACAAATCGAGCTTTTTATTAAGATGTTTCAGCAAGTTCATTTTGATGTGAGTTTAGCCGACGCGTTGTTATACATGCCTCGTTTCGCTTCCACTTTTAAAAGTATGATGAGCGATAAGGAAAAGCTTTCAAAGCTTGCTAATTGTTCTTCGGTTTATCTTAACCGCATACCGGAAAAAGTTGGTGATCCCGGAAAGTTTCTCATTCCTTGTGACATACAAGATATGAAAGAATGCCTCGCCTTGGCCGATCTTGGTGCGAGCATTAATTTGATGCCATTTTCCATTTGGAAATCGCTTTCGCTTCCGGCTCTTATTCCTTCGAACATGTCCATCGAGATGGCCGATCATTCTACGATTATGGCATGTGGAATAGCCGAAGATGTTTTCGTTAAAGTGGGGAAGTTCTACTATCCCGTTGATTTTATAGTAGTTGACATCCCCGCGGATCCTCAAGTTCCTCTAATTTTAGGTCGTTCATTTTTAGATACTTCGAGATCGCTTATCGATGTTCATGCGAGAACTATCACTTTGAGATTCAACGAAGAGGAACTTGTTATAAACGCTACTCAAAACTTGAAGCCTTCTCATGTTTATGCAATCGCTACCATCAATCACATTGACATCGTTGATGTGGTTTGCGATGAGTTTTCACAAGAAGTGTTAGGTTTTTCCGATAGCTCGTCAAGTGGCAATCCCACTATTTTGGATCCGATTCTTGCTAATTCCACACCAAATCTCACTCCATTCCAAGGAGGCGATTTCACTTCAAATGAAATCGACAATGAAGATGAGGTGTTGATTAGTGATGATATTTCTATTCCACCATTTCTTCCGCCGATGGAAGTTATGAGTGTTGAACCAAAATCTTCAATCGAGGAACCGCCTATCCTTGAATTGAAAGATCTTCCTTCTCACCTTGAATATGCATTCTTGGAAGGTGATGACAAGTTGCCGGTTATTATTGCAAAAGATCTTGCTAATGATGAAAAAACCGAGCTCTTGAAAGTTCTTAAGGCTCACAAAGGGGCAATTGCGTGGAAAATTTCCGACATTAAGGGTATTGACCCAAAATTTTGTACTCACAAGATTTTAATGGAGGAGGACTACAAACCCGCAATTCAAAGTCAAAGAAGGGTAAATCCCAAAATTCACGATGTCATTAAAAAGGAGGTCCTTAAACTCCTTGACGCGGGAATGATTTATCCTATATCCGATAGCCCATGGGTGAGCCCAATCCATTGTGTCCCTAAAAAGGGAGGAATGACCGTTGTGCCTAATGAAAACAACGAGTTAATTCCCACTCGTGTTGTGACCGGTTGGAGGGTGTGTATTGACTACCGAAAGTTAAATGACGCCACTCGTAAAGACCACTTTCCTTTGCCCTTCATGGATCAAATGTTGGAGCGACTTGCGGGAAATGAATTCTATTGCTTTTTAGATGGTTTTTCCGGTTACTTTCAAATTCCTATCGACCCTCGTGATCAAGAGAAGACTACGTTTACGTGTCCTTATGGAACGTTCGCTTATCGTAGGATGCCTTTCGGACTTTGTAATGCACCCGGTACGTTTCAACGGTGTATGATGGCGATTTTTCACGACATGATCGAGAAGTCGATGGAAGTGTTTATGGATGACTTCTCGGTGTTTGGTAATTCGTTCACGTCATGTTTATCTAATCTCGAACAAATGTTAAAACGTTGTGAAGAAACCAATCTTGTGCTTAATTGGGAGAAATGTCATTTCATGTGTAAACAAGGAATCGTCTTAGGACATAAGGTGTCGAAGGCGGGGATTGAGGTCGATAAAGCTAAGGTAGACGTCATCGCCAAGTTACCTCATCCCAAAACCGTTAAGGGAGTTCGAAGTTTCCTAGGCCACGCGGGTTTTTATCGTCGTTTCATCAAGGACTTTTCGAAGATTTCTCGTCCTATGACACACCTTCTTGAGAAGGATGCTCCTTTTAACTTTAATGAGGATTGTGTTAAGGCTTTCGAGACTCTAAAAAGGAAACTTACCGAAGCTCCCATTCTTGTTGCTCCTAATTGGGAATTACCCTTTGAAATCATGTGCGATGCAAGTGATTATGCTATAGGGGCCGTCTTAGGGCAACGTTACGACAAGCATTTCCGTCCTATCCACTATGCTAGTAAGACGATGACCGAGGCTCAATTAAAGTACACCACAACGGAAAAGGAATTCCTTGCCGTGGTCTATGCTTTTGAGAAATTCCGACCTTATCTCGTCTTGACTAAAAGCATCGTGTATACCGACCATTCGGCTATCAAGTATCTCTTAGCTAAGCAAGATGCTAAGCCGAGATTACTTCGTTGGATGCTCCTCCTCCAAGAATTTGATGTCACCGTGCTTGACAAAAAAGGAGCCGAGAATCTAGCGGCCGATCACCTCTCTCGTCTAGAAGATCCTCACGAAGATGTTTTCGAGAACAAGGAAATTACCGAAACATTTCCTCTCGAGACTCTCGGTGTAGTGAATTCTAAAGACACCACCCCATGGTTTGCCGATATTGCAAATTACCATGCGGGCAATTTCATAATCAAGGGTATGACGACACAACAAAAACGAAAATTCTTTCGTGACGTCAAGTTCTATTTTTGGGACGACCCTTATCTCTTTCGGATTTGTGCGGATCAACTCGTTCGACGTTGTGTGTTTGGTGCCGAAGCCTCTAATATCCTTAGAGCTTGTCACGAGGGACCCACGGGTGGTCACCACGGTGCTAATCTCACGGCTAAGAAAGTGTTCGATGCCGGTTTCTTTTGGCCTTCTATCTATCGTGATGCACACGCACTTGTAAAGTCGTGTGATTCGTGCCAACGTCAAGGAAAATCGTCTCAACGTGATGAAATGCCGCAAAATATAATTCAAGTGTGTGAGATTTTCGACATATGGGGAATAGACTTTATGGGGCCGTTCCCATCGTCTCATGGCAACAAATATATCCTCGTCGCGGTGGACTACCTTTCTAAGTGGGTGGAAGCTAAGGCTTTGCCTACTAAAGATGCTCGTGTGGTAGTGAAGTTTTTGAAGCAACTATTCTCTCGGTTCGGAACCCCTCGTGCTATTATAAGCGATCGTGGAACCCATTTTTGTAATGACCAATTCGAAAAGGTTCTAAAGAAATATGGGGTTACACATCGTCTTTCTACGGCTTATCACCCGCAAACGAGTGGGCAAGTCGAGGTTTCGAACCGAGCTTTGAAGAGGATTTTAGAAAGGTCGATTGGAGAAAACCGTGCTTCATGGTCCGACAAACTCGATGACGCTTTATGGGCCTTTAGGACCGCTTATAAGACACCTATCGGTTGCACTCCTTATAAGTTAGTCTATGGGAAGAATTGTCATTTGCCCATTGAATTGGAGCATAAGGCATATTGGGCCCTTAAGCATGCTAATTTTGACTTGAAGACCGCGGGAGATCACCGGAAAATACAATTGAATGAATTGGATGAATTAAGGGATAATGCTTATGAAAATTCATTAATTTTTAAAGAAAAGACTAAAAAGTTTCATGATTCAAAAATTAGAAACCGTGTTTTTAACGTTGGTGATCAAGTGTTGCTTTTTAACTCACGTCTTAAGATATTTTCCGGGAAATTGAAATCTCGTTGGTCGGGTCCGTTCACCATTACACAAGTGTTTCCATATGGGACCATTGAGCTATCTCAAGATGATGGTCCCAATTTCAAGGTGAATGGACATAGGCTTAAGCACTACTTTGGTGGGGAAATTCCTTCAATGGTTGCCCCCGACCAAGACACCTTCCCCAATGATAATTAAACATTGAGGGGATCGAGTCGAGCTCATGACTCGGTAATCAAAAACGAGGTGCCTCGTGGGGGAGATCCCATGCTTATCTTTATGCTTTTATGTTCACTAATAAGGGGACTTGTACCATTCCAACTCGTTGTCTCGTGGTTGTTTGTGATTGTGTTATCTAGATCATCATCATCGTCTACGATTGAAGACTCTCGTGTTCGTTTACGTGAGCCTCCATCGTTCGTTTGAAGAAGTTTTTCACGAATCCATGACATATCCTTTATTGTTCTAACAATTATCTTTTAGCATAATTAATAAACGGCTTTAGATATATTGTTGATCACCCTTTCCATGCTAGATCCTAAGCATTCGATTCTTCGTCTCTAGTATGGGGGTGCTCCACCTTTAGACTCGAAACATTGAGGACAATGTTTACTTTTAGTATGGGGGAGTGATGAGATGGCATTTATACATGATCTCATCGTTCTTTTCGGGCTTTAAATGCACTAAAATGTCATAAAATACCATATATATGCTTGTGTTTGTTTACTTGTGTATTTTAGGTATGGATATCGTGAAAAAGACAAAAGATCACAAGATACAAGGAAAAACGGACACGAGAAACGAAGCCGTACAAAGAACCGGGCCCTAATCATGGAATTTTCATCAAAAACCCTTGAAGACTTGAAGACAATACAAGATTGATCCTCCAAGAATGAAGAAATGACAACTTAAGACCCTTGTATATTAATAATTACAAGTTTGGTCCCTTAAGTTTGTCAAATTTGCAAAAAGGTCCTTCAACTTTGAAGAAATGGCAAGAATAGTCCTTCAACAATTTCAAATTGCCAATTATGGTCCCTCATAAAGTGAAAGACTCATTGAAGACCTTTGAAGATCATCATTGTCCAAGTTCAGCCCTTGAATTATCACAAAAGGTCAAAAACAACCCTTGATAAGCCTTTTACAAAGTCTTGTGCCAAAAATGTCAAGTGGGGAAAGTTATTTACAAAGTAAAACGGGTTTTAGGGCATAAAAACCTTTAATGCCAAAAATCTGAAAAGAAAGGGACCCAAAGTGACAAGTGAAACTTTTAAATCCAAAAAGGGCGCCTAACAACTAAGTTTCCCCTAAAATCGGATCTAGGAGTTTACTGTTTATCTTTCTTACCACCCAGAACTTACCACCACTTATCCTGAGGTAAAACCCAATTAACCAAGCACACGTGTAATTCACACCACCTAAAACCCTTCCCACTCCTAAACTACCCAATCCCACGCGTGTGGTCCAAACCCCCAATTCCCCAATCCACCAATCACATCATTCCTTAGCCCCCAAGCATCATGACGTGTCCCAAATCAAAGGCTAAGGTTATTAGCTTACTCTCAAAGCAAAAACAAACGGCCAAGATCAAGAAAGGACAAAATTCACTCAAAACCGTTCAAGGGTATTTTAGAGATTTCTAGTGATTAGGGTTTTATGTTTAAGAGCCTAGAATGTTCATTAGGCATCTATATAAGGAGCTCACAGAATGTGTGAAGCCCTTGTTCCAGTTTCAATTCTCTCACTTGTAATTCCTTTTTAAAGAAATAAAAAGTTTGGTTTTTGAAAAATTCAAGTATAATTCCTTTTTTATTGTTTTTAAAAGATTGTGTGTTGTGAGGGAGATTGATTCTGAGTTCCACTTTGTTATATGATTAAGCAACTTTGATTTTCAAAGTTGTTTAAGGTTTCTGAAACTTGGGAGATTTTTGGTAGAAATCTGTCCAAGGTATTTTGGTGTTTATGGTTCATGTTATTAGTGATATTAGGTTATAGAAAACGTGTTTTCTAAGTTGGAAAAGGTTTGGAGAATTTTGGAAAGAAGAAAAAGGAAACAGAAAAATATATATTGTTATATTATTTTGTTGTTTTCTTGTTTTGTGATTGCAACAGGTTGAAGGCTTGTTGATTTGGTTCAGCACCAGCCCGGGCTGGTAGGGAGGAGGATTTACATCCTCTAGGACCCTTGGATGTAAGGGTCCTAAGGTAATTCTTCTTTTTCTCTTTAAAATTTCAGAAAAGTAGCTATTCTTATGATCTTGTTTGATTGTTGGATGTTGGTTGTTTAAGCTGAGTAATCTGTGTTCTTAAGTGTTGACTTGCATGCTATAAGCTTTGATAACAGTTTGGTTAGGTTTTATAAGGTTTTGAGTTGAAAATTTTTGGTTTCATAATTTTAAAAGGGTGTTTGGCAACAAGGATTAGCAGGACATTTGATTTGATTTAGGCTATTAAAACATGTTAGTGGAATTGAAAAAGGTTGAATAAGGTTTGTAGTTAGTATTAAGTTAATTTGGATCAAGTTAGAAGTTATTTAGTGTGGTTTTAATAGGATTAAGGTAGTCACAAATCTGCATGTTTATTCTGCCAGTTTTCTTGAGATTTTGTGTGCTTGATCTTTGAATATCTGTGAGTAATAGCTTAATTTAAGTTTTGAATCTGCTTAAGTGTTAGTTGGAGGAGTTGTGTGCTTAATTTGGGTGTTCAAAGTTCATTAGTTAGCAAGCTAGAAGCATTTAAGCTCCCAGACCTGCCTGCTATATCACAGAAACATGCTATAGGCTTGTGTGCTACTGTTTTGATCATTGGGTGTGCTTGAGTGCTTGCTTTTGATTGTCCTGACTTCTTGTGATCAAAGGATCACAAGAGTGCCCCACTTGTTCCAAAATAACCATCAAATAAGCTCAAACCAAGCCCCTCTTGGTTCCAAGTGTACAAGTGTGCACTTGCTTTTGTTCATCAGAAAAACTACCAACCTGGCTCATTTTGATCATTCAAAACTAGCTTAATCTTGTGTTTAAGAGGATTTGGAGTTGGATTAATAGTTCATCAAGGTTACTGGATTGTTTTGGTGAGTAAAAAAATAAAAATATAAAAAAAGAGCAAAAAGGGGGTATTTATAGACTCGAACCCACAATCCCCACACTCACAACACTCACACACTACCACTGCGCCCTAGGGTCTTTGACTGCTAGGGTGTGGTTTTGATTAATACTTAACCACATTTTGATTTCTAGCTTATTTATTAAGCCGTAGCACTTTTCATTTTTCCTAGCTTATTCTTTAAGCTTATTTTACTTTTCTTATTTTTCCTAGGTAAGTAATAGGTTTATAGATTTTTTTAAAATTGGTTTCACATTTTTCCCTTTATTTTAATATTTTATAGGATTTAATTAATAGACGTTTTTATTAAATCATTAAAAAATACCAAAAAGATTTTTAATTTTTAGAAAAAATAGTTTTTAGTTTTTAAAATATATTTTTGAGGTTTACATCAAGTTTTGGTTTCAAAAACTTTAATTTTTAATTTTATATTATTTTAAGGTGTTTTATAAACTTTAAAGATTTTTATAAAATTATTAAAAAAGGTTTAGGAGCTATAATTTGTGTTTTTCTCTTAATTATATTATTTAGGATTTTTAGAAATTTTTTATTTTAAGTTTTATAAACTTTTTATTTTTGGCATTATTTTATTATTATTTTAATATTAATTTTTCAAAATTTTATTTTTCTTTCTTTTTCATTTTTCTTAGGTTCTTTATCATTAATTAGGACTATTTCCATTTTTAGAATATTTTCATAACTTTTAGATTTATTTTTATAATTATTTTAAGTTTAATTAGGTTTTAATCATTTTTAATCATTTTTAGAGTTTTAAAAATAGTTTTATTAGGTTTTAATTTTTAGAAAATTACTTTTTAGTCTTCTAATAATATAAGTTAAGTGACTATTCAATAAAATCATATTTTAGACATTTGAATTAGTTAAATTTAATTTTAGGGCTTTAATTAGCATTTAAAATTAATTATTTAATTAATAGAAGGTTTTAAAATATCTTTGTTGGATTTTTATCTTTATTTATATTATTTTAAACTTCTTTTTAGTCTTTTTAATTATTAATTTTGTTTTTGGTTTTAGATAATTTTTAATTTGAGTAGTTTTTCTACGGCTTTACGTTTTCGTTGTAGTTTAATTTTCACGTAACCGTCTTTCATCTTCTCATCCCCATTCTTCTTAATATTAATCTCAAATACATACAAATTAGAACACACACATATACCTCCTTGGGAAACGAACTCTTTTCTCTCATTTTATTTGATTGTGGGTCATTACTTGTGGTTTTCCTAAATCACTCGTCGATACTTACCGCTCATATACGTTCTTTTGTTTTCCTAAACAAGAGTCGTGTTTTACTACAATCAGTTGACTTTAGGGTTTGACTAGAAAACCAACTCCATTGACTTTTTCATAAGTACATTAGTGCTTATTCTGGCTTATTGGTTGTGCTTATTGGAATTTTGTTGATTGATTTGGCTTATTGAGTCCATTTGTGATCTTTTGCAAGTTGAATCAAGTCCTGAGGTGCCTTATTTCTCAAAAACGACTATTTTGTCTTTTAGTGAAATAATACTTTGCTTATTTCTGGCTTATTGAGTGTGCTTTTTCAAAATTTCTTTTTACAGATCTCATAAGTATCCCAAAAGAAGGTTGTGTGTCAAATTAGAGCTTATGGCATTGGCTTATTGCTTAATGGGCTGAAAAGCCCAATAAGAATAAGCTGTGTGTTTGATAAGCTGTGATAAGCTCATATTCAGCTTTTGGGCTTTTAGAGTTTTGTTCTTAGAATTAAATTTTGAGTCAGATAGGGCTTTTCCAAGTCAATTGGGCCAAGTTTGACTTTTTGGGCCCAAAAGCCCATTAAGGTTGACTGTTTTTTGTTTTGGACCATTTGAGGGCCCAATAGGGGTATTCTGGTCATTTCACTTTGATTTTCTGATTATTTAGGTTAAAATAAACTAGTTTGCAAGTTTTTAGAATTTCTTATAATTTTTGGATTTTTAATATTATTTTAATATTATTTTATTATTATTTTTCAAATTTCATATTTTCCAACTTTTTACATTTTTGTTAGCTTTATTACATTAAAATAGGAATTTAGCAACTTTTAGAACAATTTTATCTCTTTTAGATTAATTTTTATAATTATTTTAAGTTTTAATAGTTTTTAAATCATTTTAAATAGTTTTTATTAGTTTAAAAATTTCTAAAAATAGTTTTTAATATTTTTAGGTCATTTTAGAGGTTTACCAATTGAAAAATCTTTATTTGAGCTTTTTGATAATTTATTTGATTTTTAGAGATTTAATTAGCATTTAAAAATTGAATATTTAATTATTTAAAAGGTTTGAAAAAGTTTTGATCATTGGTAAACTCTTAGTTTATTTATTTTGATTTTTGGTGAATTTTTGGTAATTTTTACAATTAATTTTTATTTATTGTAGTCTTTACGGTTTTACGTTTTAACTTTATAATAGTAATTTTTACGTCTTCGTCATCTTCTTTTCTCATCAACCAATCATTAATCACAAACTTTTAACAAGTTTTTCACACGTATATACCTCCTTGGGAAATGAACTTGGAACTTCATAAGGGTCATTAGTGCTTGATTTTCCTAAAATCATCACTCGATACTTACCGCTCATTTACCCTCCTTTGTTTTCCTAAACAAGAGGTGTAATTTACCACAATCAATCCACGACTAAATAGTAAATATTAAAATTGTTTACCTGATCTGTCCTTGCATACAGAAGATGCTGTTTGCTGAAATCATTTCATCATAGTGCAACTTATCTTGTGTTCTGGACATCTCGTTCATGTACGGCGATTTATAATACATCGATGGTTTTGTGATCCTTTTTCCTCTTCCTTGTGCTTCCTCCTGGGCAATGCTTTCTATTTCGCTTTCTTGTTCTGTACCAAATGCATTCTCTTGGACTTTCGGGCTTTCATAATTTTTATCATCTGTTGCATAATTTTTTGTTAAGGTTTTTTGTTTTTTATATAATCTATTAAGTGTAAAAACTGATACGGATAAAAATTTATGTTTTTACCTTTAGTTTTTTCTGCATCCTGTTTTGCTTGCTGCCTTGTATTTTTCTTTGGTGTTGTTTCTGCTGCTGCTTCCTTTGTCGCTTTTTTGTTGCAGCTTCTTCTTTGTTTTTTTCTTTAGATGTCTCTTTGTTTTCTTCTGTTTGTGCTTTTGTTTTTTCTGCAACAACTGCTTCATGTTTGTCCTCTGCATGTTCCTTTGTCTCTGTTGGAGCTTCATGTTTGTCATTTGCATGTTCCTTCTTTTCTAGTGATGCTTCCTTTATGGGCTCTATTGTTGCAGCTCCTTCTTTGTTTGTTTCTGTTTGAGTAGATGTTTTTTCTCCATCTTTATTTGCTTTTGGTTTTTCTGAACTTTTCTTTTTTGGTGTTTGCTTTCCTGCAACTTTTTTTGCTGGTTTTTGAGCATCTTCTTTTGCAGTTGCATCCTTTTCTGTATTTGTAGCTTTCTCTTCCGCCTGTTTTTTCTTTGCCTCTTCTTCCTCTTTCTTCTTATTTTCAGCATCAGCATTCCTTTTTCTTTCAGCCTCCTCTTTCGTAGCTTCTTGCTGCTTCTTCTTTACATCTGCTTCTAAAAAGGATTTTTTCAACTTCAACATTTATACATTTCTAGTTACATATCACTAGTATTTGTTAAAGCATCATTATATTTTGTTGTTTTTGCTAGCCATAGTTTGTTAAAAGTATCATTATACATTATTAGTCATTTATCATTTAACATTGATCAATAGTGATTTAACACTAGTTATTTAACACTAGTTTATTTTTATGACTAGTGGTTAATCACTAGTGATTTGTCAATAACATGAACATGCTAAATTATTTGATTTTACTGACCTCTTTGAGCTTTGATTTTCTTTGCATCTTCTTGCTTTTTCTTCTTATCTTCAGCATCGGCTTTCCTTTTTCTTTCCGCCTCGTCTTTCGCAGCTTGTTGCTGCTTCTTTTTTTCAAGTGCTTCGTAGTATATTTTATCAGCTTCAGCAAAGTCTGATTTGTTGTTGTTGCTCTCCTCGTGGACAGATTCAATAAACCCAACAGGACTATGAATATCATTTGTTGTTGCAGCTTTGCTAGTTGATGCACTAGCATAGTAATATGAATAATCCTTGGGTTCATCTACTTGCATTTCATTTCTAAACTCTCTTTTGAATCTTTGTACAAACAAGTTTAATCTTTCATCACCTTCAAAGACCTCTTGCATCTGCAAGTTTTCATTGATCAAATCTTGAAGCTCTCTTCTCTCTTTCAAAACTCTTTCAAACTTTTCTTCTATCGTCTCGTATATAAGCTGTGTTGGGTGGCGCGAAGCACTTAAGTACCTATTGACCCTTAGATGGCATTTTATAGCACATCTCCTTTCTATTCACTTTGTAGTTTGTATTCTTCGAATTATTGCCTATTGAAAGTATTTATCTATTCTTGCTTAATTAAATTCAATCGATACACGTGTCAAGGACCGGAACGCCCCCTAACACGGTGTATTGCCTCGGCAATACTTATGGAGGATATGTGTATTGGTTGTTCTTATACGTATACGTATTTACATATAATAATATATAAAAAATATTTTTGTATTTATTTGGTTTTTAAGAAAAATACTATATGTACGTAAAAACGATGAAAACCGATATAATATATATTTTTGGGTGTAATCTTCTAGGAAAAAGATTACTTTTTGGATTTGTTATTTTTTTGGTTCAATTCTTTAGGAAAAGAATTGATTTTTGTGATTTTTATTTTTTTTTGTATTTTTATCTTTTTGATTTTTTTTTATCTTTTTGATTTATAATACGTAAAAATAACGTTCACAAAGTGAACGGATCCCAAAATCCAATCGTCTCACTTGAAACCGTTAATCTTCACGAAAAGAACCGGCAGCGGCGCCATTTAATATCTCGTTTTTAGTTTGTTTTTCTCGGTATTGATTCGAATTGATATAACAATTTTAAGCTCGACTCAATTGTTTTTGGTTAAAAGAAATTGATTGGTATCTATTACTACTTGGCAAATAGCACGTAAAAAGTGTAAAATATACTATAATGCCTACGTATACTTACTAATCTAAAACACGTTGCAAGTACGAAATTTAAATGCACACAAAATAAAAAAATTGAAAAATACCAATTAACACTAGAATTCAAAATACAAAATACCAAAGATACAAATTTAATAAAACTGCAAGTTTTAATATTCAATTTTTACAACATTAACTTCCCAATTTAAACTAATGATAAGCCAAAACTAGCCTAGTCCTTAGAATCATAACAGTCCAACTATTTTACATTTTCTAAAGCCCAAATTACTAAAAACCTGGCCCGAGACAAACAGTCTTACAAACTGAAGATGGAACCAACTAATATATCAGGCCCAATATGAAATGCTACTCTTATTTTGAAAACGTAAAAGCCCAATGAATGAGAGAATTAATGCTGTCTTGAATTTACTAGTCTAAAATTCCTACTTTTACTCAACTTTTTTTACTCGTAACATCCATTTGACTTTTTAAATGAAAACTAAGTATATCTACTCTTACTTTCTACAACTACTTTCAGTTTATTATTTATACAAGATTGCTCAATATCAGACTAATATGCTATCTTAGCTGAACTTAAAACTTTTCAACTCTTCACTCTACAATACAAAGTAATACCAGACTTGTTAAAATAAAGCTACAAAACCAAATTCCAAACATCACTCATGGCAGTAAATCACAGGTTTCAAAGAACTAAAAGCAAATATTCTAAATGCAGAAAATTTAAAACCTAGCAGTATACAAAATAGATCAGCTAAAACAATTCTATCCAACATATTATCCAACAGTAATTCTACACACAAATCATAAACAATATATCCTATAAAATGCATAAAAATCGAAAAGGTTGTAACCTCTCCTTCCAGGCCAGCCCTTTGATGATGAAGCGGAGCGCTGAGCTCGCTTAACTCTGCTGAACTGACTATCTTACTACTTACAATTCATAAGCTATCACCAGCTTATCTAATCAGTGATTCCAAAAGCACATCTCTCACCTGCAAATACAGTAATAAAGCGATCCAAACTAATCTCTGTAATAGCTATTATCTATCTTACCACTTACAAAGTCTTTCCTCTGATTCAATTCACAAAATCTATCAATTTTAAGAAACAAATATGAAAATTGTAAGTTTCAACTACTTATCTAACAACTTGACTGAATTTAACCATAAAATTCTGAAATCAGTGACGATGTGAGTACTTTTGAACAAATTCACAGTAAGAGCTAAAGGAAAAATGAATTTACACTAAAAACTTATCATAAGCTCAAAAGAGCTGATGAGATGATAACTATGAAAACACTTTTAAAAAAATGTAACAGAGTCTTAACTAGAATCTGATTATCAGTATTAAAGGAACAAGAATTGGTATGATAGAAACAAGAGACAAAGATAAGAAAAAGAAAACTTAGTTTTTCATTAATGGTGGAAAAACAATCCGGTACAACTGATTAACAGAATTCCTAACAGAATCTAACTGAATGATTAATTGAAAATCATAAAGCTATGAGAGAAAACTAAACTACTCCTAACTAACTATGTGTAAAACTACACCTAGCTAACCGTCTCAAATGAGGGCCATCGTCTTCTATTTATAGGCGTCAAGAGAGGAGAGGTGACGTGTTTCTTCCAATCAGGAATGGACACGTGTAAAATACGATGATTAGCTCATTCTTCATCTTCATCCCATTTGGGGTTTCTTCATTCCTCCGTCTTGATCTAATTCAGTGCTACCATCTTGTAGAGGAGAAAGAGAGGAACACTTTTTCTTCTTTACTCTTCGCCTGAATCTTCATGGATCGTCCTAGAAAATGATTTGAAGTTATATGGTGGGGAGATAAGAAACCGACTGTTTGAGTTTATTTTCTCTTTCTTCACGTTGGAGAAGAGAGAAAGACAATGGTGTGTTTATTTGACCGGCTTGGTCAATGACCAGGATAATATCTTTCCTTTAACTTTCTTTTTGGTCCCTCATCTTCTTTCCTTAATCAAAAGTGTTTAAAACTTTTAAATCAAGTTTCTTTATCATCCTTTGTCTTGTATAAATTGCAACTTAAGCCCTTGATCTTTAATAATATGGCAAATAAGGTCCTTGAAAGCATCTTTCGTCTCTTTCTTCATCTTTTTATCAAATAAATCCTCGAAAACGTGTCTTTGCTCCAAAAAATGTATCTTTTTACCTGAAAACACATAAAACACAAATACACGCGTAATTCTGATATTTTAAAGTTAGATATTATGTATTTGACAGTGTTTTGAATGGTTTTTGGATCATAATTGATGAGTGTTTTCACACTTATCAGTGATATTACACAGTAATAACGTTTATAAAATATCACTAGCGATATCTCATTGTTTTAACACTAATAATGTTTCATTCTTTTCAGCACTAGTGAAATATTGCCATTTATAACCAGTTTTCGTCATATTTATAATTTTAGTCTACTGTTATTTTTTTACAAATTTTAAATATTTTGACAAAAATAATATTTTCATGTTTTCTTTTAGATTTAAGTTCATTTAGACACCAAACTTATCTAAGATACGAAGGGAGTCATTCCCACCCTCTATCTCCTTACCATCCAATGGCTAAGATTAAAACCCTATTTTTCACTGCAATGGTATTTTGATCATTTCATTCGTCCACTATATAAGCATTTTTATCTACTTTCCTTCTCATAAAACACACATACGTCTATCTATTTATCTCTACCTCTTATATAATTTCTCTTTATGCAAATCCAAAAAATCACGAATCGATCATCGTCAATCCATCACGAAGTGATAATCATGAATCCACCATCACGAATCGATTAATTAGATTAATTCATCATCACGAATTTATCATCAGGTTAGATTACACATTTGGCACGAATCCATAATCAGTTTAGATTAATTAGATCTATTCTTATTTAGCTTATTTGATTTGAATAAGCTTATTAATATATCATTATTCGAATTTATAAGGTTTTAATTAGCTTATTTTTATTGAACTGTCTGAATTTATTGTTTTTAATTATAAGCTAGCTTATCGATTTATGTGAATAAGCTTATTTGTTTGAATAAGCTTTTGAATTAGATGAGAGTTGAAGATCTACGATATCTTGGGATTTGGTAAACTATGGATTGATCTATTGATTTAATGGTGGAGATGGGGAAGAAGGAGATGAATAAAGATGAACTAGAGAGAGAAAGAGGAGAGGAGAAGGAGGTAGAGAGAAAAAGAGTAATTTGATTAAAATGAAAAATGTGTGAATGAAAGAACCACCCCTCCTAACATGCTAGGAGGGGGTATATATAGCCCACCCTACATGTGGGCTATATGGACTATATTGTTTACAAATAGATCACGAGCCCAATACTAGAATATATCTTTGGAGTGACCGATCCTTTCCAAATACGTAAAAACGTATTTCCAACAACCTCATCCTAAGGGAGGTCACTCCAAGTTACAATGTCTTAAATAGTCTATAGCTCGTGATCTATGCTAATAATGATGTGACCGAGACTTTCTTTGGAAAAACGTATTTCCAACAATCTCCCCCTAAGGGAGGTCACACCATTTTACAAAATCTTAAACCTAGCATACTATGCTTGAGTCTTCGATCTTGTTCTTGTGAATATGCTTGATGTGATCTTTGATTTTAGTCTTGAGCATGTTTCCTTGCCTTGACCTTGTGCATTCATCACTTGTGAAATTTGCCTCTTCGTGACTTCATGTTCCACATACTTATACCTTTAAATTCTTGAAAGCTTCAGAGTTTGATACAGCGGAAGACTTGACCTTCAGACTTTCTTGAATTTGTTGAAGTACTAATTGTATGTAGTATAAGCATGTGGTGACGACTTCTTCTGGATTGTACACCACAATGCCACCTTCTTGTTATGCTGCATAAGACAATTAGCAACAAACAATATACACGGATGAAATGGCCTTGAACATTTCATTCTAATTCGGTAGCATTTTACCTCCGGTCGGTGAAGACCGTTGGACGATATTAAATATCATACTTGTGGCAGGTAGTTTCAATAAAGAACCTCCTTGACAAGATTTCGCGGGTAAACCCGTTCTCTTTACTCGACCGTCCAAAGCTGACTGCGAACGTAAAGAGTGAATCATTTGGATAATATTATCCGCATGATTTAAAGCCGTCAATTCATGTTCCTGGAACAAGTGAAGTTCAATTAAGAACCGCACCATCGTTGCTTTCCAGTTGTCACTAGCTTGATTCATATAGAATCTTGCAAGTTACCTACCAAGTGTTGTTTGATGTTAACACTAGAAGGATTTCCATTCGTCACTGTAAATACTTAATAGTATTACTCTGAATGTTCTGGCAAGATCACTAAGATATTGCGTAGAGGCCTGGAACGTGTTTACATTCATTTAAGAGTTTAAACCACTGTTGCTTTCCAGTTATCACAAGTTTGATTCATAAAGAATCGCACAAGTTACCTACCATGAGCTTTTTGATGTTCGCTCAAGAAGGATTTCCATCTTCATTGTAAATACTTTCGTATTACTCGGATGTTCAGGTAAGATCATGAAGATTTTGCGTAGGACTCTTAAGATCTTTCTTACTTTTCACAGTGTGTGAAGAAGCAAGTAAATATGAAAGTGTGTCCTAAAGAGATATTTGATGATCTCAAATGGCTCTAGACTCGATCGTGCATTTTGGATTTTAGTGATCGGAGGCTGGAGAGGAGTGCCACCTTTTCAATACCAATTTATTCGGAGTGAATAAATCAATAGATAATGTGTTGTCTCCGTGTGATTAAAACAAATATCTTTTGAGATATATCTGAGTTAGCTGGGATGGGTTGTGCCTTGCATCACTGGGTCCATGATGTCCATCTTCAATATCGAGAATCATAAATGATCTCAATAGCATATGAATTGACCCGGTTTCTGCCTAAGGTTGTAAGGAGGGCTACTTTCTTTACACCCTTTATCTTTACAATTCTTTTTCATTCTTCAACCCCTTCAATGCTTACCAATATGTCATAACTAGCACCTTGTTGTGATTGTTCCAGTGCTAACTTAAGTACTTGGTCGGCATTCAGCTACATTCACAATCTTTCTCCATCTTTCCTAAGGACTACTATTTCTAGCTATGGAATGTCCTTGGGAAGATTCCTCCGGTTCTAGAGAAATCATTGGACTTTAACCTATCCTACCATCCTTATGTCACCACAATCTTCACCGTTGTGAATAGAGATGTTCTGGGTAAGTGTATGTCACCATGAAATCCATTTTGAAGTGCAAATCCATTTTGCTCCCCCTTAACATATGCCATGATATCCGAAAACATTTCGCACATGTCGGGATGAGCTAACACGTTAAGTCAAACCATTTGTGATTAATCATTTCCCATATTAAATCACATTTTCTCCCCCATATTAAAAATATTAACCCAATCGATGTTTTTAATATCAATTGATTTAATAGCATTTTAAGAAAATTTGGGAAGAAAAATGCAAAGCCAAGTATCTTCATGAGTTACACAAGCTCCCCCTCAAATTAATGAGGGTTTACTTGAAACGTAAATTAAATACCTTTTAAACACAAGTGTAAGGTATTTATCACGTGCAATGATCATGTATGATAATGAATTCACAATATTAGCAATTTACGAGGTTGGACCTGAATGATGGAGAACATCATATGAAAGAAGCACATGGTTCTTGTTCACGAATGTTGGTCTTCCTCGTAACTTCTGAAATTATCTTCCCCTTTACACCACATGGACAATTGATATCGTTGTCTTGACACCAACTTGTGAACTATGGCACTTTCGGCATCGAAGATATCGAATGTTGGACGATTGCTCCCCCTCAATTGTTGACCTGTGTTCTACTTAAAGAGTTGTAGTCGTCGTTTGAGCAGTCGCATCGTCTAGTATGTAAATATCAATTGCAACGAACTTCGGATTGTGGAGTTGATAACTTCGGATTCTGAAGTCAAAGCTTTCCGGTGAAATGCTTGACTTCAAAGTGAAAAGCGGGTTACTATCGGAAATAATAGCAAACCATATGGAGCATGTTTTAAATCTTTTAAATTTCTGCTCGAACTTTATTTACAACCTCGTGTCATTATTGAATGACATTTCTAGGTTTGTAAATATTATCGATTCCAGAAGACATGCTCTTTTTATCAAAACGTTTTTGAACACACAATTTTGAAAGATTTAGAAAAACCTTTTGAGAAATTCTTGAAAAATTGTGTTCAAAGTTTTGAAAACCAATTACTTGAGCTTAAGATTTGGAATATCTTAGGAAAGCTCAAGTCCGAGAAGTTGTAAACTTCTCGTTGTAAGGATAAGTTACCATCGGCGATAACCTTTCCTTTTATCTGAAGGACGAGTTCTAAGCTGACATTTACTTAGAAGTCGTTTTCATGAGCTTGAAAACTTTGACTGTTTTAACGGAAAGCTCATGACCGAGAAAGGTTAATTTCTCGTTATGAGGAAAAGTTCTCTTATTTAAAAGATACACTTTCCTTTCTGAGCTTAAAACTTCGAATGTTTTAATACAAGCTCATGACCGAGAAAGGTTAGTTTCTCGTTATGAGGATAAGTTATCATAAAAGATAATCTTTCCTTTATTTGAAGTTCGGGTCATTGTCTGACATTTAACAATGAACCATATACACGAGCTTAAAACCTTTGAATGGTTTTAACTTAAGCTCGTGTCCGAGAAAATTTAATTTCTCGTTAATTAGGATAAGTTTATCATCGGCGATAAACTTTCCTTTCTTTGAAGAACGGGTCACAGACTGTGATTTGAATGTGAGCCTTTGTGCATGAGCTTAAAAACTTTGAATATTTTTAATCATAAGCTCATGCCCGAGAAAAATGAATTTCTCGTTTTGAGGATAAGTCATCATCGGGATGAACTTTCCTGTCTTTTGAGATCGAGTTACAGTCTGTTATGTGACTGTAAGTCCTGTGTTAAGCTTAACCATGAATCCCCTGAGACACTTGCTTCTCCGATATCTGCTTCTTTAGAAACCAAACTCTGAGAGTGTCCTTAGTTGAACGGTATACAATGATTGGACCGCTTCGTTCTTTTGGAATATCGACTTTGGTACCTGCATTCTCATTAGGAGCTTGTATACTTTGACCTGGGTTAGCGATATCTATCTTAGAAGCATGTGGGGGTTCACAATTTTCTTTTCTTGTGCCAGAGGTGGCCTGAGGGGATGATTCACTTGACTTAGTTGGCAAACGTTTCCTTTTATAGAAAACCTTAAGTTTAGGCTTAAGTGAAGTATCATCTTTATCTGTTTCCTCCCTAGTAGACTTAGTAGAATCGGAGACTATCCTAGTTAAAGGGCACTCGTTTTCTACAAGGGTGAAGGTTCTACCAGTGGGGCGCCATATTTTACCAATGGGTTTGATTTTAGCAACCCACTGGGATTTAAGTCTAGCACGGGAGTTCACCTCATTAAGCAATTTTTTGATACAGGAATCATGATTGGCTCTAAAGACACATTTCCTACATGTTTTACAAGTATCATATTTAATGTCCGAGTAATTCCTAGATGATTGATCGATGCTCCTAGGAGATGACATGCTACGGTGAGCAGTGTTGGGTAATCTAGGAGGCATCTGACTAGGTTTGACATTGCTATCTCTTACATGTGTCTTTTGCTTAGCTTCCCTAAGACCAAAATCATGGCGCACATCATTTGAACTAGTTCTAGACGTGTTCATTGAACTATTCTTAGAGAAACTAGGGGCAATCATGTGATGAGGTCTTGCTAAAACTGATTTAGTCACATTAGGCCTAGTTGGTGGAGTGAATGTTCTAGAAATATGACCCAAATCAACTTGGGAGGCAGCGGTCTCGAGGATTGTGGTCGCTCGGATCTAAATGCAGTAGGTTGTCTGACAATCGGTTGTCTGACGAACTGTTTGTAGGCGGTTTCCCCAAGATTGATGGTTTTTCAAGCTTAGTGTCCACACTAGGTCCTCTATTTTTCCTTAACTCGTTTTTCAACGCAGCTATAGCAAACACCTTTTCTTGAACTTGGGCTTTTAACATTTCATTTTCTTTGAGCAATCTATCTTGGGATGCCAATTTAGACTCTAGTAACTGAATTTGTTTCAAAAGATTATCCTTTTCAGCTTTCGAATCTAAAACTTTTTGATCCAATTTTCTATCAAGAACAACGTTTGACTTTTCAAGTTTTTCAAAGTATGTTTCAAATTTGTCCATTTTCTTAGAAAATTCAAGTTTGGCATCCTTAAGATCTTTTGATTGTTGAGCTACAATCGTTTCGAGCTCTCTAATCTTGGAATCAGAAGCAGCCAATGAAGCAGTTATAAGACAATTATCATGATGTTTAGCATTTTGAACACTTTCTCCCCCATTATGACTCGCATCGGATGAATCAGAAGTGGTATTTCTATCACTCTTTTCCATCCCATGTTTGTCATAATTAGGTTCAGAATGCTCAATATGCGGCATGTCATCAGCATATACATCATAAACAACATTACATTGTACCATGTTTGCTGGCTCTTCGTCATAAACGGGTAAGGTGTCATCAAGAGAGATCTCGTGAACATTCCCTGACGTGCCACTGGTATCATGTTGTCCTTCCGATTCCGTGCTCTTGCCATCGTTATGCTCCAAGTTGTCAACCGTATGACCATTCTCCTCTTGCATCTGCGTCATTGATTCTTGCACTCCATTATCATACACTTGCTGAAGTTGTGATATTTGATAAATCGAAGACGAGACCGATGTCATGAGTTTCAATATTGTATCACGGAAAACTCGAAGCTCGGTATGTGTATCTCGAAGAAAAGATTGGCAAATCATTGAACATTCAGACTTGATGATATTGTATTGGAGGAAAGGCGTGAGTTGTGTCACAAGGGTCTTATATGCAAGTGCCGATGCAGAGTGATTGAAGTTTTCATTGTTGAGTTGGTCGGCGAGTTGGGTCAAAGTGGTGAATATTGAGTCGATGAATATATGACGATCTTGTCCAAAGATGGTCATAAATTCGCTCCCTCCTTGAATCCTCGAAAGAGTGACAAGATGAGACTGAAGCATTTGAAATGAAATGATGTCACTTTTTGTAACTTTGTTTTGCAATGAATGCGATACTCCCTCTTGAAATGTCGAACTCAACGAATCCATTGAATGTGATAAAAAAATGATTGTGGATGTGGTTGTTTTCGGAATTTAACACTTCGTGAAAAAACGAAAGATCCGTAAATAACACTTAAAAATCCTCGATGGATGATATAAATCTTTTATCGGCTCAATAATTGTTGTCGGCTCAAACGTTGATAAAACAAACCGAAGATCAATACAAATAAAGCTCACTTTAAAAATAAATTCCGTCAACTAATCAATCCAAGCTACGATAAATTTAATGATCGGCCCGTCAAATATTTTACCACTGTGGTTCTTTCGAAATACCCGCCTCAACACGATGTACCAAAAATAAATAAACAAAATTAACTTAATTAAAAAGAAAATAAACTTTAAAATATATAAATATAAAAAGTTTATCTTAAAAAAAAATTTAACTAAAAAATAGAAAATACAAAATCTCAAAATTTGAAAATAAATAAAAAAATAACTTTACTCCTAGAGTTTTCAAAACATATTAAAACACACCAAAAAAACGTGGCTTTGCCACAGACTCCCACACGTCACTAATACCCAACACCTAATTTCCTCCGCCCAAATAAAATATCCTTAATTACTTTCCCCACTCCTTGTTTTATCCGCCCAACCTAATCTCTCTCTCTCTCACCCAGCTTGTTTCCTCCGTCCTTTCAACTCTCTCTCTCTCCTCAACTGAATAACTTCACAACCTCGTCTCTTTCTCTTTCACACCTAAAAACTCACTAAACCTAATCTCACTAAAATTATCTCCGCCCCCAACTTATCTGATTCTCACAAAAAAAAACCTGATCTTCATCATCTATCAATCCCAATCTCAAACAATGTATAAACCCAATCTAACCGAATCTAGTCAAACACCCCTAATCACTCTCACAGTTAACCCTAAACTTACACCTTTATTTGAAGAAGGCTTCAAGATCTTTGAACAAAGATCTCAGGTAGGTATTTTCTTTCATTGTCTAATCACAATCTTTCTCTCATCTGTCGAGTCTTTCTGTCGTGTATCGAGTCTGAACGAGAGATAAAGAAAAAAAAGAGTGTTGTTCTTGACGAGGGTTTGTGTTGAGGGTCTTGTGAGGGAGAGTGTTTTCGAGGGTGGGGAGTGAGTCGAGAGTGTTTTCGAGGGTGGGGAGTTTGGGTGAGGGAGTGAGTTTGTTGTGTGAGACGAGAGATGAGTGTAGGTGTCAGTTTGTGTTTGAATGAATGGGTCTGAGTTCGAGTGTTTGTATGAGTTGGGAGTTGAGTCGAAAATGAGTCTTGTTTTTGGGATGATGTTTGTTAGACTGAGATCTTGTTTTTGAGTGTGTCGAGAGTCAGGTTGTAGAAAAAGGGGGGTTATGTGATTATGAGTTCTTTGAGTCTTTTTGTGTGATTGTGAATCGTGTGGCTGTGTGTTTATGTTGTGGTGTTGTTGGAGTCAAATATTGAGTCCTGGGGGTGCACTGTGTGTTTGAGTTTGAGAGGGAGAGGTCGAGTCTAAGTCTAGTTTCCCGTTTTGTTTGAATCTTTTTTTTTCTTTATACGGAATAATCCCTATGCGGAATAATCCCTATGCGGAATAATCCCTATGCGGAATAATCCCTATGCGGAATAATCCCTATGCGGAATAATCCCTATGCGGAATAATCCCTATGCGGAATATCTTGCTATCCGGAATAATCTGTTATTCGGAATATCTTGGCTTATCCGGAATAACAAGAAACTGATATTCCGGATGAAAGTGTTCGTTCGGAATAAGTCTTTCGTTCGGAATAAATTTGGACCAGATTGGACAGATGGGACGAATTGGACAGATTGGACAGATTGAGGATTTTTGATAGTTGGACCAAATTTGACAGAAACCCAGATCAAGAAAAGCTTAGAAAAACTGATAAAAATGATACTAAAAATAAAAATAAAATAATAAAAAATATAAAAAAGATTTAAAAGCTGATGATAAGAGAAACCTGATGGATAGATTTGATACGAATATATGAGAAAAATAGATTATTTAAAAACAAATTTAATAAAAATAGATGATTTAGAAATTGATAAAATTGATAGATTAAAAAAAACTGATTAATTTAAAAATTTGATAAAAAAACTAATTAATTTAAAATTTTGATAAAAACTGATTGGACAGATTTATAGAAAAATGAGACGAAAAGATTTTATAAAAAAATAAAAGGATTCGACAAGAAAATTAATAAATAAAAAAAACGCAAATCCTAAGATTTAACCATGGCTCTTGATACCAATTGAAGGTCTACGATATCTTGGGATTTGGTAAACTATGGATTGATCTATTGATTTAATGGTGGAGATGGGGAAGAAGGAGATGAATAAAGATGAACTAGAGAGAGAAAGATGAGAGGAGAAGGAGGTAGAGAGAGAAAGAGTAATTTGATTAAAATGAAAAATGTGTGAATGAAAGAACCACCCCTCCTAACATGCTAGGAGGGGGTATATATAGCCCACCCTACATGTGGGCTATATGGACTATATTGTTTACAAATGGATCACGAGCCCAATACTAGAATATATCTTTGGAGTGACCGATCATTTCCAAATACGTAAAAACGTATTTCCAACAAGAGTTATGAATAAGCTTTTGAATTAGAGAAGAGTTATGAATAAGCTTGAGGATTAGATGATTTGAATTTATTATGTTGAATTATAAGCTAGCTTATTAGCTTATTTTAATGAATTATGAGGTTTTATGAATAAGAGAGTTATTAATAAGCTTACGTTCTTGTGAATAAGTTGTATATTTAAGAACTTTTATGTAACTGATGTAAGCTGAATTAAGTTTGATGCATCATATATGATACCTCTTTTATCATATATGATAAATCTATGATAAATATGATATATCATAGGTATATCATATATGATACATGATGTATCATATATGATGTTTCTGATAAACCACAAGAAAAAACCAGACATTATGTAAAACCCGCTTTAAAATACTTTAGAGCATTAAATGCATGAAAAGACGGACAAATTAAAACTACGATTAATTAATATACAACACGTATCATGAAAATTTAATGTAATTATTACGTATATTAATTAATTACGACAAGTATTACGTATATTATTATTATTATTAATACATGATAAGTATTTACGTATAATACTAAAAAAATGTAACAAGAATAAAACACGACATTTAAAACACGAACACACGTGATAATAATTAAACACGAAAAACAAAACGAAAATATATAAAGGGGTGTGTGTTTGGACGGCTAAAAGAGAGGACAAGGGACGGCTTTTGGCCCGGCCCTTTAGCTAATCCTAATTAGTAAATAAAACAACCTCCAGGGAATTTATTTATCACTTTACAGAATAAAATCAAAAACCTAAACCCCTTTGGTTCTTCTTCTTTGGCCGCGGCATACAACACACACAAGGGAAAAGAGTTTTGGCTTTTAATCTTAATTAATTTACGGGTATAGTGTTCGTGATCTAATCATTAAATCATTCACACGTTTGGTATCTTTTAATCCTTATTCTTTTTAATTATTTTTCTATGTTCTTGAATCATTGAAACAAGTATTAAAAACATGTAATTTAGAAGGATAAAACATGGATCGAGATTAATGTTGGTTGTTTGTCGTTGGCACGCAAACCGAGACCTAAAAGGTCTCGGTGGTGGCTTTGGTCAAGCAGTCGCACCCTTATAAGGGTCGGCGTGTGGTTTGTTCGGCCAGCCGCAAGCACCAACACGCCTAGCGGGGGCTGTTGGTTGTTATTAGTGGCAAACCGAGAGCTTCATGCTCTCCGTAGGTAGGTAGTGCGCAGCAGGGGGAACCCCGGCTGGAGCCGGGAGTGTTTTGTGCCAAGAAGTGGCACCGACAGAGCAGCTGGTGGCTGCTGGTGGTCGGGGCAACTAGCCACAACCATTCGGCTGTGGTGTTGTTGTCTTGTTCGAGGCAAACCGAGACCTCCCATGGTCTCGGTGGGTCCTTGTTGGGGCTCGGGTAGAACCGAACACACCAAAGGGGTTTGGTTGGCTAAACCTTTGCTAAAATTACGTTATGTTAAACTATTAATTAATTTTATTAATCAACCATGATTTAATTTAATTAAATAATAACATGAATTAAGATATAATATTAAACATAATTATCATGAGATAAAATACATGGTCATTTTATTTAAATAAACTTTAGAATGAAATAATTATTAATATAATTATTCATGTTACATTTAATTAATTAAGAAACTTAGCTTAATTAATTTATATTCATTTTAACCAAGATTTAATTAAATTAGTAACATGCTTTAATTTAATTATACAATAATCATTTAAGGTAAAGTTTAATTAATAAAATCATGAAATATTAATTAGTAATTACTTATAATATCATGTATTATATTATTAATTAATAATTATATGTTAAGACTAAGTATATAATATTAATAAACTTTACTATATTATTATTATTTAATAATCATGACTTATTTAATATAAGCTTATTACTAATTATGGAAACATGTTAAATATGGAAACATACTATTTATGAAAACATGCTATTTATAGAAACATACTAAATATGGAAACTTTCTATTTTTTGGAAACTTACTAATTATGGAAACTTTGTATTTTTAGAAACTTACAATTTAAGGAAACTTGCTATTTTTGGAAAGTTACTATATATGGAAACCTTCTATTTTTGGAAAGTTACTATATATAGAAACCTGTTATTTTTAGAAAGTTACTTGTTATGTTATAACAAGTACTATAACACATAAAACATGAAATACACTAATCAAGAACACATGAAACACTGAGGAACACATGATAAAACATGAAATAAGAAAACAAGACAAGACTAAGTAAAACAAGTTAAGAACATGTCAAGTAAACTAATAATTAGTAAATATAAGTTAAACAGACAACTCATTCATGTCCCTTTTATTATGTAGTTATCGTGAAGTCGGAGTAATTCATCCCCTTTCGTTTTCATTCCTGATTACTGGACACAAGGTACGTATATTCCGTCCTTCACTAAGGACACTCTCTTCCTATATTAGGATTCCCTGTTTGCAGCCATCTGTTTTTCTCAGTAGTTACATTAAACTTTGTTAATGCAAGTAATGCCTAAAAACATTATTAGTGTTAACTAATCTTTCTTAGTTTTGATCACAACTATACAAGACATTTATAGTCAAACACAATCGTAAAACGAATTATCTAACAAACACTATCATCAAGGTAATAATCATTACACTAACATATCTTAATCATGTTTTTGTGATCATAAAAGTGATTAGCCTTAAACCTTACTTTTGTCAAATGTGACAAAAAAAATTTAATAAACTTTCTTTTTAAGAAAATGTTTTATTAAAATGAAAATGTAAATTTGAATATCGCATATTCTAAATGCCATAAGAATATCCTCGGAAGGTTTCAAACTACCTCAGATATTTCTACCCCCACTAAAAGACAAAAGAGAGCGGAGTCTACATCCGCGGTTCATTAAGTACCTATGTGGTTCTTTATTGATAAGGAACTGTATAGGCCAATAAGGAACCGCGTGCAGCTAGCCGTTGGTTTTTGTATTCTATAAATAGTGGATCAAATCCGCATTTTCCACAACCCTTTTTGGACATTTCTTTCAGCTCACTTTCTCATTTCTTAATCCTAATCATTTGTAAATGATCACTTAATGTGTTAAGTATGTTTACTAATTATTATCCTCTTGATCCCCCTCTTTACCTTGTCTAAAGAGAAGATCACTCACACACTTGTGTTGTGATTAAAGATGAAGCCTTGATGGAGATCATCCTCTCCTAAAGATCTTGTCATGTTCATCATTTGTTTATTTGTGTCTTGTGTAGATCCAATGTATTTGTGAATACTTGGACTAGTTGTGTTCATCCAAGCTATTTGTGAATACTTGGATTAGAGTTGTGTAAATTCATTGCATATGTGTGTGCTTGGATTTGTCTTGTGTACATCCAAGTTATATGTGTGTACTTAGATATGTTTAGTTGAGTTGTAATGTGTTGTGTGTTAGTTCTCACTTAACTACAAAGTGATTTGTGTGTGAGTTGTGTAACTTCTCACTTAGCTTCAAAGTGAAGAGTCGTGAAGATTGGTTCTAGCTTTGGCTTAGAACTCGACATTTAGTCTTGTGTCGTAAAATGGTGAATTAGGCGACATTGTGAAGATTGGTTCTAGCTTTTGGATTAGAACTCGACATTTAGCCTTGTGTCGTAAAATGGTGAAGTAGGCGACGTTGTGTATATTGGTCCTAGCTAAGATTAGGTCTCGAAATTTATCTTAGCGTCGGAAAATAATGTAAGCGACATTGTAAGGTTTTCTCCGCCAAGAAGGGAGCTTGTGGATATAGTGGAAATCTCGAGTAGGTGTACTCGAGGAGTGGAGTATGAATGAGGATAGAGCTTCGTTGTTGAACCACTATAAATCTTGGTGTCTTCCTATTAGGTTGTTTCTTTCCTTACTCTTTACTTACTTTCATTATCATTACACTTACTACTTGTCATTGGTAATGCATTAGATTTGAACCTAATCATTATGCAACTAGCTTTCAAGTAAAAGATAGTTTTGGTACTCACCTAATTGAAAGGAATTTTAATTAGGAGATAAATTGAAGAGAAACTATTCAACCCCCCTCCCCCCTCCTTCTAGTATCTACAATTGGTATCAGAGCAATGTTCACACAAGATCTTTGAAGTATACTGTAACACCCCATTTTGATAAATAGAATGTCACGCGTGATTATGGCGTGTCATCAAAGCATGCAAGGTAATATGTAGTAAAACATACATGACCATAGGGAAAACCGGAATCAAACATTGGTTCCTAAACATAAGCCCAAAACATAATAAAGTAAATGAAATGAATGAAAGACTAAACAAGCCTAAGTATATGAAGTCAAAAGGAGAAGAAGTCCGTGGCAGCTTCCATCCTACGCACGTCCTCCAAATGCTCGAGTCTAACTTTAGGTACCTGCCGTTTTGGGACATGGAAAGGAAAGTAACGGCTGAGCATAAAGCTCAGTGCACGGATATACGACATAGCATGAAAGGCTCAAACATAAATAAGACTAATAGCAGCAGAAATGTATAAGTCCTAGAAAGCTGGTATAACTTAGTAAAACTGGTTTTATAGTTTGAAAAGCCTTATGTTTATCTTGTAAAAACTGTTTAACATATTTACCATTAGCCAATATAGGTCATGAATTATCCACGTGCATGAATACTTGGAGGGGTGACCTCGTCATGCAAATTAGAGGGGCTACCTCTAATTTAATATACTGGTTTGGGTAGGAGGGATCAGTTCCTTGTGAAGGATGAAAGGCACACACCACATTCACACTGAATAATCTTCTGAAAACATGTAAACTAGGATGCACCCATACGCCCCACATGATAAATATAATAATATGGCCAAAAGCTGAAGGGACGCCACGAGCAATTACTCCGTCGTGGGGAAGTCATAACACCAGTGCCTCTAGTGTTATGGTTATGGTACCTCCATAACTAGGTGAAACTGGTCATGCACGTATATGGCTTTAGGTATTCCAATTAAACATAAGCAATCAAACATATAACTTATACTATGGGAAAACAGTTGGCTGGATACGGGGAATCCTAATAAGGAAAGAATGTCCATACTGAAAGGACGGGAATCCGTACCTTATGTCTAGTAAACGAAGAAGACGAACGGAAGATAGTCCTACTTCGGTATCACTAATGCTACATAAATACATACGTGTATAAGTATCTGATTACTGAGTACGTAACTGATTTTATATCATGTCTTAGCTTGTTTTATATGTTCATGTCATGTTTTACTGATTTAAGCTTTATATTGTGTTTATCGTACATTATGTCTATTCTGATTAAGTATTACTTATATTTCATGTATTATTATACTTGTTGTGTAATAATAAGTAACTTTATAAAAATGGTAGGTTTCCTAAAAATAGATTAGCTGTCTTAATTAAATAAGTTTCTAAAAATAGAAAGTTTCCATAAATAGATTAGCTGCCTTAATTAAATAAGTTTCTAAAAATAGAAAGTTTACATAAATAGATTAGCTGCCTTAATTAAATAAGTTTCTAAAAATAGAAAGTTTCCATAAATAGATTATAAGCTGGATAATTAAGCTAATTATATAAGCTTAAGTGTTTTCTGATTATTATTCTAAGTCATGTGATTATATAGTATAGTTTATTAATTATTACATGTAAATTAAATAAACTATAGGTTAAAGTATTTAATTAAATATAACATGATTTTAATTAAATAAAGGTAAAATACTTAGGTTAAAACATGTATTATTATCTATTGATAATATAACCTAAGTCATGTAAATTAATTAATTATAATCATGGTTTTAATAATTAATTAATTATATAGTCTAATTAAATAATAAATACTTAGGTTAAAATTCATGAATTAATAATTAAATTTATAACCTAACTCATGTAAATTAAATTAATCATGTTCATGCTTTTAATTAATTTAATTTAAGTCTTGAAAAAAATAACATAACTTGTAAAATCATAAACCTTAAAAAAATGATTCATGAACCGGACCCGTGATTAAAACCCATGAACCGGACCCGTAACCATCACCATACCCAGACCTAGGTCGGGGTTTCTTCCCCTTGCGGCTGCCGTGACAACATCATCACCAAACCGAGACCTTAAGGTCTCGGTGGTGTGCATATAAGCCAAGCCGAGACCCCCTTGGGCTCGGTTTAGGCGGCGGCCAACAAACAAACACCCCTAAATCATCATATTAATTAAACCCCATGATCAAAACAACATGTTTATATATTGTTTTTAATTAGTTAATAAAAAACATTCAGGATTTTATGTGATTAATAAATCAAAACATAAAAGAAGAGAGATTAAAGGTTATACCAATCACGTGAATCAAAGGAGATGAACACACTAACGATCCTTGCAATAAACCAAAACCCAAAATCAAACCGAATCACCCCTCCATGGTGATTATAAGTGGCGGCCAAAAGGAGAAGGAAGAAGGAGAATTAGGGTTTCTTAGTTTTTCTAATTTTTGTTATAATGAAACAAGTTTTTTTCCTTTTTCTTGTTTAGTAAAAACCAATGGGCTAGGCCCTTTCCTTTTCCTAATTTTGTGGTATGTGGGCCCCCAAAGGGGAAACCCGTTGTTTTTCCCATGTTCTATTTATTTACGTGTTCTCGTGTCATGTTTACGTGATTAAAATAGTTATCGTTCGCGACTTAATATATTTATTCGTGTTCGTAATAAATATATATACATACATAATATTAGCTCGTGATTAATGTACGTTCATGATTTCATGTTCGTATATTCGTGATTATAATTATTATTGGAATAATTATCGTATGTTCATACGTAATAAATACTTATCGTGTTATAACACGTACGTAATACTTGTAATTCTAGTTCATGAAACGTAAACGTGCTATAAAAGGAAAGTTCTAATCATGTACGTATGATCGTAAGGGTACTATTCATGGTAAAAGCATGCGGGTTTTACAACTCTTCCCCCCTAAAAAGAATAATTCGTTCACGAATTATAGATAACGTAAACTGACAGAGGAACATACACGAATCAAACTAAGAGGGTATGTACGATAAAAGGACATGAAGATGACATGGTAGAAGGGAACGTGGAACGTGACATGTCTTGAAAGGACATGGAACGTGACGTGACTGAAAGGACAAGGAACGTGACGTGACTGAAAGGACATATCTAATCAATAAGAGAAAACGGATAAGAAGTCCGGATGAACTTGTCCGTTTCCAAGTGGCCTCCCGCTTGGAACGGTTTCTTCTCAAGATCTTGACACAATGTTAAATCTTGGTCCTCCTGACCTTAACTTGAAAACACAAAGAGTTATTTGTCATCTCCGTAAGATAGATCCCCTGAATTTGATCGAGGAAATAAGAGTTAACGTGCAAGGGTAACCGAAACGTTATGGTGCAAAACAATCTAACTTATCTCATAATTAGCAACGAATACGTGAGACATATTGAAACGTAGTACGAGAAAAATTTTGAACGTGATACATGGAGATATGGTGAGTGTAGTATGATAAACATATCGTGCTCCATGATACATGTAACATATCGTGAACGTGATATGAGGAATGTGGAATGAACATGACATGTGAAACATATCGTGAACATGGAATACAACTGCGGTGGTAACGCCAAACGCTATAAGGTGCAACATGGAACGTGACGTGAAACGTCTGTCTGAGGATAGGGAGTTATACTAAACTTGAGTCTGGTCTCTCCAGTTCTTGCAAAGCTTCCCAGAACGAAGATGAACGTAAAATCGTATGACAAGATACGATCATGAACGTGAATAGTGTCATGAACATGAGCGTGAAAGCAAGTTGTGGAATTAGAATAAGGACGTGAGCGTAAATAAGGAGCACAAATGCGAACCTTTGTCTGACCCGATATCTGACGGATTACCAAGTGATCAGATGAGCCTTGGCTGGAACATGTCCGATCAATCTGTTCGTTCTGAAATCCGTACGGATGTAAGGATTCTGCAGAATTGATCAAACTGTTGGCAATAAGCCAGATAGCATCTTGCTTCTTCTGAGTTTGCGTTAATCTGGTGACCAAAATCCATGGAGATCTTGTCCCATTTCTGTTTCCAATACTTGCTGGTGGCGAAACATCTTAGTCTGTTGGTGTTTTATCTTAGCCTGTTGGTATGTCAGGTACTTAGATATGAACGTAACTGTATCTTGCTTCATAGAAACTTGATACGTAGAAATTTGTGGAACTATAAGTCTCCGAAATTAGAATTCTCATAGCGTAGGATTTTCTTAGAACACCTAACGTAGTGTAGGGTTCTCTCCTTTATGCATGAGCTGAGTCATGGTAAGATTAACCGTGAGAATTAACGTGATTCAGCGTGTCACTGTAATCAACCAGAATTTATATTGAAAAATTTCAGGGTGAAATTTCTCCTATCGTAGGATTTGCAACATAGAGAAAATTTGGTCTTCCTGCTCTTCTCCCGACTTAGAGAAAGTTAGGTTGTCATAGATGAAAACACTGATGAATTTGTTTATGAGTTCATGGAAACTCAATTTATTAAGTCCATAATGCTGTTGGAGCACCTATGAGACTAGTATAAAATCATGAATCGAGCATGACCGAGTCGTGTACAGATAGCAGTCATGGAAATGTTCTTCTCTTTCTCTCGTCACTGTTGGCAGCATGATCATAAGTCCGATCTTGAAAAGGTGATTAACACCCTAAATCAATTTGGACATTTTTTCAATACGTGGAGGAGAATAACGGTTATGGATGGTGATTGGTTTACATAGACGATGGTCAACACACAATCTCATGTTACCGTCCTCCTCCTCGAGGGTTCTGCTAAAATCTATTGGAAGATTTTGATATAATCGGCTGATTATGCGTAAAGAAACTTCAGTGGTCGTCTCTTAACTGACAGCTAGAAAATTTTAGCAGTCATGGCTAACAAGGCACGTGCTTGAGAAGCATAGATAATTTGTACAGATTTTCCTGAAGGAAAACCATGCTGAATGTATGTAGGAGCCTGCACATTACTGTACAAAATCATGAATCGTAGCAGGGTGTGCTGCTTGTAGTCCGTGATTAGGATTAATTTCAGCTCGTGTCTGACCGAGGTAATGCGTTAGCAGCTTGGATCTTATCATTAGGCTGAAGGAAAACCTCCGTATGCATGGGGAATACGAATGGCGTCCTTCATGGTCATGAATATATGAAATATGGTGAAAAAAATGAAAGTTTCATCGACAACGTGACAGTTCTCACTGATGCGCCGGTAATGGTACTGAAATTCTTGTGGCCTGATTAATACATGGCATAATAAAATAGATATACCCTTGGAGGGTACCCTGAATTTCTTAGAAATGTTCCATAATTGGACGTGAGTCATGTGTCTTGACTCGTGTCTTAGAAATATAAGCATGACATATGTCATGACTGGTGTCTTTACATGTGTCTTCGGAAAATATACATGAGACATGTGTCTTGACTGATGTCTTGACTGATGTCTTGACATGTGTCTCGAGATGTGAAACGAATAGAACTACAATATTAGGTTATTATGCCAAATTTGGCGAATCGGTTGGACTACTGATCCTTTGTATTTCTGATCACGTCCACGGCCGGAGCTTCGGTTGCGATTGCTAGGATAGTTGTTGTCATAGTAGTTGTTATTTTCTTCTTGTCTGTCAGTTACATGACGGTCATTCTCATGACTGTGATTCATGTAACTATTCAGCTGAGTGGCCGGCTGGTACCGGTTTGCACTCATATGGCTGAAACGACAACTGAATGACGTGTGACATGTAAATAAGAATTAGGGACAATGATTGATGGAAATCGTCTGACGGTAAAGCATCTTCTCGTCCAATTTCTTTGCTCCAACGCCTTTGTCTTCGTCTTGTAGGATCTCCAGGTTGTGAACAGCATCCGCATCTCGTAGTGTCTCCGAACGTCAGCAGCATCAACCTTTAGTAACATCTCCAAGTTATGAGCGGCATCAACAGTCTTGTAGAATATTAGCAAGTGAACATACGCCTGAGATGATTCAGAATTGACTAGCGAATACTCGTGAAGTATTGCAAATGAAATACACATGGATTAAGGTACGTGTAATACACGTGAAATACGGTACATGGAGCACACATGAAATGATCGGTATGGGGTCGATCATTTGTCATGATTTTAAAGGAACTATAATCGGTTAAACGGTTAGAAAAACCATCATGATAACCTGGCAATGCCAGTGTATACCTCATTCTGGTTGCATAGAGAAACGTTAAAGTGTGGTTACATAAAATTCAACGATGATTTGCCTGAAAGCATGATCAATGAAAACCGACCATGACTATCATGAAAGCAAGATTCAATGAAATCCAACAATATCTTGCATGAAAGCATAAATAACAAAAGAGGCGTAAGACGTAATCAACATGAAGATGGAATCATCATGAATAAACATGAAACAACTTAACATGAAGGAGTATATAACATAATCAGCATGAAACTGAAGTTAACCATGAAGGTATGAAAACACACTTGACATAAAAACATATTAACTTATTAGGGGACATGAAAATTTTTATGCCAATAAATCATGAGAAAAATTTTATGAATCAAAACAGTGCATGAATGCATGATGTAGTTTATAAAAACTTTTATATGTGCGAGGGGACGCCTATGGGTCGGTCCCAAAACAAAAGACATGGCGAGGGGACGCCTATGGGTCGGTCCCAAAGTTAAAAGTTTCGATAAAAGCACATGCGACTAAATAGGACCAGTCCATTACCAACCATTACTTAGTCATAATTCATGCAGCAATGATACATGAAACATAAATAAATGAAACTCATCTGTCAAAACTTATCAGAAATAAAACTTTATGTGACTAATTATAAACTACTGGCGTTCAGTTCACATAGCCACAGTTCACGAGGAACATCATGCATGAAACAATGACACATAACTGAATATGAATGACGGTTGTCCATCCATATTAGTAAAACAATATCGATGAAAACATCAAGGTTAAAACCTCAAGGTGCTAAAAACATCATGGTTAAAACAACAATGCGCTGAAAACATCAATACGTGGAATAAAAAAAACGTTGGCTTAGGAAGCTCATGGTAACTACCCACTAGTCACATGTCAAGTTTTAGAGCCTACAGGTCGAAGCCTTGGTCTCTGATACCATAACTGTAACACCCTATTTTGATAAATGGAATGTCACGCGTGATTATGGCGTGTCATCAAAGCATGCAAGGTAATATGTAGTAAAACATACATGACCATAGGGAAAACCGTAAATCAAACATCAGTTCCCAAACATAAGCCCAAAACATAATAAAGTAAATGAAATGAATGAAAGACTAAACAAGCATAAGTATATGAAGGCAAAAGGAGAAGAAGTTTGTGGCAACTTCCATCCTATGCACGTCCTCCAAATGCTCGAGTCTAACTTTAGGTACCTGCCGTTTTGGGACATGGAAAGGAAAGTAACGGCTGAGCATAACGCTCAGTGCACGGATATACGACATAGCATGAAAGGCTGAAACATAAATAATACTAATAGCAACGGAAATGTATAAGTCCTGGAAAACTGGTATAACTTAGTAAAACTGGTTTTATAGTTTGAAAAGCCTTATGTTTATCTTGTAAAAACTGTTTAACATATTTACCATTAGCCAATATAGGTCATGAATTATCCACGTGCATGAATACTTGGAGGGGTGACCTCGTCATGCAAATTAGAGGGGCTGCCTCTAATTTAATATACTCGTTTAGGTAGGAGGGATCAGCTCCTTGTGAAGGATGCAAGGTACACACCACATTCACACTGAATAATCTGCTGAAAACATGTAAACTAGGATGCACCCATACGCTCCACATGATAAATATAATAATATGACCAAAAGCTCAAGGGACGCCATGAGCAATCACTCCGTCGTGGGGAAGTCATAACACCAGTGCCTCTAGTGTTATGGTTATGGTACCTCCATAACTAGGTGAAACTGGTCATGCATGTATATGGCTTTAGGTATTCTAATTAAACATAAGCAATCAAACATATAACTTATACTATGGGAAAACAATTGGCTGCATACGGGAATCCTAATAAGGAAATAATGTCCATACTGAAAGGACGGGAATGCGTACCTTATGTCCAGTGAACGAAGAAGACGAACGGAAGAGAGTCCTACTTCGGTATCACTAATGCTACATAAATACATACGTGTATAAGTATCTGATTACTGAGTACGTAACTGATTTTATTACATGTCTTAGCTTGTTTTATATGTTCATGTCATGTTTTACTGATTTAAGCTTTATATTGTGTTTATCGTACATTCTGTCTATTCTGATTAAGTATTGCTTGTATTTCATGTATTATTATACTTGTTGTGTAATAATAAGTAACTTTCTAAAAATAGTAGGTTTCCTAAAAATAGTTTAGCTGCCTTAATTAAATAAGTTTCTAAAAATAGAAAGTTTCCATAAATAGATTAGCTGCCTTAATTAAATAAGTTTCTAAAAATAGAAAGTTTACATAAATAGATTAGTTGCCTTAATTAAATAAGTTTCTAAAAATAGAAAGTTTCCATAAACAGATTATAAGCTGGATAATTAAGCTATTTATATAAGCTTAAGTGTTTTCTGATTAATATTCTAAGTCATGCGATTAAATAAACTATAGGTTAAAGTATTTAATTAAATATAACATGATTTTAATTAAATAAAGGTAAAATATTTAGGTTAAAACATGTATTATTATCTATTAATAATATAACCTAAGTCATGTAAATTAATTAATTATAGTCATGGTTTTAATAATTAATTAATTATATAGTCTAATTAAATAATAAATACTTAGGTTAAAATTCATGAATTAATAATTAAATTTATAACCTAAGTCATGTAAATTAAATTAATCATGTTCATGATTTTAATTAATTTAATTTAAGTCTTGAAAAAAATAACATAACTTGTAAAATCATAAACCTTAAAAAAATGATTCATGAACCGGACCCGTGATTAAAACACATGAACCGGACCCGTAACCATCACCATACCCCGACCTAATTCGGGGTTTCTTCCCCTTGCTGCTGCCGTGACAACATCATCACCAAACCGAGACCTTAAGGTCTCGGTGGTGTGCATATAAGCCAAGCCGAGACCCCCTTGCGCTCGGTTTAGGCGGCGGCCAACAAACAAACACCCCTAAATCATCATATTAATTAAACCCCATGATCAAAACAACATGTTTATATCTTGTTTTTAATTAGTTAATAAAAAACATTCATGATTTTATGTGATTAATAAATCAAAACATAAAAGAAGAGAGATTAAACGTTATATCAATCACGTGAATCAAAGGAGATGAACACACTAACAATCCTTGCAATAAACCAAAACCTAAAATAAAACTGAATCACCCCTCCATGGTTATTATAAGTGGTGGCCAAAAGGAGAAGGAAGAAGGAGAATTAGGGTTTCTTAGTTTTTCTAATTTGTGTTATAATGAAACAAGTTTTTCCCTTTTTCTTGTTTAGTAAAAACCAATGGGCTAGTCCCTTTCCTTTTCCTAATTTCGTGGTATATGGGCGCCCAAAGGGGAAACCCGTTGTTTTTCCGCTGTTCTAATTATTTACGTGTTCTCGTGTCGTGTTTACGTGATTAAAATAGTTATCGTTCGCGACTTAATATATTTATTCGTGTTCGTAATAAATATATATACATACGTAATATTAGCTCGTGATTAATTTACGTTCATGATTTCATGTTCGTATATTCGTGATTATAATTATTATTGGAATAATTATCATGTGTTCATATGTAACACCCCCAAATTTATACAACTTGATACAGCGGAAGACTAGTTGGTGTTACGGGATAGCACATTACTCACATCATAGACAACGCATAAAAATCGCGTCGTTTATTTATAAAGCATTTCCATTCAATAATATCAAAGTTACATCGGTCCCAAGTCATTATATTTCATACAAAGTTTTACAAAGTATTTGAATGGAAAATATTGTTTAAGTGCGGGCCATGAATTCTTGTCATCTTCCCGAGAATTACCTTCAAGTACCTGAGATAAAACATGTTAAAAGAAAAGGTCAGCGATAACGCCGAGTGAATTCATAGAGTTTAATAAAATCCATCAATATAATATCAGTATAAAATTATTACTGAAAATCATCTTGTACAAATCATTTTAATAGGCCATAAAATAGCCAAAGTCGTTTTATACAAATCCTTATCGAAAATCTTAATATAGGCATTTGCCTTAAAAATCATTATACGAATCATTGTCGTTAAAAACACCATACAATACGTTTTGCAACGTTGTATAGATCAAATAAAAACCGTTATATGAATATGGTTATATAAAACCAAAACACGAACATAATATCAATAGTATGACCCTGTATTGCTAGTCAGGCAATACATCGTAATTCGAAGCGTCTAATATTATTTTGTAAACTTTGATTATTATAAGCCGCATGACATTGTTACCTTACTAAACCAAAACGGGTAGCTAACCCGATACCAATTTTGCCCATCTAAAGTAGCGTGTCGTCACAAAGGTCACGCTATGGAAATCTTCTCATACATAAATTCGCTTACCAATCAATGTGGCACGACGGGGATCAACCGTCAAGGCGCGAACTGGGGTGATCGTCCCCAAATAGTACTATTAAATGCATAAGCGTCTACCAAATCCCGGTAGATCACAATTCATGCTAATGGGACTTTTAGTGACATAACCTAACTTTAATAATCCATTTTTATTTCATCTATCGGGTCCTTTAATCATTCATAGGGTCATACAATCGGGTCATTCAATCATTCGGGTCCAAAATCAATAAACAAACAATCAGGACAAATGGTGTCCTATTTTATAAAACTAACATGTTATCTCCCTCGCGGGTTTATAAAACATTTATAAAAACATTTAAAAGATTGTGAGGCTATGAACTCACGTTGATGTGGGAAGGCGGGTTATCGGCAATTCGGACGTACGGTACGTGCTTCAATCATGGAAACCTAGACAAATAATACTCGTCTTAGACTCATGTCCAATGACTTTATAAAAATAACAATTATGTATACATATGATGATTATATATAATATCATGATCAAGTGGGTTTACATATTCTCATTTACTCATTTTTGTGCTATGTGTCGATAACTTTTATACTAGTTTTCCCGTTTTACCTATTTACGTGTTTTAAGTCCAATAAGCTTATTATAAGTTATTTAACTTATTTTAATCCATTTTGTACTTATATTATCAGTACTTAAACTTTACAAGTTGGGCCCAAATGGGTTAAGCCCAATAATAAGTTTATAAGTGTTTTAGTCCATTTTTGTTATATTGTTAGTCCAATAACGTTAATTTAGTCCGTTAACGTCCGTATGTCCTATAGTTCGGGTTTTATCGGTTTTTACTTGTTATACATGTTTATATATCAGTATATGAGTTTTATAAAGTTTACATTAGACGGGTCCAACCGTCTAAGTTTTATTTAACAAAAACGTTAATTTTTACGGCAATAGCCGAAAAAGTCGTAAATATCATGTTTATAGTTTTTATAACTTATAAAACTTAACAAGTTACCATTTTTATAAAATGTCTACTTATTTAACCTTTAACATATTTATATAAATAAAATTCATAAGTTAGTGGATTTTTATTTTACATTTTATACTATTAAATTTTGAGTGCTTATATAATAGTAATATACTTTAATTTCCAAAAATCTGATTTTTATCTTTACTTCCACCAAAACTGCCATATCTTGAGTTCTATATGGAGATAGAAGCTCAAATTTTTATCACATAAACTAAATGATATGTGATACATTTAACTCTTCTATAGCGACTGTTGAATCATCTTCTAAATATTTTCTAAAAATCGTCCAAAACAGTAACTTCAGATTTGTATCTTAAACTTGTTTTGATCATATCTCACTCATTACAATGATTCCATTGCATGGCCAACTCTCACATGTGTACAAGACCCATAGCTTACTGTAAATTCATTTTACTTCATCATTTTATCAGTCTAACATGTGGTTCTTTACTGTTTTTATACAGCCTATCATTTAAACAAGATTTACCCATTTTTACTTATAGTTTTTCATCTTTTTATCCATGATTATCAACAACAAATCCCCACATAACATTTTTATCATCATATAATCATCATAAATATATACAATAGGAAATAAAATACATGTTTACATAATCAAAATAACAAGAAGATGAGGAGGACAATCTTTATACCACCATGATGATGTAGGTTGATCAAAACATGGATTTTTGATGGAGAAACTTGTGATGCACCAAGACCATCTTCATGACCACCAATCTTCATAAACTCCTTGTGGGAAATCAGCCCCAAGACACCAAGAAAACTCCTCCATGGATGTTATAATCACCACCATTCAAGAGAGCTTCAAGAGGGCTTCAACATATAGAAATAACATAGGATTTCATGGTTGATTTTTGATCAAATAAGGGTTTTGAGTGGGATGAGGGACGGCCAAAATGGGGAGTAGAGAGGAAATGTGAGTTGTTTGCATGGTGAGAATGAGAGCTAGTGGTTTGTGTTTGTGGTTTTGATAAGAAGTAGCTTACAATGTAAGCTTTAGCTTACATGTGTAAGTTACAAAGCTAACACTTTGACACCTAAGTGGTGTTAGTTTTGTTAGGCCGGTTTTGGAGTGGGGGTGGGACAAGTGTCCCACTTGTCTCATCCCCATTTATTAACGGGTACTCCTCGATTCTAGTTTCCTCGATTTGCGTGCCCTCGGGTCGTTTTACGAAAAACGTTTTTATAAATTATGAATCATCGTCACAAAACGAATCCAATAAAAATTGTCTCATCAAAAACGGAGTTCGAAAACGTAAATACGTAATCCTAGGGTTTCCGGTTTAGTCGTAAAAGACGTTAAAATAAAATCGTAAGTCCTAATCTCTTCTCGTAAATTTGTGAGTTTATGAACTAACACAAAATTAAAACTCCAAAATAATATTCATGGATAAATTTATTTTCTGAATTGTCGGACTGTCACCAAAGACGGTGTATGTAAACGCAAGCACGTAACGTTGAATCCTCCGGTTTAGACGTAGTCGACGCTACTTCAAGACGTAAATCCAAATTTCTTCCCAAAAATAAGTGAGTTCATATTGTATCATTGAAATAATATTTTCAAATAATATTTGAGAATAAAATATCAATCGTAAATTGACGGATTGTCACAGCATTTACCCCTAAACAGGATCTTTGTCCTCAAAGATCATCTTACCTTACTACTCGCTTCTTATAGAGTTAAAGCCATGTGGGTATTTCCTCCACACTCGGTCTTTTCTCACAAGTGTAAACCATTATAATACGCGAGTTTCATCAAACATAACTACGGGAATAAGATCAGGCTAAATGTTGACTTACTTTCTCTATCCATGATGTTCACGGGTTTCTGATGAATGCAACTTTTCGCCGATCTAAGCTTTACTAAGAACAATCAGATTTTCACTCGATAGATATTCCATCAAGTTCGATTTACGAAACATAATTCACGCAGTTCTTGAAGTCCTAGGGTAGATCCAGCTTGTATGCCTTTCAATCCCAACTTTTACATCATCTCAATGGTCCCAAACAACGGGGACTTATATCCCATGATTTGTCAGATCATGAATTCATTTTTCCAAGGTTAAAAATTGTGGCATAACTTTGCTACCCATTTGGCACTTCAAGATCTACTTTTCATATTCACATAACCTCCTGTCCACTATCAGCAGTCAATAATCAGATCCTTATTTCAACAATCATTTCAGATCTCGCGGGTCGGGTATTTTGTAAGGTTAGGTTCGCCATCATAGGAAACCTTAAACCTAAAAGACATGTCCAACTCACAATGGGTGTATGTCGGGTGTCTTTATCTCAACTTCTGCTTACAGATGCTCTAATATTTAGATCCTAACAAGATTCGATCTCGATCCTAACACGATAGTTATCAAGGATAATCTTTCGAAAGGAAAACGATTATACGGTCTATATCCAAAGGTCAATCATTCAAACATAGAACAGCGCTTATAGTATTTTGTATCGTTACTTTACCTCGTCCCTTCGATTTGGGGTGGTACATAGTACTCTCATCAAGGTTCGTTCTCAATGATTTCTGAGCAAATCTCTAGAAATTCGATGCGAAGCGAGGATCTTGATAAAGATGTTCGATACAGGCACACTATGTTTACATAACTCCTTTGCATTTATCATTAACGGGAATGAATTTAGTAGATTTGGTCAGTCTGTCGACGATGACCCAAATCGAATCAAACTCAGATGATGACCTTTGCAATAGCTAGACGTTTACTAATGTATGAGGCGATGTCTGCCTTTATAATTGCCATCAGTACAACTTCTTCAAACAAAGGTACTTTTAGTCATAAATGACATAAATAGAATACTTATACTTACAAATTCCAACATAACTATATCTCACAATCCTCCATATTTAGGCAACCATAAACGGCCCCTTTAAAACATTTAACGCTATTGGTTTCTCCATTTTAATGGTTCACGTTAGCCGTGAAACCTTTCACTATTTATATTATACTTTTTACAACATTATTTATTTTTCTATCGTTCGGCAATTTATTTTGCACCTTCATTATTAAGAAATATATCTTAATTGAATCTTTATACTTTCTATATAATATGTCAGTATCTACATTCACTTTCCTGATGAAATAAATATCATAACCGTATTTATTCGAAAATTCTTTCTTCATATCTTCTATGTTTTAGTTTCGTCTTCACTATTATCTTTATCTGTTTTACTCAATCCGACGTCTAAAGCGTCGATAATTATTACATGTAAATTAACAATAATTATTTAATTTTTATGTAAACGTAAAAAAAATTTAAATTTCTTAGTTCGACCAATTATATAAAATGTTCAAAATAAATTTGAATTTAAATTAACAAGATTTTTGTTGATTTATCAAAAATAATTAATAAGATTCGTAAATGTTTGAAATATCTTTGGTTATACTTTGGTCAAAATTTTCTTAGTTGAAAAGCAAAAATTGTCGTTTTAAGTTTTCAGGTTATGGTACAAATGGTTTTACTCAATCCTTCTTAAGTTATATTGAGGTATACACAAACATTTACCCCTAAACAGAAGTTTAGTTAAATGTTTTGTGTATAAGGGAATAATCCCTTTAAAATCCTTTGTTAAAACATTTGTCAAAATATATTTGCACTTTCTTTTTAGTATAACTCAAAATTCTAAATGACTTCTAAATTTTGAAGAGTCAATTTATATTCCATTATCTATTAATCACACAGTTAAATCATGTAAAGGATTAAGTCTTTAATCATATGTTAATTATTCAAGGTACAAGTTTTTATCGTTCGGCCAATTCAGGGCAGTCTATAAATAATTATTAACTCATTATTATTCTTATATATAAACAATTGGTCCGTAATGATCTCAAGCATGAAGTTATCAATTTACAGCCTACACACGTGATTCACCAAATTTATGAATACTACATGTGCATCGGTCAATCCAAACGACATCACGTGAAACTCATAATATTCATTACAAGTACCGGATGTAGTGATTGGAGTAAATAATATTCTTCGCGGATTCGAAGTTGATAATAACCATGCCGTGGATCAAATCTTAAAAACCTTGTAAATGATCGAACAAATCTTCCATTTCGAGTTATGGATTTCGTTTTCGATTATCAATTTACTCAGTCACAGTAATCTATAAATATAAGGAATGATAACACCATAGCTCTTCATGATGACAGGCTTGGTAGAATAAAATCTTTCTCCGACAACTTTCTCAGTTGTTCGGTAATTCCTTTAATTTAGATGGTGCTGACGTATAGTGTACAAGCCACAGGTGCACCACCGAGAATATAATCAATACCAATTTCAACTTGCCTTAATGGCGAAAGTCTAGGTAATTTATCAACAAATACTTACTAAAGTTTCAAATAACATAAACATCTTTTAATAAATTCATATTAGGTTCTTCTAGATTACAATATCTATAACTAGTTCACAACCATTCATGGTATAATTTCAAGTCTTAATGCAGGATATGGTCATCCATCAAGAATTATTTAGATCACTTTTGATAATCAACATCTTATCATTTAGGGGAATTCAATCCAAGTTCCCATCAATTAAGACAATGTCGTCATGTCATAATCAATCAATCCATTCTACTGGCATTACAAACTTTTCAGTTTTATTGCCGTTGATAAGATGTGAACTTCTCAAAAGTCTAATAATAACTCATAATCCTTCATAAATTCAAGGAAATATGGAGACATAACTAACCTTAAAAGAGTATGGTCAACGCATAATCTACACGAGAGAATTTCGAATCAGATACAGACAAAAACATTTAACGAATATGAATATATCCCATGCTTTCATAATTTGAGTACGCATTCGAAAGCTCCTCGGATCGTTACCCAGGTCATTCAAATGAAATCAAATCATAAGAAATGATAAGAACGTCAATACATCCAGTCGGGTATCAACACTCAGTAATCAGATACTTTTCCTAAGAATCTCACTACGGGATAATTGGACAAGAAAGAATTGTCAATTGTCAAATAAGACAATGTCCACAGATGAGTAAATTCGACTTAGAAGAATAGATGGCACGGGCACATATGTAGATGTCTTCTAACATTATGTCCCTATTTTTCACTTTTTTTGCAGATCTCATAAAATTTAATCTTTCACAATCCTCAAAGAAAATGTAGTGTTTATTCATTAGTTTTATGGTGACTACTAATCAGTCTTGCATAGTCCATTCCAAATTGTATGTAGGCGCGCAACTATATACAATTCCAAGATCAACAATGCAATACTCAGTTCGTCAAAATTTTAACATCATGTTTATAGTAAAAACATTTTCATGCTTAATTCTTAAATAAGAATCAAAAATAAATTTACAAAGATTTTCTTGTTATGAAAACAATTAAGTTTTCCAAAGTGTTTCATAAACAGCTTCATTCGATAACGATTACTTATAAATCTCATTTTGAATAATCCTTTTAGTGATGAGAATTCAATTTTTCTCAAAGAATACTGTTTTAACTTATAAAAACAATGAGTGATCTGCAAAAGAGTGATAAAGAGTTGTTCACCAAGAACTAACTACAATATGATAAGAAATGAGCTTAGCCAAATAATCATGAGGTTCATGATCTCGATGGCACTCAGAAAAGAATAATTCACAATGTAACTCAAATCAAGATGAGTACTTGTTCAATGGTTGCATCACTAATGTGAACATTAGGGCGAAGCAATAAAAGATAGATAACATCGATACATGTAGAATTTAGCAATCAAAGGTATTCTTTTTCATCAATCACAAACAAGTCAAAATTGTACCGTAACACATTACGTGTCACTATGTCATACAATTTTCAGAACTCATCCTACCAACTGATATCTCAGTTAAGTTAGGGATTTTTAAAAGATACCACAATGAATACTAATCTACAAGAGTCATTAGGTGTTCCACATGTCCCGAAAGATCCATCGGTCTCAATTCAGAAGAAGATTTCTTCAATTTATTTATTGGACACTGGGCATCCTCATTAGTGGACAATGGCCTAGGAACAACCCTTAACACAAACTAATCAATTAAAACCTTATAATTCAATCACAGAACTTAACGACTTCTATTAACAACCTCATATTCCATACGGGTTAAAATTTAACTTCATTCAAGTTTCAACCAATTTTAGACTTAATTCGATATCCTACCTCATTATCCAATACTTACAACCTTATTCTTCGGCCTTGTAAAGGCAATACAATCTCAATATGAATTAACACTTAATTTCCAATCCTATAACTCCTTTATCAATAATTATCAAGTGAGTCACTAGTATGAGATGACTTGATCATTCAACTAGACTTCTCGGAAAGGTATTAGTGGCATGAGGCTTTTGGGTAATGGTTCCAATAACAGCCTCAAGTGCAACATTCACCCTTTCGATTTCAAATTTAAGAATTGGATGACAACGAATCAGATGACATCTTTCTAGGTGGTAACGTTTTGTCAAACTCCACTCAATAAGAAAAGATCGTCATGACATCGATATCAGATTTAATCTCGCCAATTCTTTTTCAATATCACAATCAACTAATATCTACATTCCTACGAATATCAACCATTTGTTGGGATTATAAACATCCACAACTTGGCTTAGATCTTGGATAGCTAGAATTCCTACGAGAATAGCTTCGACTAATTTACTAGGGGATTTAGGGTTACTTGTGACAATCGACGTCGTATAAATACCTCGTATAAAAATAAAAATAATCATCAAACAATCATGTAATAAAATTACATCATATATATATAATCCAAGTTATATATATATATATATATATATATATATATATTAAAATAACACTTCTCAGTCTTGGCCTTGTCGGTAACTCGGGAATTCTTCGGCACCGTTATAGTCAAAAGATTTTTAGACATTTTTAGAAAATATTTATAGTTAAAAGATTTTGAAATGTTTTATTCAAAACCTTGGTTTTTAAAAATCTTTCGTTCTCTATAACGAGAGCTCTGGTACCAAACTGTAACACCCCCAAATTTATACAACTTGATACAGCGGAAGACTAGTTGGTGTTACGGGATAGCACATTACTCACATCATAGACAACGCATAAAAATCGCGTCGTTTATTTATAAAGCATTTCCATTCAATAATATCAATGTTACATCGGTCCCAAGTCATTATATTTCATACAAAGTTTTACAAAGTATTTGAATGGAAAATATTGTTTAAGTGCGGGCCATGAATTCTTGTCATCTTCCCGAGAATTACCTTCAAGTACCTAAGATAAAACATGTTAAAAGAAAAGGTCAGCGATAACGCCGAGTGAATTCATAGAGTTTAATAAAATCCATCAATATAATATCAGTATAAAATTATTACTGAAAATCATCTTGTACAAATCATTTTAATAGGCCATAAAATAGCCAAAGTCGTTTTATACAAATCCTTATCGAAAATCTTAATATAGGCATTTGCCTTAAAAATCATTATACGAATCATTGTCGTTAAAAACACCATACAATACGTTTTGCAACGTTGTATAGATCAAATAAAAACCGTTATATGAATATGGTTATATAAAACCAAAACACGAACATAATATCAATAGTATGACCCTGTATTGCTAGTCAGGCAATACATCGTAATTCGAAGCGTCTAATATTATTTTGTAAACTTGGATTATTATAAGCCGCATGACATTGTTACCTTGCTAAACCAAAACGGGTAGCTAACCCGATACCAATTTTGCCCATCTAAAGTAGCGTGTCGTCACAAAGGTCACGCTATGGAAATCTTCTCATACATAAATTCGCTTACCAATCAATGTGGCACGACGGGGATCAACCGTCAAGGCGCGAACTGGGGTGATCGTCCCCAAATAGTACTATTAAATGTATAAGCGTCTACCAAATCCCGGTAGTTCACAATTCATGCTAATGGGACTTTTAGTGACATAACCTAACTTTAATAATCCATTTTTATTTCATCTATCGGGTCCTTTAATCATTCATAGGGTCATACAATCGGGTCATTCAATCATTCGGGTCCAAAATCAATAAACAAACAATCAGGACAAATGGTGTCCTATTTTATAAAACTAACATGTTATCTCCCTCACGGGTTTATAAAACATTTATAAAAACATTTAAAAGAGTGCGAGGCTATGAACTCACGTTGATGTGGGAAGGCGGGTTATCGGCAATTCGGACGGACGGTACGTGCTTCAATCACGGAAACCTAGACAAATAATACTCGTCTTAGACTCATGTCCAATGACTTTATAAAAATAACAATTATGTATACATATGATGATTATATATAATATTATGATCAAGTGGGTTTACATATTCTCATTTACTCATTTTTGTGCTATGTGTCGATAACTTTTATACTAGTTTTCCCGTTTTACCTATTTACGTGTTTTAAGTCCAATAAGCTTATTATAAGTTATTTAACTTATTTTAATCCATTTTGTACTTATATTATCAGTACTTAAACTTTACAAGTTGGGCCCAAATGGGTTAAGCCCAATAATAAGTTTATAAGTGTTTTAGTCCATTTTTGTTATATTGTTAGTCCAATAACGTTAATTTAGTCCGTTAACGTCCGTATGTCCTATAGTTCGGGTTTTATCGGTTTTTACTTGTTATACATGTTTATATATCAGTATATGAGTTTAATAAAGTTTACATTAGACGGGTCCAACCGTCTAAGTTTTATTTAACAAAAACGTTAATTTTTACGGCAATAGCCGAAAAAGTCGTAAATATCATGTTTATAGTTTTTATAACTAATAAAACTTAACAAGTTACCATTTTTATAAAATGTCTACTTATTTAACCTTTAACATATTTATATAAATAAAATCCATAAGTTAGTGGGTTTTTATTTTACATTTTATACTATTAAATTTTGAGTGCTTATATAATAGTAATATACTTTAATTTCCAAAAATCTGATTTTTATCTTTACTTCCACCAAAACTGCCATATCTTGAGTTCTATATGGAGATAGAAGCTCAAATTTTTATCACATAAACTACATGATATGTGCTACATTTAACTCTTCTATAGCTACTGTTGAATCATCTTCTAAATATTTTCTAAAAATCGTCCAAAACAGTAACTTCAGATTTGTATCTTAAACTTGTTTTGATCATATCTCACTCATTACAATGATTCCATTGCATGGCCAACTCTAACATGTGTACAAGACCCATAGCTTACTGTAAATGCATTTTACTTCATCATTTTATCAGTCTAACATGTGGTTCTTTACTGTTTTTATACAGCCTATCATTTAAACAAGATTTACCCATTTTTACTTATACTTTTTCATCTTTTTATCCATGATTATCAACAACAAATCCCCACATAACATTTTTATCATCATATAATCATCATAAATATATACAATAGGAAATAAAATACATGTTTACATAATCAAAATAACAAGAAGATGAGGAGGACAATCTTTATACCACCATGATGATGTAGGTTGATCAAAACATGGATTTTTGATGGAGAAACTTGTGATGCACCAAGACCATCTTCATGACCACCAATCTTCATAAACTCCTTGTGGGAAATCAGCCCTAAGACACCAAGAAAACTCCTCCATGGATGTTATAATCACCACCATTCAAGAGAGCTTCAAGAGGGTTTCAACATATGTAGAAATAACATAGGATTTCATGGTTGATTTTTGATCAAATAAGGGTTTTGATAGGGATGAGGGACGGCCAAAATGGGGAGTAGAGAGGAAATGTGAGTTGTTTGCATGGTGAGAATGAGAGCTAGTGGTTTGTGTTTGTGGTTTTGATAAGAAGTAGCTTACAATGTAAGCTTTAGCTTACATGTGTAAGTTACAAAGTTAACACTTTGACACCTAAGTGGTGTTAGTTTTGTTAGGCCCGTTTTGGAGTGGGGGTGGGACAAGTGTCCCACTTGTCTCATCCCCATTTATTTACGGGTACTCCTCGATTCTAGTTTCCTCGATTTGCGTGCCCTCGGGTCGTTTTACGAAAAACGTTTTTATAAATTATGAATCACCGTCACAAAACGAATCCAATAAAACTTGTCTCATCAAAAACGGAGTTCGAAAACGTAAATACGTAATCCTAGGGTTTCCGGTTTAGTCGTAAAAGACGTTAAAATAAAATCGTAAGTCCTAATCTCTTCTCGTAAATTTGTGAGTTTATGAACTAACACAAATTTAAAACTCCAAAATAATATTCATGGATAAATTTATTTTCTGAATTGTCGGACTGTCACCAAAGACGGTGTATGTAAACGTAAGCACGTAACGTTGAATCCTCCGGTTTAGACGTAGTCGACGCTACTTCAATACGTAAATCCAAATTTCTTCCCAAAAATAAGTGAGTTCATATTGTATCATTAAAATAATATTTTCAAATAATATTTGAGAATAAAATATCAATCGTAAATTGACGGATTGTCACATCATACGTAATAAATACTTATCGTGTTATAACACGTACGTAATACTTGTAATTCTAGTTCATGAAACGTAAACGTGCTATAAAAGGAAAGTTCTAATCATGTACGTATGATCGTAAGGGCACTATTCATGGTAAAAGCATGCGGGTTTTACATATATTGTACTTTAAAACATGGATCGATCCATTGTCTCCTCAAATTAGAAGGTTAAGTTGTACTAAAGTTTCTCTTTGGTCAAAACTATTTTTTCTTTGAAAATAGGCCTTTTAATTGGTAATATAGCATCTCATTTAGATTAGTAGTATTTATGTATTTTAGATTACTCTTGAAATGTATCTACTAGTTTGCATCTTGTTATGTGTAGGTACTCATGAAGATCAATCATTTAATTTATTGTGGACTGAGTCACTTACACTTGTAGAAGACTCATCTTCTTTGATTTCCAACATCATTGAATGATGATATCAAGATGGATGGGAGTGATACTAGTCCTTGAAGACTTAGTAGTCACTTTAGTCATGGTTGGGCTTTGCATTGATTCCTTGATTGCATGGAATGCACTTTGTGGCTAAGGTGCGCTTTCTTTCTTCCACGCGCCCTTTTGATCACTCTTTTGATTATTACTTGACTATGTTCTTGTTCTTGGCATCCTTGCCTTGACGTTTGTTTGTGGTTTGTGATTCTTTTCTTTTACCCTCTCAAACCTTCATTGCGTGGATACTTGACTCACTATGGGGATGTAGAGTGAGTTAGTAGTAGCTTAAATTATCAAGCATGATTTCCATGGTTTGCACCCTCACGGTTAGTAGGCCCTATATCATGTGTAACTTGTGCAATTGAGCTCATCTCTAGGATGATCGATTAATCCCTTGAGATACCAAACTACTTCATAAGTTGTAGTTGGAATTTACACATTTGGAATTGAAATACTCCAAGGATATCGTTATTGTAAATCCTTGCAATAATTTTTGTCCGATCATGTGGGAGAGAAAGTGAATTTATACTTTGCTCACATTTTGAAGTAGAGTAACACTATTCTTGAAAGTGATCTTATTCTATGTACCAAAATTGCTTGGTATAGTTCATTACCAAAGCCGTTTAGACTTTCTCTTGAAAGGCGCGTCTTAAACCACTATATATGAAACAAGCTCTTCATCTCCTCGACTTGAAGATTGTCATTTGTCTCTTGAGCATTTTACTTGGTCTTGATTCACTTCCCTTGACTTCTCTCCTCTTTGCTTCTTTGCTACGAATAGTCATTGTCCGTTTCGGTCTTTTCCCATCTCGATTCAACTCGTAATCCTTCATTAAGGCATTATTACCTAGTGTTGAAGTGGTCCAATGATTAAAGGCTTAAGATATATTTTAAGGATATTAGAAAATTTTGGTTTTGAACAATTCTTTGATTTTCTTTGATAAAAACTCGCCACTGTAGGCGGTTCCTTATCTGTCGCGGCTCAAAGGCGCAATTCTCTATCAATAAGGAACCGCAGCCAGAAATTGTGACTAAAGCACCAGGTTTTATTAAAAATCATTTTTTCAAACAAACCTTCTCTCTCTTCTCCAATAGAGCTGACGGTTTTTCTTCTTTCCACCATTGTTGCACCTTCAAAACCTTCAATCACTCAAGATTAATTGATTCTAATTTGTGGGTTTCACTCATCCTTCATCTAAGATCAATTAATTGTAAGTTATTTCATTCAGTTTCATCTAATTTGTTCTAGCGTTCATACTTTCATAATTGGGGATTTTTTAAATTGAAATTGAATTAGAACCTTACTAGGAATGTGAGTTGATATAGTTATTTTACTATGATTCATTAGGTTCATATTCATTGAGATTTCACTAAAACCCACTTGTAGAACAATCTGAATTTTGACTAAATAATTTTGGTTCATTGATGGAATTGATATGAACCCATGAACAAGTTGGTAATTGCATTGTTAATGCTTACCTAAAAACTTTGTTTTGAAAAACCAATGTTCAAGTTCATTGTTGATTTTACATGGTTAATATGTTATTATCAATGATGAATTGGGTACATTGTGAACATGAGAATGATAAGGATTAATCCTTTGTTTGTCAAGAAATCTATGAAACGCATTCTTATCTTTTTTATTTTTGGCTTATATTTAACATATGAGTGATTGGGAAAATATTTTTGTGTTTATTGTATTTAGGTACTAATCATGCCTTCAGAATATCAACAAGATCACCAATACACTAAACAATATATGCCAAACCTAGCCAAACTTTGTCCTTCCCCACAACTTGCCAATACCTATGCCTCACTTCAAAAACATTGTTTTCACGAGGGTAGAGTCGTCCAAGAAGATATTGAGGGCTATATATATACTAAGTCGATGTTCGAACAATCGAGTCTGATTGCTTGTTGTACATCAAGGAAGATATATATCCCGAATTTCTCTTGGAGTTATTTAGCACATATTCTCTCATGTTTGATAATGATAGAATATTTTTTAAGTTCATCATTGATGGTTCACTCATACAATACTCTCTCGAAGAATTTGGTGAAGCTCTTCGTGTTCCATTTGTAGGCACTTGTCGATTTATGGATAAATGGAAGCTTGATTCTCTCCTTAATCCCTTCGATTTTCCGCCAAATGACAACGAAGATATTGACCTTGACTTCATCCTTGACTTCATTTCTAAAGCGCGTAGTGGAAACGCTGTAGAAGCCTCCACTCAAACAAGCGTTCGGTGAAACGTTTTGAGGTTCTCTTAAGCGACCTTAATGATTGTATGGTCCGATGGGCCGACATCCTTAGGGAAAATGTATTTTGTCTTGGTGGAAATCGGAATCATATTCCGGCGTGTATGGCGCATATGTTATTTTGCATCTCTACCAACACCAAGTACAATATTGCATATTATATCGCTCGACGGATCAACTATGCTCTTTCCAAACCCAAAGCAAATCTTCCCTATGCCATGCTCCTTACCCGCCTTTTTAAGAAGGTTGGTGAATACTTTCCCGACCTTAATCTTTCTCGATTTCGTCCGGTTAATCGGGTTATGCTACCTATTCAAGAGGTACAACCACAAAAGACTAGAAGTGATCGAGGTTCGAGAAAGTACGAGCCACTAGAGTCCGATGATGAGGACGTTAATATGTCACCAAGTGATGGTGGTGGCGTAGGCACTAGTACTCATGTCGGCTCTTCAAGTGACTCCCACCCATCCATGAACACTTTCATGGATGGGTTAGACGAAATTATCCCTCCTCCTCACTATGCCACTAGTAGACTTCCGGATAACTTTGGACTTGAGGATGCCTATCGTGCTAATCTTAAAACCCAAGGTGAGTTGTATGATCATCGAGTGGAGTCAAGAGGTTCATTCAAGAGCATAAGTAAATTGATCAAGGGACATGGCAAAAAGAAGAATTGAAGCTTTGGATATTCATGGTTAACATGTTTTGGATTGTTGAACTATTTCCTTTATCTTTTTTATTTTTAGGATATTATGTGTATTAACTAATACTATGTGTTTGAATTATTTACTATTTTAATCCTAAGTGTCTTTGTGATCGATCTTACGATTTACATAGCTTTGTACATCTTACGTGTTAGTTAGCTTCCTAGATTTTGATTAATAGTTCACTTTGTCTTGATAAACCTTTGTGTGAAATCTGGGCTAGCAAAAGTTTCTAGAAGTGCATTTTATTGAACCCACTGGTGGCGGTTCTTTATCTCCCAACGATTCTTTAGCGATAGCGAACCGTGCCCCTAAATAGGGAACCGCCAATTACAAGTTCGAGAGAATCTTTGCTTTACACTGTTTTCCCTTAATCTGTGTAAACATTGGTGAAATTTTTGCAAAAAAACTGCACTTTCCTAAACTAGGCTACCTAATTTCATTATTCACCTAAAATGATTTTAACCCATTACTAGTTTGGATCATCCCTTCCTTTTCTTAAACGCTTCTTTGTTGATCTTGTTCTTCATCCCCTAAACTTCTTTCTAAACCTATTCACAACAATGGTGTCCACTAGAACATCTAACTCTCCCAAATTATCCTCTTCTAAAAGAAACCTTAAGATCAAGATTAAGTTACCCAAACTTGGTTCTTCATCTTTTCATACACCCAAGAATGAGATTTCTCCTATTCTCATTTCTTTATCACCTTCACCACCTCTTGCTCCATGCAAGACCAACTCAACTCATGGTACCAACCATTCACATGGTTCTACCTCTTCCTCATTCCAATCAAGAATGAATGAGTTGTCCTCACCCTTCACTCCTAGTCCTCCCTTGGATGTGAATACTCAACCTCAACCTCTTCAAAGCATTCCCTTTGTTGTTGAGCCTATGATTACCTCTCCTTCCACTCCACCAAATTCACCCACATCACCCATATCACCTTTGGACACTATGCCTCCTCCACCTCCTCCTCCCTCAAACACTCCACTTTTGGGTGTTCCCATTTCTAACTTCATGGGTGATCCTTACTTCTTTGGTTTTCTAGAAGCTCATGGCACTAATTGTCCATGTTGTATTTATAACAACTACATCATTCAAAACCTAAGGTTGGAGATGTTTGGTCTCCGTAGGAGGTTGCAAGATTTCTTGCTTACCTTGTTCTCGATGCCTCCTCCTCCTAGGAGATGAATGATGATTTTCAAAAATAAATGTTTTTGAAGAAATTCAAGCCAAGGAGGACTATGATATCAAGAACTAGTTTAGCTAACTTTGTATTAGTTAGTTGTTATTTTTTTTTCTTGTATTTCCTTTCCTTCATGAGTTTTTCATGAAGATGTTCTGTGAATTTAGGTTTTGTGTGTTTCTACCTATGTGCTCACATTAATCAACTTCAATTTATTCAAAATTGAACCTAAATCTATCACAACCTCTAAAACTTGACTAAAAATTGGTTCAAAATGTTATCTAATATTTTGTCACCCTATGTCAAGACATTCTTTGTGAGTGTATTGCTTTTATAGAACCCTAGCATATTCTAGTGCTAAAAGAGGTAAATATCCAAGATTTGAAAATTTTTGAAAGAGTCTTATTTTTCTTCAAAACCTTGAAAAATCATGGTTTCAAGTCCACTGTGTGCGGCTCCCTATCAATAAGGAACCGTCGGTCCTTTTAAGGAACCGCTGTCAGCAAGCCTTTTTTTTGGCTCGTTTTTTGTCTTTCTTCTTTGACCACTGTTTTTGTCAAGATTCTTTGTTTACCCATTTTGGCTAAACATTCCTTAAAACCTTTTGTTTTTCATTTCAAATCTTTGCCTTGTCTACTTTCTTTAAATTCTTCTCTTTTGGGATTTCTCTTATTCATCCCTCATAATGTCTAACTCTTCCATTCCTAACCTTGACATATCTTTGTCACAATCTTCTCAATCTAAAGTGTTGTTCCCATATTTATTCACTTCATCATGGTTGATTTGATTAATTAATTAGGAAGAAAGAAAGAAGATGATTTCTAGAGACAGAAAGTAGAGAGAAAAGTAGAGAGAGAGATGATTAACTATGTGAAATTAGATTGGAAGAAACATGCTAGGAGAGGTATATATAGTCGTGCTCATACATGTAGCCTTAATGGACTATATTGTTTAATGGGTCGGGCTTGAATAAAATGCTTAGTACCTTGAAAGAGGCCTTTTAAGCTAGCCATCAAGCCCGTAATGTCACGATTATTTTAACTAACTATTACAACATTCTAATAAATGTTACAATAAAAACCTATGACCGAACATTCTTGTTTGACTCAATATTTTGAGGCTAACAATCTCCCCCAATGTGAGGTCATTCCTCTTCAATATTTGGAGATCAATGGAGATTACGTATTTCGTCATAAATGAGTCTTGAACGTGTAATAGTAGTCTTGTTCCTTCATGATGTGATCTTTGAGCCTTTTTCGTTATCTTTCGACTTTGTCTTTAAACTTGAGATCTTCAAATAATTCTTGACTTGTCTTTGCCATCTTGTGATCTTGTGTCTTTATCCACATGCTCATGCTTTGCACCATCTTGAAAGTTTGCTAACAATCTCCTATGAAGAGAGGTCATTCCTCTACATTAATTGATAAGGAAGATTTTGATCATCAGAATTGCGGAAGTATTTAGCTTTCTTGATTGTTGAATGTCTTTGGGCATGAGTATGTGGTTATTTGAACCTTTGACTTTGCTTAGTACACCGTAACGCCACCTTCTTGAGACAAAACATAGACACAGACTGAATTGCTTTGACATTCGTCCTGAATCGGTAGCATTTTACCTCCGGTCGGTGAAGACCGTTAGACGATATTAAATATCGTACATGTGTTAGGTAGAGTCAATTAAGAATCTCCTTGACAGGGTTTCGCGGCAGTACTAGCCCTTCTCTTTACTCGACCTTCTCAAAGCAAGACTGCGAACATAAAGAGTGAAGAAATTGGATAAATATCTGCTTGATTAAAGTTGTCAATTCAAATTCCTGGAACAAGTTTGATTCATAAAGAATCTTACCATTGTTGCTTTCCAGTTGACATAAGCTTGATCCATAAAGAATCTCGCAAGTCACCTAACGTAGCGTTGTTTGATGTTGACGCTAGAAGGATTTCCATTCGTCACTGTGAATATTAATGAATATCACTATGAATGTTCTGGAAAGACCATAAAGATATTGCATAGAAACCTGAAACGAGTTTGAATCAATAAAGAAACAAACCACTGTTCCTTTTCAGTTCTACATATGTTCAGTTCACAAGAATCTTACACATGACCTATCGTAGTGTTGTTTGATGTTAATACTGGAAGGATTTCCACTCATCATTGTGAATACTAAGTAGTATCACTCTAAGTGTTCTAGCAATATCGCAAGGATATAGCGTAGGACTCTCTTGTTCATCATCCGTGTGTCCTATCGAGATTTGATTGATCTCTTGGCTCTAGACTCGATTTGTGCACTTTTAGTGGTCGGAGGCTGGAGTAGATTTCACCTATTCAATATCAACTATCTCGGAGTGAGAAATTCAATAGAAGTCGTGTTGATCTCCGTGATAATAAAACAAACTTCTTTTGAGAGAAGCCTGAGTCTGCTAGGGAAGGGTTGTGCATTACATCACTGGGTCCATGATGTGTTGTCTTCATGATGTGTTGACCCGGTTTCTGCCTAAGTTGTATCGAGGGCTTCTTTCTTTTCACCCTTTATCCTTACATTTCTTTTTCATTCTTCAACCCCTTCAATGCTTACCAAGACATCATTACTAGCACCTTGTTGTGATTGTTCCAGTGCTAGCGTTAGTACTTAGTCGGCATTCAACTACATTCACGTTCTACTCCATCTTTCCTAAGGACTTCTAATAATCTATTAGATTGTCTTTGGGAAGATCCCTTCGGTTCTGGTTGGATCATAGGACTTAACCTAATCACCCTTTTAACATCAATAACGTCGTGAATTAAAGATGTTGTGGGTATTTGATCGTAACCATTACTATTTGAGTCTTTACATCACATTTTCACATTTTCTCCCCCTATCTCTATTATTTAAAATCATTTAATATTAGAGATACCAAATTTGATTAAAATATATTGCAAAAAATAGTCCTGAAAATCTTCGGAAGGAAAATGTATCAAACTTAGCATGAATTAGGAATGCTCCCCCTCAAAATTGATCCAATTGAATTGTCATTATGAGTATATGATCCATATTAAACTTTTAAGGATAGGAGTTGTTGAACACACAATGAAAGATTTTGAATAATCATTGAAAAAATCTTGAAAAAACTGTGTTCAACGCTTTCCGAAAAATCCATTCTTTTTGGCAAAGTGGTTTTTCAAAAGCATAAACTTGAGTTCATAGACTTTGAATGTCTTGAAGAATCCACTCAAGTGTAAGAAGATTTCTCTTTTTTTGCTGAGGGTAAGATTACTAAATCGTACACTCCCCCGTGAATATAAATCCGGGTTGCAATCTGAAAGTGATTACAAGCCATTGTGTTGAGCTCAAAACTTTCAATGTTTTGTGACAAGCTCAACCCGTAATAGATTGATCTACTCGTTGTTTAAAAAATTGTCCAAAATAGACATTTTCCTTTATTAAAAGTAGAAATGACATGTTTTGAAAAATATGTACAACTTTCATTCGAGCTTTATGTACACACCCGTGTCGTTATTGAGCGACATTTCTAGGTACGTCCATATTATCGATATTGAAAGACATGTCGAGAAGAATATTTTTGTATTTTCAAAGATTTTTAATTTTGTATTTTGCTTTTTCAATGATCTTTAAAAGTAGATGTTTGATAGATGAATCAAGCAGGCTTCTTTGCCAGAATCTCCAGTTCTACTAGAGTCAAACATCTCATACCAATTTGCCTAACTAGATACGCAAACCTCTTTTTTGAAAGAGCTTTTGTAAATAATTCAGCTAATTGGTAATCAGTTCCAACAAAGTATAGTTCAATGATACCCCTTTCAACTTGTTCCTTAATGAAGTGATATCTGACATCAATGTGCTTCGTGCGGGAATGCTGTACCGGATTGCAGGAGATGGCTATGGCGGACTTTGAGTCGCAGTACATAGGTACTTTATCAAAGTGGAAGCCATAATCCGTGGGTCGTGTTCTCATCGAAAGAACTTGAGCACAACACGCAGATAGAGACACATACTCCGCTTCAACTGATAACAGTGACATGTAATCCTGTTTCTTGGAAGACCATCCCATGAGCTTATCTTGACCTAGAAATTATGCACCACCAGAAGTACTTTTGCGTGTATCAAGACACCCTGCATGATCAGAATCTGAATAGGGCGTTAGGAAGAAACCGATTTACCTTGGATACCAGAGTCCCATGTGAATGGTATTCTTAAAGTATCGAAAGATCCGTTTAACCTCCTTGAGGTGTTTTTCAGTGGGTCGTGCTTGATATCGTTCACAATAACACGTAACATGTGATATATCTGGCCGGCTTGCTGTTAAGTACATGAGGGAGGCGATCATGGAACGATATCTCGTTTGATCTATGGCATCTCCCTCCAAATCAGCATCTAGGGATGTGGTTGATAATGGTATCCCAACGGGGTCACATGAGGTCATACCATGCTTTTTGATTATCTATTGACAATACTTAGCTTGGTTTATAAAGATATCACTTGGGGATTGGTGAACTTGAATTCCTAGAAAGAATTTTAGTTCGCCCATCATTGACATTTCATATTTGCTAGGCATTACTTTTTCAAACCATTTTGAAAGTTTTGGGTTTTTAGACCCGAAAATGATGTCATCAACATAAATCTGCACAAGCAAAATGTCATCCCCATATTTATAAGTGAACAAAGTTAGATCAATGAAACCTTCTGAGAAACCTATGGATACCAGAAATTTTGAGAGCTCGTCGTACCATGCCCTTGGAGCTTGCTTGAGTCCATAAAGTGCTTTGTGGAGACGATACACCTTGTCAGAATAATGAGGATTGACGAATCCTTCCGGCTGTGTGACATAGACTTCTTCCTTCAAAGGACCGTTAAGAAACGCCGTCTTTACGTCCATTTGATAAACAGTGAATCCCTTATGTGCAGCATAAGCAACAAAAATCCTGATCGCTTCCATACGAGCTACTGGTGCAAATGATTCTTCAAAATCAATACCCTCTTTCTGGCCATACCCTTTAGCCACTAGCCTTGATTTATTCTTGATGATCGTGTTTTCTTCATCCATCTTGTTTTTCCAGATCCATCGAAAATTTAATGGTGTTACATCGTATGGTGTGTCAACAAGTTCCCAGACTTTAAGTCCTTCAAATTGTTGAAGTTCATCCGTCATCGATTCAATCCAAGTGTGATCTGCCAAGGCTTCTTTGATATTTGTTGGTTTAGCTATACTCACGGTGAGTGGGAACATACAAACATCACCATCGGTGTCAAGTTGTCGTCTTGTACGAACGGGCTGTGAAGGGTTTCTAATTACTTGAACCAAAGGATGATCTCGGGTCCAATGATGTGTTGAAGGATGTCGTTGATAGAACGTATGCATATTTGACGAATCAACATGGCGAGTAGAGGAATCTCCAGTTTCGTGTACCGATGTACCGAATGGGTTGATAAAGTCGTCTTCGTCATTTAATGCATGGTCTGCTTGATTTGTGTTCTCTAGAGAAATGACAGTAGTTGTGGATGTTGTAGGAGCGGTTGTTGATGTAATATTATGAGGAGGTAAATCTGCAGCAACCCGTGTTGAAGTAGATGAAGTTGTATCCTTTTGTTGAGGATGATCGGTATCATCATTCTTATCATGAGTGACAGCGGAAGACTTTGATACAACATGTTTCTCCCCCATGAAATATTCATCATACATTGGTCCATATAACATTTTCAACTCTTCAATTGTCGTGTCGACTGTCATTTATGCTCTTGGAACATTTACTTGAACAAGCTTTAAACTTTACGGTTCATTACTATGGTCTTGAGTTCCGAGTTCCGTGCGGTTGTGCACAGAAGTCTTTTGTCGTTGTGGAACGGGACTTAAACTGCTTTGTTAAAGTGCCATTTCTTGTAATTCATCAAATCGGATATGAATAGTCTCGACTATCAATTTTGTTCTCTTGCTGTAAACTCTATATCCCTTAGACTGAGTTGCATTTCCTACTAGAATACATGCATCACCTTTCTCTTTCATCTTATCCAAGTTTTCATCATCTCGTATAATGTAACAAGTACATCCAAAAACGTGAAGGTGTTTGAGTGAAGGTTTTTGATCATGAATTATGTGATATGGTGTCTTTTCGTGTCTTGGGATAATTAAAGGTCGGTTTTGCGTATAGCATGCGGTTGACACGACTTCGGCCCAAAAGAATAGTAGAAGTTTTGAAGCGGATAATAATGTTCGAGCAGACTCTACTAAAGTACTGTTTTGCCTTTTAACAACGTCGTTTTGTTCGGGTGTTCGAGCAATAGATGTTTCATGCTCAATCCCTTCTTCTTCAAAATATTTCTTCAGAGTTGAATTCAAAAATTTTGTGCCTCTGTCAGTAAGAACCACTTTTACTTGACCTTGAAGACCACGTTGTATCTGCTTAAGGAAGTTGATGAGAACTTTGGGTGTTTCATCCTTGGACCTCAAGAAGTGAGTCCATGTGTACCTTGAGTAGTCATCGTTAATTACCATAATGTATTTCTTCCCATTGATACTTTGAACACGCATGGGACAACACAAATCTATATGAAGAAGATCTAACCGTTCTTTAGAGTTTGGTGTAGTCTTTGTCTTAAAACTACTCCTTTTAGCTTTACAAAGCTCACAAGAAGAACAAAGATGATACTTGATGAATTTCAAGCTTGGAAGGCCTCTCACAATATCTTTCTTGGAAAGCAAGTTGATGGTATCAAAATTGAGATGAGATAGACGTTGATGCCATAACCATGCCTGAGTCGTTGAAGCTTTAGCCATGAAGCAAATTGGAGTTGAGGAAGTTGTGTCTTGAAGTGAAATTGTGTAAAGATCTGTACCCCGTAAACCGGTGAGTAAATCATTCCCATCATAATCACGAACAAAACATGTCTTCTTTCTAAATGCAACCTCCAAATCTGCATCACAGAATTGACAAATCGAGAAAAGATTATGATTGAGCCCTTCGATGTAGTAAACCTTTTTTATCATGATATTTCCCTGAACCAAATCTCCATATCCTAGGATCGGTGCAAATTGATCATTTCCGAATCGGACCGTACCCAGGAATTTCTCTACGAAGTTAATTAGAAGCTTGAGATTCCTCGTCATGTGCTTTGTTCATGTGGAGTCCAGTATGAAGAGAATTATTTCGATCACCTGCAGAAGAAGTAGAACACGATGGAGCATTTGATAAATTGGATTCCATGTTAGTTGTGATTTCTGATTCATTAGTTTCCCTAGTTTCAGCACTTGAAGGCACACTAACGCTGGTTGTCACGTTTTCTTTCCTAACCTTAGGCATCCATTTATATCCTGGAGGACATTGATTAGCAAACCACCATTTCCAAGACTTGTTGTCAGACTCATATAATTCCTTAATCTGCTTCTAGGGTTCTTAGGAGTGGATTCTAATGTAATATTTTTGTTAAGGGGGTAGTACCAGAATGGTTCACTTTGCGTTTGGGTTTACTAGCACTAATAGGCATCGCAACTTGCTTCTTAATTCTAGTATCTACGTCTTTGACATTATTCATAGCACACATAGAATGATTAGCATTAACATCACATTTTCCACATTTCACACAAACAAACTTAACATTAAAAGCATTCAAATCAGTCAAATAGTCATTACAAGCGATTACAAACATTTTATTCTTAGAAACATTCAAATTCCTAGGGTGGTCTTCTACTTTCTTCATCTTCCCTTGACTCTTGTGTTTCCAGACCTTATCATTCAGTTGAGTGCTCTTAAGCTGAGGCCGGCTAACACTAGCAGTGGGGACTACTCCTGTAGTAAAAGACACACGTCTATTATTGTTTCTAGAAGTCTGAGGCGACTGAGTATCTTTGTTTTGTGTGGGTTTAGTGACCAATCTATACATACCTGGTTTGATCACATTTGTGCTTTGTGCTTGAATAACCGTTTTGGGACGAATATGTGGTAACCTATCCTTCCCATTTGTCTTGGGGGCAAACCCAGATGTAGCAAATGAAGAATTTGAGAAAGATGAGGGTTTTCCTAAGACAAAGGGTTTAGTCACCTTGTACGCATTGGGTTGTCTAGCAACGGGTTTCACAACTCTAGTTCCACAATTTCCCACCCATCTTAGCAATGAGTTTCTTTAACTCTTCTATTGCTATGTATTTTTCTTGTAACTAAGCTTTCAAATCCACGATATCAAGATTTTTTTTCGTTTAGTAATCGACATGACTCAGATAATTTTTCTTCCAAAGGTGTATCATTTGAAAAGCTGCCAACTTTATTTTGCAAAGCAAGTTTAAGTGAATGACAATGTTTTGAAGATAATCATATCTATGTTGAATTAACGAAAACTCTGTTTGGTCAACTTTATTCGAAATCTCAGTTTCAAGACGTTCACACTCTTTGACTTGATCAAGATATTTTCATGCAACATCAGAATATTCATCAATATCAGCACAAGATGTAACATAAACACACATAATATCTTTTGAGAGGCATTCTTGCAAGAGTAGATCATATGCTATATAAAATTCGTCTCTTTCAGGTTGATGGTCTTTCACTTCTTGTTCAAGAGATTCCACATATTTCAAATCATCAAACATTTCTTGCTTAATTAATGTTTCAAATTCCAAAATATGTTTTTGCGTTCTTTCCGCAAGTGGCATCAAAATACTTTTCACAAGCGCAGTTATATCGTGAGGAATTTCTTTGTTGCCTTTTAAACGTTCATGTTCTTTCCAATCGTCATCTACAACCTTTTTGAAATTTTCAATGTTTTTTTAAGAAAACTAAGTGCTTGCTTACTCTTGCTTATAGAAGCTTTATATGGCAAGTACTCAATAAATTTTGAAACATTAGTTTTCTTAGTGGAAAAAACTTGTCTCCCTTCAATTCTTATTTGTTCACATTCGAAAAATATTTGCTCACGAGACTTCTATTTTTGTGGTTTGAAAATTTCATAAAGACTAATTCCATAAGCATAATTATATGGTTTCACAAAGTCTTTATTTACCGGTGATCTACTCTCCTCTTCAAAAATTAGTGACTCATCACTTTCGAGCCTAGCAATTAGACAATCAACGTCAGTCCATTGGGACTCCTCAAGATATAGGCGCGGGTTCTCAGATTGAGCTTGATCGAGGTACTTAGGACTAGCAAAACTAGCTTTACCCTTGAAAAACGAACGAGGTGCCAACATTCGCATGGTTTGAATAGGCTGATTTGTTATATAAATAATTTTCTTATAAAAATCAATTTGAACTTCAAGTTCTACGACTTTGTCAATGTCTTTAGCTTGTTTAATTTTGAAATCTTTTTGCAAGTTTGCAACCTCTTCTGATTTCACAGTGACTAGTTTAGTTTTATCCTCTTGAAGAAAACCAATCTTTTGAGTTAACTCATACACTTTGGTGGTAGCAAGATACGTTTTATGACATTTCGTACTTAAAGAAGTGTTATAATTACGTTTCTCTTGTTCTAAAAGCTTAAGAGTTTCGTTGTATTTAGTTTCAAAAACATCCTTTACAAAAGTAATGACACCCCCTTTGTACCTTGCAAGCTCTTTGTCTTTTTGAAAAAGCTCATCTCTGCAGCTTGCAAGAAGCTCACTAGATTTTATAACTACAGCTTTGCTTTCTTCATAATTTTGAGTGAGCGTAGCGTTTGCCTTCTTTAATTGCTTTTGACTCTTTCTAGTTTTTTTTACATCTTTTTGTAAAGAATCAATTAAGTTAGCAAGCGCAATACGCTCCTCATCATGATCATACTCGTTTGCATGTTGATCATCCTCAGACTCATTATTGCACATGTCTGATGAATCAGGTGTGGTATTGCTATCAACCGTTTCCATCATACATGTGTCAGTAATGGCTTTGGGTAGCTCACAATGCTCCTTAATATTACCAAACACATTATATTCCTCTTTAGTGTGTACCTTATCGATTGGCTCAGTATCAAAGATAAGACCGTTGTCATCTTCAGTGACATTGAGAACTTCTTCAACCTTTGCCATGTACGAGTAATGTGCTTCAAGTTCTTGGTCGGAGGCTTCAACATCAGTGTCATCAAGCATTTCTCCTTCCTCAGCTGACAATCTAACCCCAACTTCCATCCTCTTGCATAGCAGCATCTTTTCCTTATGATAACCAGAGTCCCTAATGCGTTTCGGCTTTCTGCATTCTTTTGCCATATGTCCATAACCTTGACAATTAAAGCACTGAATCCCACTTTGCTGAACCACTTGAGTGCCAACAGTTTCCCTATTCCCAGCAACAGTAGCAATCCTCTGAGTATCATACTTAGCAGTTTGTCGATCATACCGTACAGAACCCTCAACATGTGTTAGATTTCGTCGATCATACCTAGGAGGACTTTCATCACGTTGACGTGTATCATACCTTCGAGGACTCTCAACATATTATTTCCTTATGTTAGATGATGTTTGAAGATTTTTGTTGGTGGAGTTGAAGATTTTCTTGTAAGTCTTCATAATGAAAGAAATTTGTTGGTTCACCTTCCTATCCTTCTGAGCTTGTTCTTCATCACTGTCCTCTTCAGATGATGGCTCGGATGATGGTGATGGTGCTCTTGGTTCTTTTCCTCGTGATCTTGTGGGAGCTGAAGACTTGGATGAAGTGGAGTATCTTGGTGAGAAAGATGTAGTGGAGTATCTTGGAACACGAGAGCGATGATCTTGGACATGTTGAGTGGTAGACACCAAAGAAAGTGGATTAGCAGTCTTTGCTACCCGTTCAGCTCGAATTTCATTTGCCTCATTCTGAAATTGTTTCAAAATGTCAAAGAGCGTGTGATAGTTAACCTCGTCTAGCTTATTTTCTTGTTTCACCAATGTTACAAATCGTGTCCACACTGGTTGAAGTTGCTGTAGAAATTGCACGTTGACTTGGATGGTGGAGACTTCCAAGTTGTTTTTTGTCATGTCATTCATCATCTTATAGAATCTTGAATAATATGAATCAATTGATTCCCCATCCAATGAAGTAAACTTACCAAAGTTCCAAAACAAGTTTGTTTTGACATCTTGTTTGTTTAGTGATTCTCCTTGTTGCAGACGTTCAATGGCAAACCACATCTCTTTAGCAGTAGTGCATGCATCAACCATTGAGTAAATATCATCCCTAATCCCACTTAGAATAAGATAGATTGCTTCCTTCTCTGCATCAATCCAAGCACGATTCTCTTTCGAAGTATTCTTATAGGTTTCCTTAGCAGTCTCCTCAGCGGCACCTGGCATCGTGTCAGTTGCTGGAGTTGCAGGAATGGTGATGGTAGTGGGAGTATAGGGTCCATCTGTGATGCAACGGCGAAGAATATAACCATTGGGTTTGTGTCAAGATATCGAAGAAAACGTGATTGCCATTGTGCATATCGACCGGAAACAAGCATTGGTGGTCTCTCTTTATTGCCCGCGACCATGATGTTGTTGTTCGTCAAACAACACTCTGTAGTAGAATCCATCTCGATAATCTCTGAAGAGTAGAAGTGAATAGGATCTTAAGTAGATATGTTGTGATTAATTGTGGCTGAAATCTTCTAAATATTGCTTTATCCCCAAAATGTAAGCCAAAGTAGATATCAAACTTGCGGATAAAACAAAAATTCACCCTTCGGATAAATTAAATTTTCACCTTCCGGATAACTTAAAATTTTCACCTTTCGGATAGTGAATAATTTTTAACTTTCAGATATTGGACAAGTTCAACTTTCGGATTAGATTTATCCTTTCAGAGTAAATTATACTTTCGGGTAAATATGATACCGTGCCAAAATCACTTTCGCAATAAAAGAGCCTTTCGGGAAAAATTATCCTTTCGGAATAATTATAAACCTACACTTTCGGATAAAATAACTAGACAACTTTCTGATAAATGAATCCAATAATACTTTCGCTATCTTCACTAAAACCCACTTTCAGAATGTTTAAGTCCCCAACTTTCGAAATATCACTTTCGCAACAATTAAATATATTACGCAATTATTAAATATATTACCCAACTGTCACTTTCAGAAAAATACAAACAAAATGTCACTTTCGCATTAATTACAAAAAGTAGTTCGGATAAACTCCTCCTGTCGGGATAATACTTTCGCATTAATTACAAAGTGACAATACAAAAGGTAACTTTCGCATTAGTTACAAAATATCACTTTCGGGAATTCTATGGTATTAGACTTTCAAAATAATGATGAAGATACTTTTGGAGAATACACTTTCGCAATAAAAGAGACTTTGAATGACTTTCCGAACTTTCGGGAAAAATTGCCAAAGTCACTTTCGGAAAAATGAGATTTATACTTTCGGATAAAGTATGAAAACTCACTTTCGCAATTTTTTAGAAACCCTTTTCTGAAAGTTTTTCACTGCCAATCTTAACTCGAGACGAATCAACTAACTTCAAACCGTATCCCAAAAACAATCCAAACACCCTAAAATATTGTGATTTATAACCACAATAACTAACCCAAATACCTACCACAACTATGTAGGAGATTTATATCAAGATTTAGAGCCCGAAAAACACTAAAAAAAATTAACTCGACATGTTGATGATGATTAAATCACGAATCCCAAATCAAAACCAAACATTAAACCATCAACCAATCACTAATCTACCCCGTGGCGATTGATACCAAATGTTGTTCCCATATTTATTCACTTCACCATGGTTGATTTGATTAATTAATTATGAAGAAAGAAAGAAGATGATTTCTAGAGAGAGAAAGTAGAGAGAAAAGTAGAGAGAGAGAGAGATGATTAACTATGTATTAGATTAAAAGAAATGAAAAGCACCAACCTCTTCCTAACATGCTAGGAGAGGTATATATAGTCGGGCTCATACATGTAGCCTTAATAGACTATATTGTTTAATGGGTCAGGCTTGAATAAAGTGCTTAGTACCTTGAAAGAGGCCTTTTAAGCTAGCCATGAAGCCCGTAATGTCATGACTATTTTAACTAACTATTACAACGTTCTAATAAATATTACAATAAAAACCTATGACCGAACATTCTTGTTTGACTCAATATTTTGAGGCTAACATAAAGCTTCTTCTTCTAAGCTTTCAAAGAAACCAAAAATATCGGTTCGACCCATTTAGATCAAGAGAAACAAGAATCCTCATGATTCCTCTTCTCCCAAACCCTCTAAGAATTCTTCTTTCTCTCCGATCAAATATTGGAATGAGACTTACTCTATAAATCCAATTACCGGAGAAAAGGAAATTCTTCCACCACCACCAAAACCTTTCAACACTCCACAACTAAATGACCTATCTTCTTTCCCAAACCTCACTAGGCATTATGAAAAAATCTCGTATCCATTATCTCCCTCTCCACCAAACTCTCATCTTGATGGTCCTCCCCCATCCAACGACTTTGTTTTGCATCATGGATCCTCGTGTGCTTGTTGTCGATTTCAACAAATTGAACTTGCTCATGTGTATGACAAACTAAATTTCCTTGAGTTCCTTCTCACTTGACCTCCTCTCAAAGTTTTCGTTCCCATGAACAAAACTTCGAATGATGCCTCGTCGTCTTTCTTTTCCAATTAAGGCACACTTTGTACTTTAGTTGTTTGAGTCAAAATAAAACTTAAGCAATCTTGGAAGCTTATCACTACTAGAGTAGTTTATGTTTTGTGGTTTATTTTCCATATTTTTTGCTTTAAATATTCATATGGTGTGTATGAATATTTCTCTTGTATGTTTAATAAGTGTGAAAACACTTATCCTTTTACCACTTATTTCCAATAATAACAAGAACAAAACGTGTATTTTATGTCGTAAAAGTCGGAATTATGTGTGGTTTGTGTTTTTATTGTGTTTCAGGATTAAAATATGAAAAAGGGAGAAAACACGGGCTTTCACGGGCTTTTATCGAAGAAAAAGACAAAAGACGAACTCAAAAGATCGAGAGTGCAAAAAGAACGGAAGTCCAAGGCCTATTCTGAATATTTATCGAAGAAAAAGTCTAAAGACGGAAGTTTAATGAAGTCGAAGAACTCAAGTCTAATAGAAGAAGAAAAATATACGACGAGTTAAATTTATATCGACAAATCCCAAGACGACGTCGAGAAAGACAAATAATTTAAATCGAGTCGATAAAACAAAAAGAAAGAGAGAAGACGCAAGATCCTCCCCTCCTCCTATATATACCCTCCTAATGAGTCATTAGGAGGGTGTTAATTAGTTGATTTTTCTAGTTTTATTTTTTAAGTGTGTTTAATTTTCTTCTCTCTAGTTTTCTTTCAAGCTTATCAAACATTTATCTTAATATTGTAATCTTTGATCTTAATCTTCAATCTAATCAAGTTTATTTCATAATTCTCATTCTACCTTTCTTAATAATCTATTGTTTTTTGCTTAATTAATCATGTAGTTGATTTAATTTTGTTGATGATGTGATTGTTTTGCTTATTTGATTGTGCTTATTGAGTTGGTGTGTTTAGAGTTTGAGATTAAGGTGCTTATTTGCTTAATTTTTATGTTTATTAGTTTTAAAAATAAGTTGATTTTGGTAGCTTAATATTTTTATACAAATTTGATTTTAAATTTTGCTTATTTAGTGTTTTTAAAAGTTTTTAAATTGTGGATTATTAGTTTTTCTTAAAAATCATTTTGGTTAAGTTTTTAGTAAGTGCTTATTTAGTTTTTAGCTTAATTAAATTTTTGCTTAATTTAGTTCTTATCCAGGTTATTTAAAACCCTGCTTTCCCGAATAGCTTGCAAATTCAGAATTCCGTATAAGCTTTAAGTTCAGATTCCGGATAAGCAAGATTTGCTTATTCCGGATTACAAGTTTAATCTACATTCCGGATAGTGTACCTTTTTCATATTCAGGATAAGCTGTCAGACACCAATTCCGGATAGTCGCGAAAACTCGAATTCCGGATAAGCTGCACAACGAATTCCGTATAAGCCTTCGAAGAATATATTCCGGATAGTTTCACAAACACCAATTCCGGATAACTCCTTTTTCACGGATTCCGAATAGAAGCAAAACTACATATTCCGGATTAGTAAAGAAACACGAATTCCGGATAAGTGGCAGGAATACATTCCGGATAAGAGCTCAAACACCAATTCCGGATAACCTAGGAAATTTACATTCCGGATAAGCAAGGGATTACGAATTCCGGATAGCACCCCTTTCCCACATTCTGGATAAGCAGAAAATTAAGGATTCTGGATAACAAACACTTCACTAATTCCGGATAGAAGCCCATTTTTAGATTCCGGATTGTTAGTTATTGTCAGATTCCGGATAAGCTTCTATTACAGATTCCGGATAGAGTCTATTTCAAGGTATTCCGGATAAGCATCAGTTTTGATTCCAAGTTAGCTTTTCAGATTAATTTTCAAGTGTTAACCTTTCCCGCCTTCCAAGGTTAGTTTTTCTTTCTGTTATTGTTATACTAACTTTTAATTATCTCAGCGTGTAATTTACAATTAGAAATAGATAACCCCAAGCTCCCCCTTTTAGTTACCATCACCAACAATTCCACCCTAAACCGTAATCAATTCGGATTTAATTGAGTACGAACAACACTTTCTTAAGCACACATAATAGTTATAAATCAAATGGCACCGCTGCCGGCTCCTTTCGCAAAGATTAACGGTTTTTAGTGAGAAAAATTGGATTTTGGGATCCGTTCTTTTGGGAACGTTATTTCAAGCACAAAAATTTTCAAAAATCCTAAAAAATATAAAATTTTCAAAAATCCAAAAACAATAAAAAAAGATAAAAAAAACCAAAAATATTTTCTTTTATTTTAGTGTATGCGTACTCGATCTACGTCTTATTCTGAGCCCGAGACTCTTAGAGACATAGATATGGCCGGTGTTCATAACAATAATAACAACCCACCCTACCCCAACATGAATAATAATAACAACAATGGCCCACAACCCGACCTACGCACAATGGAGGAGCTTTGTCAGCCAACAATGAACGGACGCGGAGGACCGATTGCGCCGATGCAAATCACGGCTCCTGAATTTTCGTTGAAGCATCACATGATCCAGCAAGTTCAAAACGCTTGTCCTTTTTGCGGATTACCGGATGATGATGCCAACAAACATCTCGACAAGTTCATTACCGTCACCCAAAGCATGAAACTTCCCGGTGTTACTATGGATTTCCTTCGCCTACATCTCTTCCCACACACTTTATCCCACCATGCCGAGAAATGGTTTAACTGTCTCCCTAAAAATTCTATTCATGCATGGGAAGAGATGACTCAACGCTTTTTTCCGCGCTTCTTTCCACCCTCCATGGTCACTAGCCTTCGGAACCAAATTAGTAGATTCACTCAAGAAAATGACTTTTTGATGCTTGGGAACGCTACAATGTTTTGATCGACCATTGTCCAAATCATAACATGCTCCCCGTCACTCTCATTGATTCTTTCTACAACGGTCTCACTTTTTGTGATCGTGATACGATTAATGCCGCCGCCGGTGGTACTTTAATGAAAAGGAGACCGGAGGAGTTTAGAGAGTTAATTGAAAACATGACTACTCACCACAAGAATTGGGATTCATCCGCATCCTCAATATCAAACCCGAGAGTCAATGTTTCTTCTACTTCTTACAACCCTGATATGACCGAAATTACCCGCGCAATGGTCGAAATGAGCAAAAATATGCAACTTTTGGTTATAACCAAAATCAACAAGCTAAAGCTGTTGTTATTTCTTGTGAAACGTGCGGTGGTCCTCATTCTTACAATGATTGCCCCTCTACCCAAAGCAATCTTTGTGAAAACGTTAACGCGGCATACGGTAACTATTCCACGGGAGGCTATCAGGCTCGCCCTCAAGGAGACCGTAACTTGCTAAGTTATCGTTCCAATAATTTTCTATCTCCACCCGATTTTCCTCCTCAAAACCAAAACCAAAAGCAAAACAATTTCAACCGTAACAATCAAAGCCAACCTCGAGCTGCTAATCAATATCAATCCCAACGAAACCTATATCCACCTCAAGGAAATAATCAAGCTTATCAAGCCTCGCCTCTCAATCAACCCACGGCATTGAACCAAGACCTCGAAACTTACATGAGGACCAATAGAGAGATGGTTATGAATCTTCAAAGCCAATTCATTAACTTGAAGGGTGACATGGAGAAACAAGGGAACGATATTCGAGCCGAGCTAAGGAATGACATGGCGAAACAAGGGAATGATCTTCGAGCCGATAAGAGAAACTCTATGAGCAGTCAGACGAGTGACTTAAGGGATATGATGGCTAGTTTTTTCCCAAGTAATCAAGCCACTGGTTCGAGTTCTCTTCCGAGTAACACCGTTGCTAACCCACGAGGGGTGATGAAAGCAATCACCACTCGAAGTGGAAAAGGTCATAAGGAACCCGAGATTCCTACACCTATTCCCGTGATTGTGACTAAGGAAAAAGAACAACTTTACCCAACTCCTTTACCTTCCAACCCCACCCCTCCACCTCCTAAGGATGTGAGTGAGAATTCCATTCTAAAGCCTTCATCTTAACCCAATATACCTTATCCCTCAAGGTTGAGGAAAGAGAAGTTGAAGAACAAGCATGATATTCAGGTTTCTAACTTTCTTAAAATGTTTAAACAACTGAATTTCAACATCTCCTTTGCCGAGGCTCTCGCTCACATGCCGAAGTATGCTAAAATGTTTAAAGATCTTCTCAGTGACAAAGAAAAGCTTCTTGATATCGCCCAGACCCAACTTAATGAGAATTGCTCCGTAGTGCTCTTCAGGAAATTACCAACCAAACTTGGTGATCCGGGTCGTTTCCTCATTCCTTGTAACTTCCCCGAGGTAGAGAATTGTATGGCCCTAGCCGATCTAGGTGCTAGTATAAACTTAATGCCATTAAGTGTTTGGAAACAATTATCTCTACCCGTGCTAGTCCCCACACGAATGACATTGGAATTAGCTAACCGTACGATTGCTTATCCGGTGGGGATAGCCGAAGATGTCTTCGTCGGTGTCGAAAAATTCACCTTTCCGGCGGATTTTGTTGTCGTTGACTACGAGATGGACCCCCGTGTTCCATTAATTATTGGACGTCCATTCTTGAGGACCGGTCTCACTCTCATTGATATAGCCGCGGGCGAATTAATCACGAGAGTTGGTGACGATAAAATCGTCTTTAACATGGGTTAACTTTCTAAGCAACCTTACGAAAACGAGAGTGTTAATTTCATTGACGTTCTTGATGAGGCTTGTGAAGAGCATTTCAAAGACGCTTGTAAAAGTGGTTCTTCTTTTCTACTCATTGTTGAGACCGTTGCCTCTATTGCTCCATCACTAACTCTATTTGGAGAAAGTGATTTCCTTTTGAAATAATTTGAAGCAACTTTGGGAGATGTGGACTTACAATATGACGATTCTCCCACCGATTGAGAAGAAGACATTCGTACCATTGAGAAACTTCTCAATGAGGACCATATTTCTCCACCATCTCCTTAGGAAATCTCTATCAATGATCCGAATTTCACTATGCCTTCCATCGAAAATCCTCCGGATTTAGAGCTTAAGGAATTACCGTCTCATCTCGAATACGTTTTCCTTGAAGACAATAAGAAGTTACCCGTCATCATCGCAAAGGACTTGAAAGAAGAAGAAAAATCTCGACTTATCGACGTGCTAAAGAATCATAAGAAAGCAATTCCTTGGAAAATTTCCGACATCCGCGGAATTGATCCGAACTTTTGTAGTCATAAAATTCTCATGGAAGATGACTTTAAACCCGCAATCCAAAGTCAAAGAAGGGTTAATCCTAGAATTCATGACGTCATCAAGAAAGAAGTTATCAAACTTCTAGATTCCAGAATGATTTATCCTATTTCGGATTCGCCATGGGTTAGTCCCGTCCATTATGTGCCTAAGAATGGCGGAATAACCGTTGTTCCAAATGAAAACAACGAATTGATTCCTACTCGACTTGTCACGGGTTGGCGAGTTTGCATAGACTATCGCAAGCTCAATGATGCCACTCGCAAGGATCATTTTCCTCTTCCTTTCATGGATCAAATGCTCGAGCGTTTAGCGAGTAATGATTATAATTGCTTCTTAGACGGTTTCTCTGGGTATTTTCAAATTCCCATCGATCCTAAAGACCAAGAGAAAACCACATTCACTTGTCCTTATGGCACATTTGCTTACAAAAGAATGCCTTTCGGCTTATGCAATGCTCCTAGGACTTTCCAAAGGTGTATGATGGCTATCTTCCATGACATGGTTGAAGAAACTATGGAAGTCTTCATGGATGAATTTCGGTCTATGGTAATTCTTTCTCTACTTGCCTTGCCAATTTAGAACGTATGCTAAAACGGTGTCAAGACACTCGTCTTGTTCTTAATTGGGAAAAATGCCATTTCATTATAAAAGAAGGCATTGTTCTTGGTCATAAAATCTCCAAAGCCGGTCTTGAAGTCGACCGTGCTAAAGTTGAAGTGATTGCTAAATTACCTCCACCTTTAACCGTGAAGGGTGTGAGAAGTTTCCTTGGTCATGCGGGCTTCTATCGTCGATTCATTCAAGATTTTTCTAAGATTGCTCACCCGATGACCCACCTCTTGGAAAAAGATACTCCTTTTATCTTTTCTAAAGAGTGTATCGAATCTTTCAATCTTCTTAAGGATAAATTAACTAACGCACCGGTCTTGGTTACCCCTAATTGGGAGTTGCCTTTTGAATTGATGTGTGATGCTAGCGATTTTGCTATTGGAGCGGTTTTGGGCCAAAGAGTGAACAAACACTTCCAACCAATCCATTATGCTAGCAAGATAATGACGGGGGCTCAATTGCATTATACCACTACCAAAAAAGAGCTTTTAGCTGTAGTGTATGCTTTTGAGAAGTTCCGCCCCTATCTTGTTCTTTCCACCACCATTGTCTATACCGAACATTCCGCGTTGAAGTACTTGTTAACAAAGCAAGATTCTAAGCCAAGACTTCTTCGTTGGGTTTTGCTCCTTCAAGAATTTAAAATTGAAATTTGTGACAAGAAGGGAGCCGAAAACCTAGCCGCGGATCATCTAAGTAGACTTGAGGATCCTTATCAAGGGGATAATCCAAATCAAGAGATCAGTGACTCTTTTCCCCTTGAGGCCTTAATGTCTATCAATTCCAATCTTGATGACACCTCGTGGTTTGTGGACATTGCAAACTACTTAGCGGGTGGAATTCTCAAGGAAGGGTTAACGTCCCAACAAAAGAAAAAGTTCTATAAAGACATTGAACACTATTTTTGGGAGGCCCTTACCTTTTCAAACAATGTGTGGATCTTGTCATTCGTCAGTGTGTGGATGGGACGGCAGCTTTATTAATCCTTAAAGCTTGCCATAAAGGACCCACCGGTGGTCACTTTGGTCCTAATTACACCGCGAAGAAAGTGTTCGACTCTGGATTCTACTGGCCCTCCATTTATCATGACGCTCATGAAATGGTTAAACATTGTGATGCTTGCCAACGCCAAGGCAAGATCACACATAAAGATGAGATGCCTCAGAATTTCATATAAGAATGTGAAATCTTTGACGTATGGGGCATCGACTTTATGGGGCCATTTCCATCATCTAAAGGGAACAAGTACATCCTCGTAGCCTTTGTCTACGTATCTAAATGGGTTGAAGCAAAGCTCTCCCTACGAACGATGCGAGGGTGGTTGTAAACTTTTTGAAAAAACTTTTTGCTCGATTCGGTGTTCCTCGTGCTATCATCAGTGACCGCGGGACTCATTTTTGCAATGATCAATTTGCTCGAGTCATGGCTAAGTACGGTGTCAATCACCGTCTTTCCACCGCTTATCATCCCCAAACAAATGGTCAAGTCGAGATATCTAACCGTGGACTGAAAAGAATTTTTGAGCAAACTATGGGAGAGCATCGTGCTTCGTGGGCCGATAAGTTAGATGATGCTTTGTGGGCTTTCCGTACCGCCTATAAGACACCTATTGGTTGCAATCCATATCGTCTTGTGTACGGGAAGGCATGCCACCTCCATATTGAGTTGGAGCATAAGGCGTATTGGGCCTTGAAGTGGGCCAATTTTGATATTAACAAAGCCGGTGATCTTCAGAAGATTTAAATCAACGAGCTTAATGAACTGAGGAATGAAGCTTATGAGAAATCATTAATTTACAAGGATAAAACCAAGCTCATTCATGATTCTAGGATTAAGAACCGAGATGTTCACGTTGGTGATCAAGTTTTACTCTTTAACTCTCGGTTGAAGATCTTTTTGGGCAAGCTTAAGAGCCGTTGGTCTGGTCTATTCACCGTCGCCAAAGTTTTCCCTTATGGCACCATTGAGCTTTCTCAACCAAATGGGCCTAATTTTAAAGTGAATGGCCAACGTGTGAAGCTGTACTTTCTTGAAGACATCTCTCATGAGATGATTCTATCCCTCACCACGTTTCCCTTGAATTAGTTCTGGGTCGAGTCAGGCTCGTGACTCGGATAACAAAAACAAGCGCTTCTCGGGAGGTAACCCGTTGATCTATCCTTTACCCGTTTTCATAATAAGTATAGGGGGAGCTACATAGGGTTTGTTGTCTTGTTTCCTATGATGCGCAGGGATTAAAGCTTCAAAGAGCACTTTTGATGACATTTGACTACCCGTGATCCCGTGTACCCGTCTTCCCGGTTCTATCCTAAACTGTCGTGATTCAATATTTCATATCTTATATGTTCACATTGAAATCACCATAGTCGTCTCTTCCTTAGCGAGATTTAAACAACGTGCACAATGTCCTAAGTGTAGGGGAGTTTACTCCCACATGCTTAAACATTGAGGACAATGTTTATATCAAGTGTAGGGGGACTTCTATCGAAGTAAGTGGGCTTTTCCATGAATTTTTCCTCATATTAACCTGAAAATTTAATTTTTCGACATTTTTCAAAAAAATTTATCTATTTTGGCCTTGTAGTTTTCCTTTGTTATCGTTATTTACTTTCTTTGCTAAAATAAAGTTTAATAAAGTTTAATAAAGTGGTTTTAAAATTTTCAAACTCATGAATCTTTTGACTCAACCCGAGTTTACTTATCCAAGTTTACTCTAGCTAGTATCCTTAACGTGTTTAAGTCAAGTTTTGCTAGGCTTTAATATAGGGAGATTTAAAACACGAAAGTCTTAACTCTTACGGGTTAAGAACAAGAACTTTTCACAAGTTCCTATAATTGATCCTAGAAAGTCGTTTATCAAGAGAACTTTAAAATGCGAATTCTAAACTTGAAAGAGTCTAAGAAGTTGCAAGATCCTATAGATGACTTGAAAACCCAAAACTTTGATTTAATTGGCTAAGCATCCACGAGTCTCATTCCTTGAGATTTTAAATTGTGGAAAACGAGAGATGACAGAGTCAATTATAAGTTTGGTATTCTTTCATGAATTTATGTGAGTTGATTATAAGATTTTTCTCCCATCTCTTGCTAATAAATTTATTTGCAATAAATAAGGTTGTACGATTTGAAAAGTTACTTAGCTTCTAGCACAAGATCGTTTAAAAGTTGCTCGGTATTAATTAGAGTTCATAGCCAAGGCATAAATTATTGAAGCGGGATGCGAAGATTGGCAAGTCCGAAAAGGCCCTAACAAGGCATGAGGGCTACATTTTGTTGCTAAAGATCCAAAAGTCATGTGAAGAATCATTTATCAAAAATCAATATGAAGGATCGAGACACACGATGAAAAGCAAATAATCCCCTAAAGATCATGTAGAAGTCTATCCGAAAAGACCCTAGCAAGGTATGAGGATAAATAGATCCAAGTCCTAAAAGGAGGCGGATCGTTGTATATCAAAATCCAAAATAAAGATTGGAGAAAAATGAAGAAGTCGTGGTCTAAGTATGAATAATCTCTGAAAAACTTCAAGTGAAGAAATTCCTATTATGAAGAGTAGACCATTATTTCAAGAACATCTCTCAAGATTCGAAGTAAAAAGTTGCTGCCAAATATCGGTCCGAGAAAGGTCTCAAATCATGAAGCAAGTTATGCCAAGATATGAACTTTAAGAGGTCCCGAGAAGCAGTTTTAAAATATTTTGTCCTTTAGCAAACTATTGATTAAATCGTCCCACTTTATTTTCAGCCTAAATAAACTATCGAAATAAGTCAAACAATGCATCCTCGTGATCATTTAAGACAACAATAAAATATAAGAGATACACCTAGGAATAAGGGAGTCTAAGTGAATAATTGGGCCACATGAGTTTGTGTTAGTTTGCTATCTTATAATAACAATAATCTCGTTTATAAGCTTGGTTGGGGGAACGTGAAACTTGAGGGTGATAAACATTCATGACTACCAAAACCCTAATGTAAGTCTTTGATTGCTTTACTTGATTCGTATATATTTCTATCTTTTTAGTTTCCTTAATGTTTAGTATTTAATAAAGGCCAGGGTGGATTATTTATGATGAAAAATGTAAATCGTGCTTTGAAATTAATGCATTGCATGAGGGCATTGCAATGGTCAAGTGTAGGGGATTTAATAACTGTGAAAACACTTATCCTTTTACCACTTATTTCCAATAACAACAAGACCAAAACGTGTATTTTATGTCGTAAAAACCGGAATTATGTGTGGTTTGTGTTTTTATTATGTTTCAGGATTAAAATATGAAAAAGGGAGAAAACACGGGCTTTCACGGGCTTTTATCGTGTTGGGAATAAAATATGGGTCAGTTCACTAGACGCTGATAAGAAGAATGTCAACGCTGATAAGAAGACATTGGACGCTGACAGCCAAGCGTTGACATTGAAGAAGTCAACGCTGACAGCCTTGAAGATTGACACTGATGGAATATCTTCATACTTATCTTTAGTTTATTTGTTTCTTTATTTATGTATGGTAAAGATAAGCACAACATTGTATTTTCTATTATTATCTTTACCTAGAATAGTTGATTCGTAGCTTATTGTACAAGACTTCTTGTTCTATAAAAGAAGGTCTTTTAGGTTAAAGTCATATATCAATTTTCATAAGTATTCGCAAGTTAAACCTTTCATTGTAATCAACAAGATTATTCTAATACAAGTGAAAGTTTGTTTAACATCTTTGTGTTTTAGATCAAGTGTTAATTCCGCATAACACTTTGTTACTTTACTCATAAGCAAAGGTTTCTCTACGTGTAGTACTTGATCTAATCTCGTATACACAAAGCTTAATCGATCTAAGTTTGGGATCAACAAGTGGTATCAGAGCTTGTTGAGAAACTTTTGATCTTTAAGTAACGCAAGAACCCTAAAACACCAAAAACCCTAAAAACCCTAAAATTCTCAAAACCCTAAAAACATCATGTCTGGCACAAATCAACCTCCTTCTTTGCTACAAAACAACTTCTCAAACCCTAGTATCAAAATTCCCATGTTTGATGCCAGGAACTTTGAGCTTTGGAAGTCCAATTTTGAGCAATATATAGCTATTCATGACTACACTCTTTGGGAGATTATCGAATATGGGAACACATTCGATAAAGCAGCAAAGATTACTGCTGCAATTGCCACAAGGACAGCTGTTCCTAATTGTCCTGAATCTGATAAGGTGGAAAAGCCTGAAGATGGGAGAGCTGTAGCTGTTGAAGACATAGCCAAGAAGAGGGTGGACATGAAAATCTTGAACATCTTGAAACATGCCCTAGGTCATGAGAATCAGCACAAGTACAAACGTTTTGAGTCTGCAAAAGAGCTTTGGGAAGCTCTTGAAGTAGCACATGGTGGCAATGCTGACACAAAAGAAGAAAAGAAGAAGCAACTATTGCATGAGTATGCTGTCTTTAAAGCTCAACCTAATGAGAATCTCAGCAGTGTGAGAAGTAGACTTCTTGACATCACAAGTCAACTTTCCTTCATGGGAAAACAGATTGATGACCCTGAATTGAATGCTACTTTTCTCAAAAGCCTTGGTGATGTATGGAAGATTGAGACAAGATCTATTCTTGTCAATAATACCCACAAGACTTCCAGGTTTGATGACATCTTCAACAAGTTAAGACTGTTGGAGAATGAATGGCAATTGGAGAGTGATAACAAATCTTCCAGTAGCAACATGGCCTTCTTTTCACAAAGTGAAGGCCAATTTGATTCCATGAACTTCTATGGACATTCAGCCCTTGGGTCTCAAGGTGTCAGCGCTGGATGTCAGTCTGTCAGCGCTGGATCATATCCTGTCAACGCTTTGTACTCAAGCGCTGACACACACAATCATGGCGCTGATAGAATTAAACCTGCTGGTTTTGATCTAGATACTGTATGTGCATTCATTGTTTCTTTGCCCAGTGATTCAAGGATTACATATGAAGATCTTGAGCAGATAAGTGATGAACAATTGGAAGAGATGGACATCAAGTGGACTATGGCTCTTGTGAGTTTAAGAGCAAACAGGTTTAATAAAAGGTTCAAGAAGAAGATGACCTTTAATGCTAAGGATGTTGCTGGATTTGACAAGTCCAAGGTTGAGTGCTACAACTGTCATAGGATGGGGCACTTTATGAGGGAATGTAGATCTCCAAGAAGATCTGATGCTGGGAAGCCTTCAAGCCAAATGATTAAGAGCCCAGATCCCAAGGCCATGGTTGCTGTTCAACAAATTGATGGTGTTGGAGAATGGGATTGGAGCTGGATGGCTAAGAATGAGGAAGAGGACAGAGCTTTGGTTGCTGAAGTTAAAGAAGAGCATGTTGAATATGCTCTCATGGCACACTCCTCCTCTTCATCAGATAATGAGGTATATGATGATGCTTTCTGTTCTAAGGGTTGTCGTTTAAATACTGAAAAATTAAAACAAGAGATAGTTAAATTATTAGATGAGGCAAGTACTGAAAGATGCAAAGTATCTAATTATCAAATTGCTCTTACCCAAACAGAAAAGACAGTAGCTGAGTATAAGAAAATGGAGTTTGATTTAAAGGATCAAATAAATATCTTAAAACATGAGTTACATCAGAGTAAAGATGTGCAAGATATAGTAAATAGGGTTAATCTTGATTTGATAGCTCAGTTAGAGGAGGCTAACAAAAATAAAGATAATGTGAGTCTTAAAATCCAGAGATTTGATAAGGCCACACAATCCCTAGGAGAGTGTGTTAGTAAACAAAGAGACTCTAAGGATATGAGTGGGATTGGGATGAATAATTATACTGTTGTTCCACCACCAGCTGGGGATTTCTATGGTGTCCAATCAAAGGACTTATCTTGGACTGGCTTGCCAGAATGCCAAGAGGAGGAATTCATTCCTCCACCTAGAGTGATTTCCCCAGTTGAGGAATACAAACAAAAACTGACTGACCTAGATGAGTGGAAGAAAGCTAACCACACCTTGTTTGTTAAGGGAGGGTTGTTGTGTGAAAGTCCAAATGAGCCCACACCAAATATGATACCAATTGATGAATCCATTGATCGTAAACCTATTAAGATCACACACCCTACCACTGGCAAACCTGTTGACCTTGGCCCACAATATGTTAGAAAACCTAGTGTTAAGTATGCAGAGATGTATAGGAATACTAGGTCACCAAAAAGCCAAGTTAGTGATCATGGAACAGGCTTCTTTGCTTCTAGACCTAAGACTATGTCTAGAAAAGCTTGTTACACATGTGGTAGCTTCTTACATTTGGCCTACAAATGTGTCAATGCTTCCAATGTCAACGCTGATAGGAACCATTTCAGCGCTGACAAAAGTCAACATAGGTCAAACACTGTCAGACCCAATACCTTTGTGAACAAAAGTTCACAAGTTGTTAGACCAGCCCCATTCTTCTCTAGAGGGTCTAACACACAAGGCCTAAGACCTTTTCAAAAGTCAAACACTTGGTCCAATAGGCAATGGGTTCCTGTAGCAAACCCTAGGTTCAACGCTGATAAGAGTAATCGGGGCGCTGACAAGAGAAATTTCAGCGCTGATAGAAACACTGCTAAACCTAGGTATTTGCAACCACAGGGAAATAGGTCTAAAGCTTCTACTAGCTTAACATGGAGACCAAAACAAGACCAGAACCCTAATTCTACTGGTATTTCTATGACATGCAACAGGTTTCATTATATTTCAAAGGCATTGTCAACACCAATTGGGGTTAACTGGGAATTTCATTCAAACAGGGATGAAAATGGGGTTGTTATGAGAACCAAGTCTGTTCTTGTTGAACAACCAAATGAATCCAAGTCTTCCAAGGCTTGGGTTCCCAAAGAAAACTAATGTGTTTTCTTTATGTGCAGGGCATTCAGATGAAGATCAATGACTATGGATACTGGGATAGTGGATGCTCAAGGCACATGACAGGAAAGGAAGACTATCTGACCAATTTCTCTCCTATTCAAGATGGTGATAAGGTATATTTTGGAGGGGGCTACGGCACCATTACTGGAAAAGGAACTCTTGTCACCAACAATCTACGGTTTGAAAATGTCTTCTTGGTAAAAGAACTGGATTATAATTTGTTTAGTGTATCACAAGTGTGTGATAACAAAAATAAGGTTCTTTTCACAGATACTGAGTGCTTGGTGTTAAGCAAAGATTATAAGCTTCCAGAGGAAAAATACATAGATTTTAGAACACCAAGGCATAAAGACATATACAATGTGAATCTTAATGGAATTAAGGTAAATAATAAAATGTCATGTCTATATGCTAAAGCCTCAGTAGATGAAAGTAATCTTTGGCACAGGAGATTAGGGCACATAAACTTTAAGAATATCAATAGACTTGTGAGGCTTGGTTTAGTTGATGGTTTGCCTGAAAAGGCTTTCCACAATGACCACTCTTGTGTTGCATGTCTTAAGGGCAAGCAGCACAAGGTCTCATTCAGGTCTAAACAGGTGCACTCTAGTTCTAAACCACTTCACTTATTGCATATGGACCTCTTTGGTCCAACTAATATAGAAAGTTTGAAGGGAAAATCATACTGTTTTGTTATCACTGATGATTATTCCAGGTTTACATGGACTTTCTTTTTAGCCAAGAAAAGTGAAACTGCCCTAAGTCTGATTAATTTCATTACCCAAATAGAGAAGAAGAATGGTAATGAGGTAAAAATTATTAGAAGTGACAATGGGGGTGAGTTTAGAAATCAGTTGTTAGATGATTTTTGTGCCAAGAAAGGGATTACTAGGCAGTTTAGCATAGCTAGAACCCCACAGCAAAATGGGGTTGCTGAAAGGAAGAATAGGACCCTTATTGAAGCAGCCAGAACCATGTTGGCTGATGCCCACTTTCCTATAGCCTTTTGGGCTGAAGCTGTTAACACATCTTGTTATGTTCAAAATAGGGCATTGGTCAACAAGATACATAATAAGACACCTTATGAATTACTTTGGGGAAGGAAGCCCAATATTGGCTTTCTCAAGCCATTTGGTTGTCATGTAGTTGTTTTAGAAACTAGTGAGGCCCTAGGTAAATTTGATTCTAAAGGTGATGAAGGCTACTTCATAGGTTATTCAGTGCAGAGCAAAGGATATAGGGTTTACATTAAAAAGGAAAAACGTATACTTGAAAAAGTGCATGTTAGGTTTTTAGAGAGTAAACCTAGTGATCCTGAGAGTGGTCCAAATTGGTTGTTTGACTTAGAACCTTTGTCTAGAGCTTTAAATTATATGCCTGTTACTGATCCAGACATTGTGAAGGTAACTTCAAGTGTTTTGGAAAAGAGAATTGGTAATGTTTCAGGTATACAGGTTGCTAAGGAGGATGGACCACCAGCAGTTGAATCATCTCCCACACAAGAATATGTTACACTTCCTATATGGACAGATGAGTATTATGCTGCTGCTGCTGCTAGAAAAGATAATGGTGGTTTTCAGATACCACCAAATACAAACATGCATACTTCTTCAGGCGTTGACAAAGGGAAATCAAGCGCTGACAAGAGCAATTCAGACGCTGATGGATCAGACGCTGATACAAGCAGTTCAAGCGTTGTTAGCCCAAACGCTGACAAGCAAGGTTCAGAGTTTGATGACACCTTTGCACATCTTTTCTCTTCCCATTTTGAACAGGGTGGACCTTCTAATGTCCATGAAGAGATTTCTGTTGATCAAGAAGAATCTGAAGAAGATATTGGCAACATGGAGCGTGAAATTGAGGACACCAGACTTTTTGAAGGAGGAGTTCTCACTTCCACAGCAAAGGATCACCCCACATCTCAGATCATTGGTGATGTTATGGCTCCAGTTCAGACAAGAAGATCCCATCAAGGTCTTGGTGGATTTATTGCCAATATACACAAGAAGGTTGATACCCCTCTTGTACAAGCATGTTTGTTTGCCTGTTTTCTGTCACAGGAAGAACCCAAGAAAATTTTTGATGCTCTCAAGGAACCAAGTTGGGTGGAAGCAATGCAGGATGAGCTTCACCAATTTGCTATACAGGATGTTTGGGAGCTGGTTGATTGTCCTAGATATGTGAGACCAATTGGGACAAGATGGGTTCTAAGGAACAAGAAAGATGAAAGAGGCATTGTGGTCAGAAACAAGGCACGTTTGGTAGCTCAGGGATATACACAAGAGGAAGGAATTGATTATGAAGAAGTTTTTGCACCAGTTGCAAGAATTGAAGCTATAAGAATTTTTCTAGCTTATGCCTCTTGTATGAATTTTACTGTTTACCAAATGGATGTGAAGAGTGCTTTCCTCTATGGGACAATTGTTGAGGAAGTATATGTCATGCAACCTCCTGGTTTTGAAGATCCTGAAAATCCAGACAAGGTTTATAGAGTGAAGAAAGCAATGTATGGACTTCATCAAGCCCCAAGAGCATGGTATGGTACATTGTCCACCTACTTGGTGGAAAATGGTTTCAAAAGGGGCACCATAGATCAGACACTATTTACAAAGAAGAAAGGAAAACATGTGTTGCTTGTGCAGGTCTATGTTGATGATATCATTTTTGGGTCTACTGATCCAAAAATGAGTGAGGATTTTTCCAAGCTCATGACAGATAAATTCAAGATGAGTGCAATGGGTGAGATGAACTTCTTTCTAGGTTTACAAGTTCAGCAGAAAGAAGATGGTATCTTCATCTCCCAAGACAAGTATGTAGCTGAAATCTTGAAGAAATATGGTTTTTCTCCACATGAAAAGGAGGCTTCCACTCCTATGGATAGACAACACCCTTGGGGAAAAATTGGAGCTGGAAAGGATGTGGATGTTAGGCACTATAGATCAATGATTGGATCATTGATGTATCTTACAGCCTCAAGACCTGACATCATGTTTGCTGTGTGTGCATGTGCACGCCATCAAGTGACTCCCAAAGAATGTCACCTTTTTGCTGTGAAGAGAATTTTTAGGTACCTAAGATGTTACCCAGATCTTGGATTGTGGTACCCAAAAGATTCTCCATTGGATCTTATTGCATATTCAGACAGTGACTATGGTGGTGACAAGTTTGATAGGAAATCCACAACTGGTGGATGCCAATTTCTTGGGAGCAGATTAATATCTTGGCAATGCAAGAAACAAACAGTGGTGGCAAACTCTACAACTGAAGCAGAATATGTTGCAGCAGCTGCTTGTTGTGGACAAGTCTTATGGATTCAGAACCAGCTGTTGGATTATGGGTATAATTTTATGCATACCAAGATTTTTGTAGACAATAACAGTACTTTATGCATTATTAAAAATCCTGTACATCATTCTAAAACCAAACACATAGAAATTAGACATCATTTTATAAGAGATTGCTTTGAGAAAGATTTAATACAACCAGATAGGGTAGATACAGAAGATAATGTGGCTGATTTATTAACTAAACCTTTTGATGCTGGAAGATTTCAATATTTGGTAACAAATATTGGAATGGTTAATCTCACTTAATATGTGTTTTGGAACACTTTTTGTAAAAGTATGTACAGGATAATGCATTGTTATTGGTCTTTGTGATGATTTAGATTTTCCACTTTATTTTGCTAACACTGACAAAGGTAAATGTAACGCTGTCAAGTGTTATTTTGCCGTTGTTAGAGATATTATTGTCTAACGCTGACAAGAGTTCCTTCAACGCTGTTAAGTGTTGTCGGGACGCTGTCAGCAACAAATGTTAGTTTTGTGGTTTTCATCTAAATGTGCAGGTAGGTGGTAGCTTTATGCCATTGGATACAGAGTTGCTTATGGATCTTTGAAGAGCTATTTGGACATGTTTTGTTTATGGATGATGGTTGGAATATTTATATTCCTATCTTGACATAAATTTTTTTATGTTCATATATATTTTGAGAACTCATGTATCATAGTTTAAGGGGAGGTTTAAGGAACCTTTAGGACTCTTGGGTATTCTTATAATACTCTCATCACAATTCTAGATTGTGTCCACAGGTGAGTATGGGTTAGTTTTACTAAACCATGAGGCACTGTAGCATGCAAAGTTGATAAACTATGCATGCTGCCAAGACACTTTTGGCCTAGATTTGGTTGTGGTCTGATGGGAGACTTGGGAATACTTTGGATATGGGTTTACCTGGGAGTTACAAAGAATTTTGTGAAATAACTTTGTTGGTAAGTATTTTGGTTAGCAAGGGACTCTAGAGGACATTTGTGTCTATCTTGCTTATGCAAGTGTGCATAAATGGACAGTGCTTGCCGCCCAGTAATTATTATCAACTTGTAAGATATTCCCCTTAGGATAAATTACTTTGTTAAGGTCTTTTTCTTTTTAAATATTTTTATTTTTTAGACGCTGACAAGTTTTTCTCCAAACGCTGTTACGTCCAATTGTGACGCTGACAAGGCTTTAGGCAAACGCTGACAAGAAAATATAGCCGTTGGGCGCTGATGGGCTATTTTTGACCGTTGACACCTAGTGGGCCCTACCCAGTTGTTATTTTTGACTAATCTTTGGCCGTAATTTTGGGGAGAAGTTACTTTTAATTAATGCATGAGATAAGTTATATTTGATTCAATATTTTCATCATTATACTTTGAATATAACTGCCTCATTTTTGACCAATCAAAATCATGCATCTCTCCTATAAATTTGGCTAATCTTTTTATTCTGGGTATTCATATTTTCTTGTCTAACACTTTTTCTCCTAGATTTTTCCCATCTCACATAACCTAAACAGCTTTCAAACATGGCACCCAAATTCAACTCAAAGAATTTAACATTGGAGTTCAAGAGCCAACACAATATGGTAGCTTACTTGACTGCTGATGATGATTTGTTTCCTCAGTATTCACAGATGGTGGCATTTTTAAATGCATCTTCATTGAGGTATGCACTTTCTCATACACCATTAGTCCCTGTCGCACACATTAGACAGTTTTAGAATAATGTAAGTTCCACAACAGCTAATGGAGTGACAACATTAACATCTACTGTTCATGGAAGAACATGGGTGGTCACTGAAGCCTTGGTTCGCCAAGCTTTGCGTCTTGATGACGCTGATGGTGTGACTACCCTTGCCATTGCAACAATAGAACAGGGTCTTAGGGAATTGGGTTATCCTATTCCTGCTGATGTCACTTTAAATAAATATCATAAGCAGGAATTTCCCTCTGACTGGAAATATTTGATACATGTCCTTTTACAATGCTTAAGTCCAAAATGTACTTCTTTTAATGAGATAAACAGGTCAATTGCAAGTGCTTTGGTTTGTATAACACGTGGGCTTAAGTATAATTTTTCAAAAATGATTTTTGAAGGGATGTGTAAAAATAAGGGAAGTAAAATGACTTTGGCTTACCCTAGATTTTTGCAAATGGTCTTTGATTTACAAGAGTATTGTTCTAGGGATCATGACACTTTTTATGAGATCCCTAAACAACAGAAAACCATTTTTGCTAAAATGAGCTCCACAAACGATCCCATACCTCTTACCCAACCCATGCTTGAAGTAATTCAGGCTGCTCAACCACAACCAGAACCACAACCAGACCCTGAACCCCAACTTGAGCCTATTCATGAACCCTTACCTTCACCTGAAAACATGGACATTGACCAACCCAGCGCTGACACTCAAAATGTGAGCGCTGACACAGCCAATCCCAACACTGATACAATCCCTGAACAATCCCAAACACCCCTTAACCACCCAACACCCACACAATCTACATCATCTTCCACCCCCTTACAATCTAGGTTGCATAAACGCCAACGGGTTACTGGAGTGTTCTCCTCTAGTGATCCTAGCCTTGTAGCAGAGAGAACCACCTCCACAAGTGTGGCTGGTGAAATGGGTGCGGCTGGGGCTATTGACACAGGCTTAGAGGCTGGTCAAGACAGTCCCAACATCATTAAGACCTCATCCATGCCCCATGATTCTATTTTGGGAGGTCAAATCCCCATTCTAGCTGAGGGCAGATTGGAACCTATGACAATAATTGAATTGACGGCTGCTGTCATTAGCTTGCAAAAGCAAAATGTCAGCCTTGTACAAATTGTCAACAAACAGGGACGTGAACTCCAAGTTTTGAGGGAGCGTGTAACTGTTTTGGAGAATCCAAGTAGCAGGAGTCTAATGGAGGAATCTTCCAAAGGGGAGGATGAAGAGGATGAGGAGGATGAGCTGATTCATACAGCTAGTGAGAAGAGTTCAGAGAAGAGTTCACAATTTAGTGAATCTTTACAGGTTGCTGAAGCTCTTACAAACTTGAAGAAGTACCCAGTTGTTGATACATCCAAGGTGACACCATTAAACTTGGAAGGAACTTTCAAAGAAACATTGGGCACTGATACAGGTTTGAACGCTGACACATCCAGCGCTGACAAAGGTAATCGTGGCGCTGATAGGAGTAACTTGAACGCTGATAAAGTTGCAGGTGGTGTTGATGTATTCCAGCCATCAACAATCATCAAAGATGTGTCCACACAGGTTTCTTCTTCCACTTTACCAATTATTGATCCAAAAGACAAAGGTAAAGGTATTTTAATTGAAGAAGATGTTCCAAAGAAAGATGCAGCCCAAATTGCTTTTGATGAACAGTTGGCTGCACAACTTGTGGAAAGAGATTTGAAGAGGAGTAGAAGATCACCATTTGTTGTTTCTGAGAGTGAGGAAGAAAGTGGTGATGATAAAGAAGGTGATAGCTCAGATTCAAGTATTCAGATTATTGAAGATCCAGAAAGGCTTGAATATGGGGATGAGCTTGCAAAGGAAAGGTTGAGTGAGTTGAAGAATCAGATTGATTGGGACCTACCAGAATTCACCAGAATGTACCATGCTTGGGAAGACAAGGTGATGGACAACCCAGGTATGAGTTTATCAGATCAAATTTGGGGGTTGGAAATACTTCTCAGGGTACAAGATGACATAAAGGTGATTATGAGGTTTAATGCACAAGAGGTCAAGACCTGGCTCAAAAGAGATAGAAGGCAGTTCTACTATAAGTTGCTTAGATGTCATCAGCCTAATTGGACATCAAAGAAGTTGCTGGCCTTATCCTTTGAGGAGTTAGAGTATAGGGCACATCCTATTTGGAGGAAGGTGCAAGAACAGAATGTCTACAGGTTTCTTTCAGAAGAAAGGAAACAAGAGCTTGCTGAGGAAATGCAGATTCAAAAGGAAATGAGGATTGCTCAAAGACCAGTGAAGAAAGGAGATCCTTTCCAATTTCCTAAAGACATGGATGTGTATTTTCCAACTGAAGGTGTTATAAGGAAGCATCTTAAGCTTTCTCCATTGGAAGCTTCAGATTTGGTAAATGTAGTACCTCTAGATGACAGAAATCCAATTATCAGTTTTGATGAAGATGAGTGTGGATTCTGGAGGATTGGCAGATTTGGAAAGGAGGTACATACTTTCACTTCAGTTATTTCTATATTTGCAAGCATAGACAGGGAAGACTTGGTGCATCTATGGAGATTAATAGAGGCCAAGTATACAGCTGAAGCACCTACTTCAGCTAATGGAATAAGACTTTGGAACACATTTATGACTTTGTGTGGTCCAAAAGAAGCAGATCCTGCCATTTGGAAGGATCTTGAAGATGATCTCAGTAATCTTCATTGGAGGCTGTATTCTACTTGTGGTGTATTTCATATGAGCTCTACAAAGTTTTCAGAATATCTACTTGTGGATGCTGACTATTTCTTGTCCAAAGAAGTGTTGGAGAAGATGCTAGAGACACCCTTGGAGATTGATTATACTAGTGATGTGGCCAAGGACTTGATCAGATATGTTTATCACCAACATAAGAAGTTATTGCAAGATTCCTCCTAAGCCTTAAGTTTTTATTCAGAAACTTGATCATTGGAATGGATATCAAGTTTAGGGGAGGATTGTTGGGAATAAAATATGGGTCAGTTCACTAGACGCTGATAAGAAGAATGTCAACGCTGATAAGAAGACATTGGACGCTAACAGCCAAGCGTTGACATTGAAGAAGTCAACGCTGACAGCCTTGAAGATTGACACTGATGGAATATCTTCATACTTATCTTTAGTTTATTTTTTTCTTTATTTATGTATGGTAAAGATAAGCACAACATTGTATTTTCTATTATTATCTTTACCTAGAATAGTTGATTCGTAGCTTATTGTACAAGACTTCTTGTTCTATAAAAGAAGGTCTTTTAGGTTAAAGTCATATATCAGTTTTCATAAGTATTCGCAAGTTAAACCTTTCATTGTAATCAACAAGATTATTCTAATACAAGTGAAAGTTTGTTTAACATCTTTGTGTTTTAGATCAAGTGTTAATTCCGCATAACACTTTGTTACTTTACTCATAAGCAAAGGTTTCTCTACGTGTAGTACTTGATCTAATCTCGTATACACAAAGTTTGGGATCAACATATCGAAGAAAAAGATAAAAGACGAAGTCAAAAGATCAAGAGTGCAAAAAGAACGGAATTCCAAGGCCTATTCTGAAGATTTATCGAAGAAAAAGTCTAAAGACGGAAGTTTAATGAAGTCGAAGAACTCAAGTCTAATAGAAGAAGAAAATTATAAGACGAGTTAAATTTATATCGACAAATCCCAAGACGACGTCGAGAAAGAAAAAGAATATAAATCGAGTCGAGAAAACAAAAAGAAAGAGAGAAGACACAAGATCCTCCCCTCCTCCTATATATACCCTCCTAATGTGTCATTAGGAGGGTGTTAATTAGTTACTTTTTCTAGTTTTATTTTTTAAGTGTGTTTAATTTTCCTTTCTCTAGTTTTCTTTCAAGCTTATCAAACATTTATCTTAATATTGTAATCTTTGATCTTAATCTTCAATCTAATCAAGTTTATTTCATAATTCTCATTCTACCTTTCTTAATAATCTATTGTTTTTGCTTAATTAATCATGTAGTTGATTTAATTTTGTTGATGATGTGATTGTTTTGCTTATTTGATTGTGCTTATTGAGTTGGTGTGTTTAGAGTTTGAGATTAAGGTGCTTATTTGCTTAATTTTTATGTTTATTAGTTTTAAAAATAAGTTGATTTTGGTAGCTTAATATTTTTAGAAAAAGTTGATTTTAAATTTTGCTTATTTAGTGTTTTTAAAAGTTTTTAAATTGTGGCTTATTAGTTTTTCTTAAAAATCATTTTGGTTTAGTTTTTAGTAAGTGCTTATTTAGTTTTTAGCTTAATTAAATTTTTGCTTAATTTAGTTCTTATCCGGGTTATTTAAAACCCTGCTTTCCCGAATAGCTTGCAAATTCAGAATTCCGTATAAGCATTAAGTTCAGATTCCGGATGAGCAAGATTTGCTTATTCCGGATTACAAGTTTAATCTACATTTTGGATAGTGTACCTTTTTCATATTCAGGATAAGCTGTCAGACACCAATTCCGGATAGTCACGAAAACTCGAATTCCGGATAAGATGCACAATGAATTCCGTATAAGCCTTCGAAGAATATATTCCGGATAGTTTCACAAACACCAATTCCGGATAACTCCTTTTTCACGTATTCCGGATAGAAGCAAAACTACATATTCTGGATTAGTAAAGAAACACGAATTCCGGATAAGTGGCAGGAATACATTCCGGATAAGAGCTCAACCACCAATTTCGGATAACCTAGGAAATTTACATTCTGGATAAGCAAGGGATTACGAATTCCGGATAGCACCCCTTTCCCACATTCCGGATAATCAGAAAATTAAGGATTCCGGGTAACAAACACTTCACTAATTCCGGATAGAAGACCATTTTTAGATTCCGGATTGTTAGTTATTGTCAGATTCCGGATAAGCTTCTATTACAGATTCCGGATAGAGTCTATTTCAAGGTATTCCAGATAAGCATCAGTTTTGATTCCAAGTTAGTTTCTTAGATTAATTTTCAAGTGTTATCCTTTCCCGCCTTCAAAGGTTAGTTTTTCTTTCTTTTATTTTTATACTAACTTTTAATTATCTCAGCGTTTAATTTACAATTAGAAATAGATAACCCCAAGCTCCCCCTTTTAGTTACCATCACCAATAATTCCACCCTAAACCGTAATCAATTCGGATTGAATCGAGTACGAACAACACTTTCTTGAGCACACATAAAAGTCATAAATCAATGTTCTTTCATATTTGTGTAATATGAATGTTATGTGTTTTATCATTTTCCCGCTAATATTTTTTAAAGAGTTGATCATGGTTAAAATTTAAAATTGCTTATGGGTGATTCCATAAATTCTAAATCTTTAACCCCTTGACATTTTAATCATTTCAATTGGTTTGGATGTTTCTTTTCTTCCTCTATTCCACCAATTGAACTTTGATGTTGTCAACACACACTCTTTGGACATACTTAGAAAATACTTACTTCTAAGTTGAGATTTATTTTCTTCCTCCCTCTCAAGTTATTTAGTAGGTAGAGCACATATATACATTGGTGTTTCTTTTTTCTCTTCTAACCTTTGTGTAGCATGTCACCTTAGCTCTTTCACTTGGTGCCCCAAGCAAGGGGGAGTAAGCACCAAGGGGGAGCTACTAGCAAAGTCAATTCTTCTCTTCTCCAAAGACTTGTTCTAACCTTTTTTATTCAACAAAGGGGGGAAATGATAGTGAATAAACTCATTAATAATTTGAATAAATTTGTATTTTACGTAAATGAGTTTATAGTTTGTCATAATCAAAAAGTAGGAGATTGTTAATGCAAGTAATGTCTGAAAACATTATTAGTGTTAACTAATCTTTCTTAGTTTTGATCACAACAAACTATACAAGACATTTACAGTCAAACACAATCGTAAAACGAATTATCTAACAAATACTATCATTAAGGTAATAATCATTACACTAACTTATCTTAATCATGTTTAGTGATCATAAAAGTGATTAGCCTTAAAACTCACTTTTGTCAAATGTGACAAAAGACTTTTAATAAACGTTCTTTTTAAGAAAATGTTTTATTGAAATGAAAATGTGAATTTGAATATGGCATATTCCAAATGCCATAAGAATATCCTTTGAAGGTTTCAAACTACCTCAGATATTTCTACCACACTAAAAGACACAAAGGAGCGGAGTCTACATCCGCGGTTCCTTAAATACCTATGTGGTTCTTTATTGATAAGGAACCGCCTAGGCCAATAAGGAACCGCGTGCAACTAGCCGTTGGTTTTTATCTTCTATAAATAGTGGATCAAATCTGCATTTTCCACAACCCTTTTTGGACATTTCTTTCAGCTCTCTTTCTCCTTTCTCAATCCTAATCATTTGTAAATGATCACTTAATGTGTTACGTATGTTTACTTATGATTATCCTCTTGATCCCCTTCTTTACCTTGTCCAAAAAGAAGATCACTCACACACTTGTGTTCTGATTAAAGATGAAGCCTTGACAAAGATCATCCTCTCCTAAAGATCTAATCATGTTCAGCATTTGTTTATTTGTGTCTTGTGTAGATCCAATGTATTTGTGAATACTTTGACAACTTGTGTTCATCCAAGCTATTTGTGAATACTTGGATTAGAGTTGTGTAAATCCATTGCATATGTGTGTGCTTGGATTTGTCTTGTGTACATCCAAGTTACATGTGTGTACTTAGATATTTTTAGTTGAGTTGTAATGTGTTGTGTGTTAGTTCTCACTAAACTACAAAGTGATTTTTGTGTGAGTTGTGTAAGTTCTCACTTAGCTTCAAAGTGAAGAGTCGTGAAGATTGGTTCTAGCTTTGGATTAGAACTCGACATTTAGCTTTGTGTCGTAAAATGGTGAAGTAGGCGACATTGTGAAGATTGGTTCTAGCTTTTGGATTAGAACTCGACATTTAGCCTTGTGTCGTAAAATGGTGAAGTAGGCGACATTGTGTAGATTGGTCCTAGCTAAGATTAGGTCTCGACATTTAGCTTAGTATCGGAAAATAATGTAAGCGACGTTGTAAGGTTTTCTCCGCCAAGAAGGGAGCTTGTGGATATAGTGGAAATCTCGATTAGGTGTACTCGAGGAGTGGAGTAGGAACGAGGATAGAGCTTCGTTGCTGAACCACTATAAATCTTGGTGTCTTCCTATTAGGTTGTTTCTTTCCTTACTCTTTACTTAATTTCATTATCATTACACTTACTACTTGTCATTGTTAATGCATTAGATTTGAACCTAATCATTATGCAACTAGCTTTCAAGTAAAAGATACTTTTGGTACTCACCTAATTGAAAGGAATTTTAATTAGGAGATAAATCAAAGAGAAACTATTCATCCCCCCTTCTAGTTTCTATAAACTTAACAGTAATTAATATGATTAATATATTAGATTGCCTGAGCTATATACATGCATGCCAGTTCCACCTAGTTATGGAGGTACCATAACCATAACACTTGAGGCACTGGTGTTATGACTCTTCCGCGGTGAGAGTGATTGCTCGTGGCGTCCCTTTTCAGTTACTTGGCCTTTATATTATTATCATGTGGGGCGAATGGGTGCATCCTAGAACATGTTAGCAAATTTCAAGGTAGTTGTGGTGTGTACTCTACATCTGTTACATGGAGCTGATCCCTCCACCCATACTATTTTAATTAGAGTCAACCCCTTTAATTGCATGATGAGGTCACCCTCTGTGTATTCATGCACGTTGATACCTTCATGACCTATGTGGGCTCTTGGGCATTTAAAATACAGTGTTTTTATGAAATAAACATAAGTCTTTTTAGAATATAAACCAGTTTATAAGTATACACCAAGTTTTCCAAGACTTACACTTATTTCGCTGTACTTCATTTTATTCTTTGCTTATGTTTATGCTATTTCATTCCGCACACTGAGCGTATTGCTCAGCCGTATTTTCTTTCCATGTCCCCATACGGCAGGTTATAAAGGGTAAAGCTAGGAAATCAAGAGTGCGTGCATTTGGATGGAGGCTCCTTTGTCTTTGTTTCTTTTAATGCATTTACATACTTTTTCTTTGTTGGACATTGTTTAGTCCTTTTTCTACATTTCTTTACTTATTCATTGTGGAGCTTATGTTTGGAACCGGTGTTTGTTTCTGGTTTCCTTTATGGTCTTTAATGTTTTTAGACATTTGCCTTGCATGCTTTGATGACACGTCATAATTATTAAGTAACGGTCTATTTATCCAAGTGGGGTGTTACAATTATGGTATCTGATCGAGGTTTTGACCTGTAGGCTCTTAAAATTGACATGTGACTAGTTGGTAGTCACCAGGATCTTCCTAAACTGACAGTAAAATTAATTTCATGCATCATTCTTTTATGTTAAGTAATGGTTGGTACAAGACTGGCCGTATTTAGTCGCATGTGCTTTTCTTCTAATTTTGTTTTGTGAGCCGACCCATAGGCGTCCACCTTTGCCAATGGCTGTTTTCGTTGGTTATGCCTTCATAAACTTTTCATGCATCTCTTATGTTTATCCTATGTTTCTAATAGAATTAATCATTTTATTTCCCTCTTTGAAACTGTCAGATGGTCAACACACGAACTGATCAGGAACTTGATGCAGTTGTCCGAGCAGCTCTACAAACCATGCTCCCTCATATCCGAAACGAGATTCGGGCTGAGTTCTAGAATGGACCACATCCTCAGAATCAGAACAATCCTCCTCCTCCTCCGCCTGTCACCCTACACACCTGGCTAGAGAGATTCAACAAGCAGAAGCCTCGATCATTTGAGAAGGTTGAGGTCCCATCTGATGATAAAAAATGGGTCTCACACATGGAGAAGATCTTCGATGCCATGGGCTGTAAGGGAGTGTACAAGGCATGGTTGCCTTGCTACAAGTTCGAAGGCGATGCGCTAGCTTGGTGTAGAGCGTACAATCAGACAAACAGAGGCGATGTATGGTTGGCTACTTTGACATGGAACTAGTTCAGTGAGTTGTTCTATAATCAGTTCTTCCCAAGGGCTGAGCATGAACGACTAAAGAGGGACTACCATGCTATTCGTCAAAGAATTGGTGAGAACAGCACGAAGTTTATGCAGAGATTCCTCATGTTAGTTGGATTTCTGGGCGCTGCTGCAGGTACAGCTGAAGAGCAAGCGAAGCACTTTCGTTGGGCTCTTCACTCCTCGACTATTGATTGGCTACTTTGTGCCACTTTCACCAATGTGTCACTAGTGGAAGACGCATCACGTAGCTTGGAGACGCTCCATGAGAGAGACGACTATGAGGAGCCAGCTCGTCCAGAGAAGAGGTAGAAGGGTGGAGACCGGTCCCAACTGGCCACTTAGCAGACGAACAACAAGGGGCACGGTCAAACTAATGACCGATATGGATCTGACAAGCGTAACAGTGGTGACAATTACCGTAACAATGCTAGTTACTCCAACAACAACAACAAGAACTCTGCGAGTGGGCGTGACCAGAATGCTAAGGGTCAGTGGCCTAATAACTCGTCTGCATCTGGCTCTCAGGTAGCGAGGGTACCTCCTGGAGGGTATACCCATCCTATCTGCACCACCGGTGAACAGAGGCATCCTGGACCATGTCGTCGTGCTGTCGGTGGTTTCTTTAAATTTGGGCAACCAGGCCATATGTTAAAGGACTGCAAGAAGGGAGAGACTGTTGGTACGTATGGTACTGCTCTTCCGAAACCACCAGCTTCAGGTCGTGTCTACACTACCACCAGAGATCAGGCAAATAAGTCGACAGGTACCATTACTGGCATCCTATTTATGTACGGACATGCTGCCTGCATTTTATATGATACGGGTGCTACTCACTCAGTTATATCCACCGCTTATGCTTCCAGTATTAATAAGACGTCTACACCACTACAGAACATATTAAGCATATCTACGCTAATGAGAGACTCTGTGTGCATTACCCATGTGTACAGAGATCTTCCCCTAGAATTTGATGATAAGGATCGCCCAGGTGGCGCACTTCCTTTGGATATGTGCAAATTTGATCTAATCTTAGGCATGGACTGGTTAGCTAAACACCATGCCACTGTCGATTGCCATATGCACCGGGTTATATTCTGCGACGTTCAAGCTCTGAAGTACATTCATAATGGTTCATGCCAGGAAAGTCTGTACAAATCATTTCTGCCTTACAAGCCCGTTCTTTGCTAGCTCATGATTGTGAAGGCTTCTTGGCTACGATTCAGGATATTACTACCGAAGCGTCGTCGATTCAAGATCAGCCCATCGTTTCTGACTTCCCCGATGTATTTCCAGAAGAACTTTCAGGTATACACTTATCCGCGAAGTAGAGTTTGGTATTGAGCTCGTCCCAGGAGCTGAACCAATCTCCAAGGCTCCTTATCGCATGGATCCTATAGAGCTCAAGGAGTTAAAAGACCAGCTGCAGGAGTTACTGGAGCGAGGTTTCATTCATCCGAGTGTATCACCATGAGGTGCACCAGTACTTTTCGTCAAGAAGAAGGACGACAACATGCGTCTGTGCATCGACTATCGTGAGTTGAACAAGATCATGATCAGGAACCGTTATCCATTGACGCGTATCGATGATCTTTTTGACCAACTACAAGGTGCCAAGCTCTTTTCCAAGATTGATCTACGATCAGGTTATCATCAGCTGCGAATTAAGGAGCATGATATTCTTAAGACTGCTTTTCGCACAAGATATGGTCACAATGAGGTCGTAGTCATGCCTTTCGGACTCACGAATGCTCCAGCGGTATTAATGGACTTAATGAACCGCGTCTTCCATGAGTTTTTAGACAAATTTGTCATCGTATTCATCGATGACATTATCACCTTCTTTAAATCCAGAGAAGAACATGAATAAAATCTTCGCATTGTGCTATAGATTCTTCGCTAGAAGCAACTGTATGCCAAGTTTTCCAAGTGTGAATTCTGGCTAAACAAGGTGGCATTTCTGGGCCACAATTGTCTCCGCAGAAGGGATCACCATGGATCCTGCGAAGGTTGAAGCTATCACAAAATGGCTAAGACTGACGTCTACAACAAAGGTTCGTAGTTTTTTGGGCTTGGCTGGTTATTATCGTAGATTTATGGAGAATTTTTCAAGGTTAGCCTTGCCTTTGACCAAGCTAGTGCGTAAGGGATAGAAATTCGTCTTGAATGATGAGTGGGAGAAGAGCTTTGAAGAACTTAAGCAGCAATTGGTTTATGCACCTATTTTTACTCTCCCATCTGGCACAGGTGGATTTCAGATTTATAGCGATGCTTCTGGTAAAGGACTTGGCTATGTACTCATGCAACATGGGAAGGTGATTGCATATGCATCACGACAGCTTAAGCCTTATGAAGAGAATTATCCTACCCATGATCTGGACTTAGCAGCAGTTGTTTGCACTCAAAATCTGGAGGCATTATCTATATGGTGAATCATGTGACATCTTCACAGATCACAAGAGCCTCAAGTACATATTCTATAAAACCCGCATTAAAAACCTATGAACAGTACACGTGAACAGTAACTTACGAAAACACGGTAAAATTTAAACTTTCCATTTATAATATTAATACACGTGTCACGACAATAAATAACGAACAATCATGAATATTATAAATGTGACTTGATCACGAATACCAAAATCACGAATAATAAATCACGAACACACACGTAAATTATTTAACACACGAAAAACCACGGGTTTACCCTATGTGGGCCCCTATGCCGCGGCTAGACAAGAGAAGGAGGCCAAGTGGGTCTTCTGGCCCAAAACCAAATTTAATAAAAACATCAGGAGAATTATTTTTTCTCATATTTTAGGTTTACAGAAAATTTTGTCTTCTTCCTCCTTGTTTCACCATAGCCGCCGGCCACCATCAAGAAAAGGGCAAACCTAGGCGATTTTTGTGTTTGTTTAATTATTCGTGATCACCTCGTCATTCTACACGCATTGGTATATTCAAAAACCTTTTCTTTTTATTTTTGTTATTTTCTTATGATTTCATGTTTTAACATTTATTTAATCACATAAACATGAAAAGGAATAACCTAGGATTAATTAATTTGTCAAGGGTGCGTTTGGTTTGTGTTTTGGTTCAACCGAGACAACCGAGACCCCAAGGGGGTGCTTGGCTTGTTTTTAAACACCACCACCGAGACCCTAAAGGTCTCAGCTTGGTTGGTTTCGGCTTGGCGCAGACAAGAAACCCCCAACCGAAGGTCGGGGTGTGTTTGTTTGTTTGGTTTGGTGTAATCGAGGCACCACCGAGACCCCTAAGGGGCTCGGTTGGTTTTGTTTGATCGGACCCGAGACCAAAGGGACCCCGACTTCAAGTCGGGGTATGTTTACATGTTTAGTTGATTAAGTAGTATCAACCGGGACTCCTCCAAGGTCTCGGTGGGACTTTTTATAGCTTATATGGTTCCGCTTATATTAAACACGGGCTCGGGATTCAGGTTTTTATAAAAACTAATTTTATAAGTCGTGTTATATTAAACTTTGGGTTAATTAATTTATTAAATTAATTCATGTATAACCTAAGGTATTTATACTTAGTCATTTTAATTAAACATGTATTTTAATTAAAATCATATAACGTATAGTTTAATTAAATTAACCAGTTAATTAATTAACCAACTATAACCATGACTTGTATTGTACTAAGTTAACTTCACTTGTTATTTATAATTCAGCTTAATTCTAGTTATGGAAACTTACTAATTTTGGGAACTTTCTATTTTTGGAAACTTACTATTTATGGAAACCTGCTATTTTTAGAAAGTTACTTAGTATTACAATACAAGTATTATAATACACTAATACATGAATAATACTCAATAGAACATCATAATAACTACAGTTAAACACAGTAAACGGTAAAACATGACAGAATACGTATAACAAGCTAATAACACACGGAACCAGTAAAACACATGTAATTCGGACAACTCATACACGTCCATTTTCTTATGTAGTGTTATTCGTCAAGGCGGATTAGTCTTCATCGTTTCCGTTAGCCTCTACTGAACATAAGGTACGGATTTCCCGTCCTTCAGTAAGGACAATCTCTTCCTTCATTAGGATTTCCCGTATGCAGCCAACTGTTTTCCCCAGTAGTTACAGATTAAATGCTTATGTTTATTAGTTACCTTAGCCATATACATGCATGACCAGTTTCACCTAGTTATGGAGGTACCATAACCATAACACTAGAGGCACTAGTGTTATGACTTCACCACGGGGGAGTGATAGCTCGTGGCGTCCCTTTTTAGTGATTTGGCCATTTTATTATTATATTATTATGTGGGGCGTATGGGTGCATCCTAGTTACATGTTTCAATCAGGATTTCATGGTAAATGTGGTGTGTGCCTTGCATCCTTCACAAGGAGCTGATCCCTCCTACCCACTTACCAGTTAATTAGAGCAACCCCTCTAATTGCATGATGAGGTCTCCCCTCCAAGTATTCATGGACGTTGTTGACCTCATGACCTATATTGGCTATTATGGTACATTAACTAATACAGATTTTCATAAGTAACATACGCTATGTTTTCAGAACATGACAGACAACTAGGTTTTCCAGGACTTATTCATTTCCGCTGCCATTCATGCTTTATATTCTTGGTGTTAATAGATTTGGTTAAAAAGACTAAAATCAACAAGTAAAGATGTTAAAATCTTGGTTAGATTCATAGGTTGTATAAAACAGTAAGTATCAACATGATAACTTGGTAAAATAGCTTGGATTTTTAAATATACAGTTAGATATATGATTTTTACATATTTGGTGAGTTGACCACTCAATTGAATCATTAAAATGAGCAAGTTATGATCAAAATACTATTGAGGTACAAATCTGCATGTCTGTTTTGGACGAATTACTAAAAATACTTAGAAGATGATTGAGCAGTGTCTAACGTAGAATTAATTGTAGCACACATCATGTAGTTTATGCTGCTCAAATTTGAGGTTCTATCTCCTTGTAGAACTCAAGATATGGCAAAAATGGTGGAATTGACTTTAGTAATCAGATTTGTTAATAAACTATATAGTTTAAAAAGAGCACTCAAGTAAATATTATTATAAAATAAGTATATAAAAGCCACTAACTAATAATAACTATTATAAAATGAGTTCGTATACAAAAATAAATAAACATGACATTTATAAAAGTAAAACTCAAATGTTTTCTAAAACTACAAACTATATATAAGTTTTACGTCTTTTCGGCTAAAACCGAAAGATTAACGTTTTCGTCATATAAAACTTAGATGGTCGGACACATCTAAGTTTTATATGACCATAATCGAGAAAACCGAGCTTTGTAGCTAATGGACCATAATGGGCCAAATCAGCCTTGTTGGACCACTAGGCCCAACTAGTTTGGTTTAATGTTATTGGACTTACTCATGGGCTTAACCTATTTGGGCCCAACATATGAGTATGGGCCTGGTCTTAAAAGATATGGACTAATATAATGTATTGGACTCTTAATAGGCTTATTGGGCCTTAATGTGTAAATGGGCTAAAACTAGTGTAACTAGTATGATAAGCCTAAGTTAACTAATACTTAGCAACTAATAAAGTTGTAAGATGATAAAACCCCATTTGATCATCATGTTATGACATCATTACATATACATAACAACTTTTTATAAAATTATTAGGCATAGCCTAAGACCGAGTATTATTTGTCTAGGTTTCCCGTGATCGAGGCACGTACCATACGTCCTAATTGCCGATAACCCGCCTTCCCACACCAATGTGAGTTCATAGCCTCGCACTCTTTTAAATGTTTTATGAAATCTTTTATAAACCCGCGAGGGAGATAACATGTTAGTTTTGATAAAAATAGGACACCAGTTGTCCCGATTGTATGATTATTGATATGGACCCGAATGATTAGATGACCCGATGAATGAAATGAGATGGATTATTAATAGTTAGGTTATGTCACTGAAAGTCCCATTAGCATGAACTGTTAACTACCGGGATTTGATAGACGCTTATGCATATGATAGTACTATTTGGGGAAGATCACCCCAGTTCGCGCCGTGACGGTTGATCCCCGTTGTGCCACCTTGAGTGGTAAGCGAATTTATGTATGAGAAGATTTATATAAGCGTGATTATTGTGACGACACGCTGTTTTAGATGGGCAAAGGAATTACGGGTTAGCTACCCGTTGTTTGTTATAGTAAGGTAGCAATGTCATGCGGCTTATAATAATCCAATAATGAAAATACTGATGTACGAATTGAATTATAATATATTGCCTGACTAGCAATACGGGGTCTTATTACTGATATTATGTTCGTGTTGGTTTTACATAACCACTTTCAAATAACGGTTTTTATTTAAATTCTATACAACGTTATAAAGTGTATTGTACGATGTTTTTACGACATTTGTTCGTATAATGGTTTTGAAGGCAAAAGCTAATATTATAATTTACGACAAAGATTCCTATAAAATGTCTTTGGCCTATTTTATGGCCTACGGCAAAGAATTGTACAAAAATGATTTTCGGTAATGATTATATACCGGTGATATATATATATATATATATTAATGGGTTTTATTAAACTCTATGAATTCACTCGGCGTTTCGCTGACTTTTTAACATGTTTTATCTCAGATACTTGAAGGTAATTCTCGGGAAGACGACAAGAATTTATGGCCCGCATTCAAATAAAAATTTATATTCAAATGTTTTGTAAATTTGTATGACATATTATGACCTGAGGACCTATGTAATTTGATTTTTATGAATGGAAAATGCTTTGTTATTAAACGACGCAACTTTTAAGCGTTGACTATGATTTGAGTAATGTGCTATCCCGTAACACCAACGACTCTTCCGCTAAACTAAAGTATGAATATTTGGGGGTGTTACATCCAGAGTATGTGCATTCGGATTAGAAGCTATCCGACCTCTTTTACCTTATGCATTTATTCCTACTTTATCATACTTTACATCTTTTGGACATTGTTCAGTCCTTTCCATTTACAGTACTTATATTGCTTGTTTGTGAGTTACTAAACTACCGATGTTTGATTCCGGTATTTCTATTTATGGTCATGAATGTTTAGACATTTACCTTGCATGCTTTGATGATACGCCATAATTTACTGTAGCACTCTATCCTATTAAATGGGGTGTTACAATTATGGTATCAGAGCATGGTTTCGACCTGTAGCTCTGTAAAAATGACCTGTGACTTACGGGTAGTCACCAGTATCTTTCTAGAACAGATAGTTGGTTTTCATGCAATCATTCATTTTTAGTTTTATTTCATGCATTCATATCATTGTAGCAGGTTTATGACTAAGTAATGGTTGGTACAGGACTGACCTTATTTAGTCGCATGTGATTTTATCGAAACTTGTAACTTTGGGACCGACCCATTGGCGTCCCCGCGCCATGTCTTTTGTTTTGAGTGAACTGACCATAGGCGTTCACTCCCGTTCATATAAAAGTTTTATAAACTGCATCATGCATTTTTACATTGTTTCATGCATTATAAACTGCTTCTTTAATTTATACATTGTTCATGCATTCTTATGTTATCTCATTTCAGATTTATAACTTATGTTGCATTTTGTTGTTTTAAACTGTCAGATGGTGAACAATCGCAATACTCCAGATTTGACAGCAGCTGTCAATGCAGCTCTGCAAGCCCTCCTTCCCCAACTTCGTAATGAAATCAGGGATGAACTTTAGGCGGAATTCCAAACTCATGGTAATTAAAACAACCTCCTCCTCCTCCACCGGTTACTCTTATGACTTGGTTGGAGAGATTCAACAAACAGCGACCCCGTTCGTTTGAGCATACTAACAGCCCCAACGAGGCTGAAGCTTGGATTTCTCACATCGAGAAGATTTTCGATGCAATGGGTTGTGATGGTGTTTTCAAGGAAAGACTAGCTTGCTATAAGTTTGAAGGTGATGTGCTGTAGTGGTGGAAATCGGTTAAGCAGTCCAACGGTGGTGACAATTGGATTGCACAGCTGACATGGGACCGGTTTAAGGAGATCTTCCATAATCAGTACTTTCCACATGCTGAACAGGAGAAGCTCAAGAGGGACTACCACAACATTCGGCAGATTGCTGGTGAAAACAGTAATGAATTCATGCGAAGGTTTCTCCAGTTAGAAGGTTTTCTGGCTCCAGCCGCAGGAACTGCTGCGGAGCAGGCTGAGAAGTTTTGTTGGGCACTTCGGTTGCCAACAACCTGGTATGTGCTACTTTCACTACAGTGGCACAGGTGGCCGATGCAGCCCGTAAACTCGAGATGCTTCAGGGACGAGAGGAGTTCAGTGATGACAGAGCTGTGAAGAGGTATCTTCAATCACCAATTGTAAACAATTCATTCCCATAAGTATTATAAATTTCATATAACCCTCTGTTCAACAATATATATATTCCAGGCGGAAGACTGACGACCGTAAGCCTGCGGCCGCTCAGCAGTAAGCATCCAAAGGAAACGGTCAGACTAACGACCGTTCTGGTTCTGAGAGGCGTGGCGGTAACGATAGTTACCGTAACAACGCTAACAACTCGAGCAACAGCAGGTCCCTAAATTAACCTTCTTTCATGTTCAACTATTTTATGTTATGGTATTCTGACACTCCAACAATTGTTAATTCAGGAACAATGGTAACGGCAAGGATCAGGACCGTAGGGATTCACAACCTAACCGTTCTACCTCATCTGGTAAATTTTTACACCTTCTATGTAATCATGTTTATGTTCCGCGATCATGTCTCATGCATGTAATCCTTAAATAGGCTCTCAACTAACTAGGACGCCTGCTGGAGGATTCACGCATCCTGTCTGTCCTACTTGTTTGTGCAGACACTCTGGTATTTGTCGCTAAGGTACTGGTGGTTGTTTCAAGTGTGGGAAACAAGGCCATCAACAGAAGGACTGTCGCCAGGGTGAGATAGAAGGCACTTCTGGACACGCCGACACCAAACCACCTCCTACTTTTGGTCACGTGTTCACTACTACTCGGGATCATTCGAATAAGACTTCAGGTACCATCACTGGAAATATCTTTATGAATGGTTTGGCAGCATGTGTTCTATTTGATACTGGAGTGATGCATTCAGTCGTGTCCACTACTTTTTCCGTACGTGTTAGGATTTCCCCGATGCCATTCGATAATGCCTTATGCATTTCCACGCCACTTAAGGACTCTGTACGAATCACTCAAGTGTACATAGATCTTCTCCTAGAATTTGATAACAAGATCTGTAGAGTTGACGCACTTCCTTTGGACATGTGCGATTTTGACTTGATTTTGGGCATGAACTGGTTATCTAAACACTAGGCCATGATTGACTGCCACACTTATCGGGTTATCTTCGGTGATGTTAAATCCCTAGAGTACATACACCATGGTTTTCTGTCAGGGAGATCAGTACAGATTATTTCATCCATGGAGGCGCGTGCATTGCTATCACACGACTGTTAGGGCTTCATAGCCAATATTCATGACATTACTGCCGAGTCTCCATCGATCCAAGATCAGCCTATTGTGTCAGAGTTTCCTGACGTATTTCCAGATGAACTTCCAGGCATACCACCTGTTCGTGAAGTCGAGTTTGGAATCGAGCTCATACCAGGTGCAAAGCCAATTTCCAAAGCTCCTTACCGTATGGCTCCTATAGAGCTTAAGGAACTAAAAGATCAGCTGTAGGAACTTCTGGAACGAGGTTTCATCCGTCCCAGTGCATCGTCATGGGGTGTACCGGTACTGTTCGTGAAGAAGAAAGACGACAGCATACGTTTATTTATAGACTATCGTGAGCTGAACAAGATCAAGATCAGGAATCGTTACCCTTTGCCGTGAATTGATGACCTATTCGATCAACTTCAGGGCGCCATGCATTTCTCCAAGATCGATCTGAGGTCCGGCTACCATCAGTTACGGGTTAAAGAGCAGGATATCTCCAAGACTGCTTTCCGTACACGTTATGGGTACTACGAGTTCGTAGTCATGCCATTCGGGCTCACTAATGATCCAGTTGTCTTCATGGATTTGATGAACCGTGTCTTCCATGAGTTTCTAGACAAGTTCGTTATTGTGTTCATTGATGACATCCTGATATTCTCCAAATCCAAGGAGGAACATCATGAACACCTTCGTACAGTCTTACACATTCTTCGTCAAAAGCAGTTGTACGCCAAGTTCTCTAAGTGTGAGTTCTAGTTAACCAAGGTGGCATTTCTGGGCCATATTGTATCTGTAGAGGGGATCACTATAGATCCTACCAAGGTTGAAGCTATCACTAAATGGTCGAGACCTACATCTGTAACAGAAGTTAGAAGTTTTCTGGGTTTAGCTGGCTACTACCGCAGGTTTGTAGAGAACTTTTCACGGTTAACCTTACCTTTGACTAAGCTGATGAGGAAAGGAGAGAAATTCGTCTAGACGGAAGAGTGAGAGAAGAGCTTTGAAGATCTTAAGCAGAAGTTAGTGACTGCACCTATTCTTACTCTCCCATCTGGCTCAGGTGGATTTCAGATTTATAGTGACGCTTCAAGAAAGGGTTTAGGCTGCGTTCTCATGCAACATGGGAAGGTTATTGCATACGCATCACGACAGTTGAAACCTTATGAAGAAAACTATCCTACTCACGATTTAGAGCTTGCAGCAGTCGTTTTCGCGTTGAAGATCTGGAGACATTATTTGTATGGTGAATCATGTGACATATTCACCGACCACAAGAGTCTCAAGTACATCTTCACTCGGAAGGAACTGAACATGCGACAGAGGAGATGGTTAGAGCGATTGAAGGATTACAACACCAACATTCAGTAGCATCCTGGTAAGGTGAATGTTGTGGCAGATGCTCTAAGCAGAAGGTCAGGTATGATTGCTGGCATTTGGATTGCAAAGGAGATCATTCGTGACCTAGAGATGACTGACATTGAGTTTTGTGTACGAGGACAGCACGGTTACTGGGCTAATCTTAGAGTGGAACCAGACTTACATTCTAGGATCAAGGAAGCTCAGAAGGACGACGGTGATATTTGGGCTATCATTCAAAACCTTGATCAGCAGACGGAGTTTCGTGTTGACGACGACGGTATCTTATAGCAAGGCACTAGATTTGTGATTCCTGATGACTCTACTCTCAGGGAAGCTGTGTTGACTGAGGCTCACAGTTCTCCATTTACCATACATCCTGGTTCTACCAAGATGTACCACGACATCAAGCAACACTTTTGGTGGAGTGGTATGAAGCAGGATGTTGCCACCTTCGTTTCTAAGTGTATGATTTGCCAGCAGGTGAAGATCGAACATCAGCGGGCTAGTGGTTTACTACAACCATTAGATATTCCAGCATGGAAGTGGGACAAAATCTCCATGGATTTTGTTACTGGTCATCCGGTTACTTAGAAGAAGATTGACGCTATCTGGGTCATTGTGGATAGGTTGACTAAATTTGCTCATTTTCTGTCGATTCGCAAGGAGCATCCGGTCAGCAAATTAGCAGACACATTCCAGAGGGAAATCATGAGACTGCATGGTACTCCATTAGAAATCATCTCTGACAGAGATCCCCGTTTCACATCATGTTTTTGGCAGAGTCTACAGAAAGCTTGGGGCACTAGACTTAAGTTTAGCACTACCTTTCATCCTCAAACCGAAGGACAGTCGGAACGTACCATTCAGACATTGGAGGACATGTTGCGATCGTGTGCTCTAGAGTGGTCAGGAAGCTGGGATGATTACATGTTCCTAGTAGAATTCGCATACAACAACAGCTAGCATGCTAGCATCAAGTGTGCTCCCTTTGAGATGTTGTATGGCAGAAAGTGTCGCGCCCCAATATGCTGGGATCAAGTGGGCGAACGACTGCTTGAAGGTCCAGAGATGATTAAAGTGACCAATGAGAAGGTCTTTGTCGCCAAGGAAAAGATTCAAGAAGCTTATGCTCGTCACAAGAGCTATGCTGATAAACATCATAGAGATGTGTCTTTCAACGTAGGAGATCACATTTTCCTCAAGGTATCACCTGCACGAGGAGTTAGACGTTTTGGACTCAGAGGGAAGCTCAGTCCTCGCTTCATCGGACCGTTCGACATCATAGAACGCGTTGGTGAAGTGTCATATCATTTAGCGTTACCGCCTTAGCTATCACACGTTAACAACGTGTTCCATGTGTCCTTACTCAGAGGATACAACTATCATCCAGTTCATGTTGTCCAGTATCCACTTGATCAAATTCGAGAGGATCTTTAATATGTCGAAGAACCCGAGAGAGATCTTGAGCGACAAGATCGTGTCATGCGGAGGAAGACGATCCATTTTGTCAAAATCCTCTAGAGGGATCATCCTGAGCGGGAAGCCACTTGGGAGACGGAGGAGTCTATACGGACTTCTTACCCTCATTTCCAGTTCTAATCCGGGTATGTTTTCTTACAGTTACGTTTCTCCAATTCGAGGACGAATTGTTCTTTTAGAGGGGAAGAGTTGTAAAACCCGCATTAAAAACCTATGAACAGTACACGTGAAAAGCAACTTACGAAAACACGGTAAAATTTAAACTTTCCATTTATAATATTAATACACATGTCACGACAATAAATAACGAACAATCATGAATATTATAAATGTGACTCGATCACGAATACCAAAATCACGAATAATAAATCACGAACACACACGTAAATTATTTAACACACGAAAAACTACGGGGTTACCCCATGTGGGCCCCTATGCCGCGGCTAGACAAGAGAGGGAGGCCAAGTGGGCCTTTTGGCCCAAAACCAAATTTAACAAAAACATCAGGATAATTATTGTTTCTCATATTTTAGGTTTACAGAAAATTTTGTCTTCTTCCTCCTTGTTTCACCATAGCCGCCGGCCACCATCAAGAAAAGGGCAAACCCGGGCGATTTTTATGTTTGTTTAATTATTCGTGATCACCTCGTCATTCTACACGCATTGGTATATTCAAAAACCTTTTCTTTTTATTTTTTGTTATTTTCTTATGATTTCATGTTTTAAAATTTATTTAATCACATGAACATGAAAAGGAATAACCTAGGATTAATTAATTTGTCAAGGGTGAGTTTGGTTTATGTTTTGGTTCGACCGAGACAACCGAGACCCCAAGGGGGGTGCTCGGCTTGTTTTTAAACACCATCACTGAGACCCTAAAGGTCTCGGCTTGGTTGGTTTCGGCTCGGCGCAGGCAAGAAACCCCCGACCGAAGGTCGGGGTGTGTTTGTTTGTTCGGTTTGGTGTAACCAAGGCACCACCGAGACCCCCAAGGGGCTCGGTTGGTTTTCTTTGATCGGACCCGAGACAAAAGGTACCCCGACTTCAAGTCGGGGTATGTTTACATGTTTAGTTGATTAATAGTGTCAACCGGGACCCCTCCAAGGTCTTGGTGGGGATTTGTTATAGCTTATATGGTTCGGCTTATATTAAACACGGGCTCAGGATTCGGGTTTTTATAAAAACTAATTTTATAAGTCATGTTATATTAAACTTTGGGTTAATTAGTTAATGTATAACCTAAGGTATTTATACTTAGTCATTTGAATTAAACATGTATTTTAATTAAAATCATATAACGTATAGTTTAATTAAATTAACCAGTTTTTTAATTAACCAACTATAACCATGACTTGTATTGTACTAAGTTAACTTCACTTGTTATTTATAGTTCAGCTTAGTTCTAATTATGGAAACTTACTAATTTTGGGAACTTTCTATTTTTGGAAACTTACTATTTATGAAAACCTGCTATTTTTAGAAAGTTACTTAGTATTACAATACAAGTATTATAATACACTAATACATGAATAATACTCAATAGAACATCATAATAACTACAGTTAAACACAGTAAACGGTAAAACATGACAGAATACGTATAAAAAGCTAATAAGACATGGAACCAATAAAACACATGTAATTCAGACAACTCATACACGTCCATATTTCTTATGTAGTGTTATCCGTCAAGGTGGATTAGTCTTCATCGTTTCCATTAGTTTCTACTGGACATAAGGTACGGATTTCCCGTCCTTCAGTAAGGACAATCTCTTCCTTCATTAGGATTTCCCGTATGCAGCCAACTGTTTTCCCCAGTAGTTATAGATTAAATGCTTATGTTTATTAGTTACCTTAGCCATATACATGCATGACCAGTTTCACCTAGTTATGGAGGTACCATAACCATAACACTAGAGGCACTAGTGTTATGACTTCACCACGGCGGAGTGATAGCTCGTGGCGTCCCTTTTTAGTTATTTGGCCATTTTATTATTATATTATCATGTGGGGCGTATGGGTGCATCCTAGTTACATGTTTCAGTTAGGATTTCATGGTGAATGTGGTGTGTGCCTTGCATCCTTCACAAGGAGCTGATCCCTCCTACCCACTTACCAGTTAATTAGAGGCAACCCCTCCAATTGCAAGATGAGGTCTCCCCTCCAAGTATTCATGCACGTTGTTGACCTCATGACCTATATTGGCTATTAGGGTACATTAACTAATACAGATTTTCATAAGTAACATAAGCTATGTTTTCAGAACTAAAACTAGTTAACATGACAGACAACTAGGTTTTCTGGGACTTATTCACTTCCGCTGCCATTCATGCTTTATACTCTTTATATGCTTCCATATTCTATGTTTTCCATGCTTTATTGTATATCTGTGCACTGAGCGTTATGATCAGTCGTCTACTTATCCATGTTCCCAAACGGCAGGTACACAAGGACACAAGTAGGAACTCCAAAGTATGTGCATTCGGATTGGAAGCTATCCGGCCTCTTTTACCTTTTGCAATTATTCCTACTTTATCATACTTTACATCTTTTGGACATTGTTTAGTCCTTTCCATTTACAGTACTTATATTGCTTGTTTGTGAGTTACTAGACTACCGATGTTTGATTCCGGTATTTCTATTTATGGTCATGAATGTTTAGACATTTACCTTGCGTGCTTTGATGATACACCATAATTTACTGTAGCACTCTATCCTATTAAATGGGGTGTTACATATTCACTCAGCGAGAACTAAATATGAGGCAGAGACGATGGTTGGAACTACTCAAGGATTATGACATCAACCTTCAGTACCATCCCGGTAAGGCGAATGTTGTTGCAGATGCTCTCAGCAGGAAATCTGGTATGATAGCTGGCATCAAGATAGAAGAAGAGATCATACGTGATCTAGATCATTTGGACATTGAATTCTTAGTACGTAGACAGCATGGATACTAGGATAATCTGAGAGTTGATCCAGACTTAATCTCTCGGATCAAGGCATCTTAGAAAGATGATGGTGAGATTTCGGCTATTATTCAGAATATTGATCGGCAGACCGAGTTTCGTATAGACGAAGATGGCAGGGTACCAAGCTATGTGTTCCAGACGATCTTACACTTAGGGAAGCTTTACTGACTGAGGCTCACAACTCTCCATTCTCCATTCATCCAGGATCCACCAAAATCTACCATGATCTCAAACAGCATTTTTGGTGGAGTGGCATGAAGCAGGATGTTGCTACCTTCGTTTCCAAATGTCTAACCTGCCAGCAGGTTAAGATAGAACATCAGCGAGCTAGTGGTTTACTACAACCACTAGAGATTCCCGAATGGAAGTGGGGACAAAATCTCCATGGATTTTGTCATCGAACTTCCTCAGACTCAAAGGAAGCATGATGCTATATGGGTCATAGTCGATCGTTTAACCAAGTCAGCTCATTTTCTTCCAATTCGCAAGGATTATCCAGTTAGCAAATTGGCAGATATATTCATGTAGGAGATCATGCGACTGCATGGTACTCCATCAGATATCATATCAGACAGAGATCCTCGATTCACGTCTAAATTCTGGAAGGGTTTGCAGAAATCTTGGGGCACCAGACTCAAGCTTAGCACAACCTTTCATCCTCAGACCGACGGTCAGTCAGAGCGTACAATTCAGACCTTAGAAGACATGCTGCGAGCTTGTGCATTGTAACGGACAGGGAGTTGGGATGACTATATTTGCTTGGTTGAGTTTGCTTACAACAACAGTTGGCACGCGAGTATCAAGTGTGCACCTTTCGAGACGCTTTATGGCAAGAAGTGTCGTGCTCCAATCTGTTGGGATCAGGTTGGTGAACAAATCATTGAAGGTCCAGAGATGATAGAGGTGACCAATGAGAAGGTTGCCATTGCCAAGGTGAAGCTACAGGAAGCTCGTGCTCGTCAGAAGAGCTATGCTGATAAACATCTTAGAGCGTTAGAATTTCAGCCTGGTGAACATGTTTTCCTAATGATATCACTAGAACGTGGCGTCAAGCGTTTTGGACTTAAAGGCAAGCTCAGTCCTCATTTCATCGGACCGTTTGAGATCCTCGAACGTGTCGGTGAGGTTTCGTATCATCTAGCATTACCTCCTCAGCTATCTCATGTTCACAGTGTGTTCCATGTATCCTTACTCAGAGGTTACAGCTACCATCCGTTGCACACAGTTTCGTATCTATTCGATCAGATTCGTGAGGATCTATCCTATATTGAGGAACCCGAGACAGTTCTCGATCATCAGGATCGAGTCTTGAGGAGAAAGACAATCCCATTCGTCAAAATCCTTTGGAGGGACCATTCCGAGCGGGAAGCCACATGGAAAACGGAGGAGTCTATCCGGACTTCTTACCCTCATTTTCAGCTACAATTCAGGTATGTCCTTTTCAGCTTATCGTATCTCCAATTCGAGGCCGAATTATTCTTTTAGAGAGGAAGAGTTGTAAAACCCGTTTTAAAATACTTTAGAGCATTAAATGCATGAAAACACGGAAAAATTAAAACTTCACAATTATTTAATATACAACACGTATCATGAACATTTAATGTAACTATTACGTATATTAATTAATTAGGAAAAGTATTACGTATATTAATATTATTATTAATACATGATAAGTATTTACGTATAATACTCAAAAACGTAACAAGAATAAAACACGACATTTAAAACACGAACACACGTGATAATAATTAAGCACGAAAAACAAAATGAAAACATATAAACGAGGTGTGTGTTTGGACGGCTAAATGAGAGGATAAGGGGGGCTTTTGGCCTGGCCCATTAGCTAATCTTAATTAGTAAATAAAACAACCTCCAGGGAATTCATTTATCACTTTACAGAATAAAATCAAAAACCCTAAAACCCTTCAGTTCTTCTTCTTTGGTCGCGGCATACAACACACACAAGGGAAAAGATTTTTGGCTTTTGATCTTAATTAATTTACGGGTATAGTGTTCGTGATCTAATCATTAAATCATTCGCGCGTTTGGTATCTCTTAATCCTTAATCTTTTTAATTATTTTTCTATGTTCTTGAATCATTAAAACAAGTATTAAAAACATGTAATTTAAAAGGATAAAACATGGGATCGGGATTAAGGTTGGTTGTTTGTCGTTGGCACATAAATCGAGACCTAAAAGGTCTCGATGGTGGCTTTGATCAAGCAGTCTCACCCTTATAAGGGTCGGCGTGTGGTTTGTTCAGCCAGCCGCAAGCACCAACCCCCCCCCCCAGCGGGGGCTGTTGGTTGTGATCAGTGGCAAACCGAGAGATTCATGCTCTCGGTGGGTAGGCAGTGCGCAGCAGGGGGAACCCCGGATGGAGCTGGGGGTGTTTTGTGCCAAGCAGTGGCACCGGCAGGGGAGCCGGTGGCTGGTGGTGGTCGGGGCAGCAAGCCACAGCCATTCGGCTGTGGTTTTGTTGTGTTGTTCGAGGAAAACCGAGACCATGACCTCTCATGGTCTCGGTGGGTCCTTGTTGGGGCTCGGATAGAACCGAACACACCAAAGGGGTGTGTTTGGCTAAACTTTTGCTAAAATTATGTTATGTTAAATTATTAATTAATTTTAGTAATTAACCATGGTTTAACTTAATTAATTAATAACATGACTTAGGATATAATTATTAAACATAAATATTATGACATAAAATACATGGCCATTTTATTTAAATAAACTTTAGGATAAAATAATTATTAATATAATTATTCATGTTACATTTAATTAATTAAGAAACTTAGCTTAATTAATTTATATTCGTTTTAACCAAGGTTTAATTAAATTAATAACATGCTTTAATTTAATTATACAATAATCATTTAAGGCAAAGTTTAATTAATAAAATCATGAAATATTATTGATTAATATTTACTTATAATATCATGTATTATATTATTAATTAATAATTATATGTTAAGACTAGATATATAATATTAATAAACTTTACTATATTATTATTATTTAACAATCATGACTTATTTAATATAAGTTTATTACTAATCATAGAAACATGCTAAATATGGAAACATACTAAATATGAAAACATACTATTTATAGAAACATACTAAATATGGAAACATGCTATTTATGGAAACATACTAAATATGGAAACTTTCTATTTTTGGAAACTTATTAATTATGGAAACTTTCAATTTTTGGAAACTTACTATATAAGGAAACTTGCTATTTTTGGAAAGTTACTATATATGATGTAACGCCCCATTTTGGTAAATGGAATGTCATGCGTGATTATGGCGTGTCATCAAAACATACAAGGAAAAATGTCTTAAACATTACATGACAATAAAGGAAATACCGGAAACAAACATCGGTACCCCAAAGTATAAGCTCATCACACAAAAACATAAGTACTATAAAGGAAAAGAACTAAACAATGTCCATAGAAATAAGTAGCAAAATGTATGATGAAATGCATAAAGTAATGAAGGCTAGAAAGCTTCCAATCCATATGCACGTACGCTTAGAGTCTACGAGCGCCCTTGAGTACCTGTCGTTTTGGGAACATGAAAGGAAAACAGCTGAGCATAACACTCAGTGCACGGATATACAAGCATAGAATGAATAACATAATCATAAACAACATATAGCAGCGGAATTGATTAAGTCCTGGAAAACCTGGTATAACTTAGTAAAACTGGTTTTATAGTTTGAAAATCCTTATGTTTATCTTAGAAAAACTGTTTAACATGTTAACCATTAAGCCAATATAGGTCTTGAAATATCAACGTGCATGAATACTTGGAGGGGTGACCTCTTCATGCAATTAGAGGGGTTGCCTCTAATTAATATAAGTTTGGGTAGGAGGGATCAGCTCCTTGTGAAGGATGCAAGGCACACACCCATTCACATGAATAATCTGCTAAAACATGTAACCTAGGATGCACTCATACGCCCCACATGATAACATAATAATATGGCCAAAAGCTGAAAGGGACGTCACGAGCTATCACTCCGTCGTGGTGGAGTCATAACACGGGTGCCTCTAGTGTTATGGTGATGGTACCTCCATAACCTGGTAGAACTGGTCATGCATGTATATGGCTTAGGCATTTAAACTAAACATAAGCAAATCAAAACATATAAAACATATACTGGGAAAATAGTTGGCTGCATACGTGGAATCCTAATAAGGAAAGAATGTCCATACTGAAGGACGGAGAATTCGTACCTTGTGTCCAGTGAACGAAGAAGACGAACGGAAGAGAGTCCTAGTTCGATCTCACTAATGCTACATAAATAGTATACGTGTATAAGTATTCTGTTTACTGCGTGCGTAGCTTATTATAGTATGTCTTAACTTGTTTTATATGTTCATGTCTTGTTTTACTGATTTTAATGCCATCCTGTATTTATCATGTGTTTTAAGTCTTCTAATTAAGTATTAACTTATATTCTTGTATTATTATACTTGTTGTGAAATAATAAGTAACTTTCTAAAAATAGCAGGTTTCCTAAAATAGAAAGTTTCCAAAAATATAAAGTTTCCAAAAATAGATTAACTTCTTAAAATAGATAAGTTTCTAAAAATAGAAAGTTTCTAAAAATAGTAAGTTTCCTGAAATATAAAGTTTCCATATTTAGAAATAAGCTGGATTAATAAGCTATTAAGATAAGCTTAAGTTTTACTGATTAAATATACTAAGTCATGTGATTAATAGTACAGTTTATTAATTATAACATGTTAATTAAATAAACTATATGTTATACGATTTAATTAAATATAATCATGATTTAATTAAATTAAAGTGTATATAATACTTAGGTTAAAACATGTATTAATATTTATATTAATATAACCTAAGTCATGAAAATTAATTAATTATATGTCATGTTTTAATAATTAATTAATTACTATAGTCCAAATCACATAAATAAATACTTAGGTTAAATCCATGTATTATTAAATAATGTAAGACCCGTGAAAGTGCCGTAAGATGCTAAGTTATTGTCTCAAGAGCTGTTCAGTATGAGCATCTCTCTTAAGTTGTGACTCACTTGTGGATGTGATATCCCGAGCCCAACGTTATTTATTTAATCCCATTTTACGTATATTTTTGAAATTTTTAAGAAACTTTATCGTGGATTTATTTGACGGTTTAAGTTGAAACCAACGTTTACGGTCGTAATTTAACGTTTGACGATTTAAGAAGAACCGATGACGACTACGATACCGACGGATGCCCAAAATTTATCTTTTATTATCGATTGATCGATATTTGAGTTTTTAGAGGTTTTATTCTTATTATGTGTTAAGTCGAGTCGGAACCATGTGTATATTCGTTTTGTGTGCGTTTGAACCATTTAAAAGCATTTCGAGTGTTCGGGACGACCCCCGACCCCCGTAAATTTTCAAAATCAACTAGTAAGTCATTTTTTGCTACTAAATTGTGTCGTTTACGAATGAGGCCAAAAGAAAGCCAAAATGACAAAACAAGCCCCTCCAAACTTTACAAAAAGGAAGGGACTAAACACACATACACAAAATTCATTCAAAATTTTTCTTTTCTTCCTCCTTTCTCTCACTATCACCGCCGGCCACCCACCACCCAAAACCACCACCATCAAAACTTTTTCTTGAGTTTTGGGAGAAAATAATCAAAGTCTCATCCTTCCTTTACCATTGTAAGTAAATCCCACCAACATTTACATGCATGCATCCATTGATTTTTCAAAAAAAATTAATGATTTTTCAAAAACATGTTTTAATCAAATTAAACCCATTTATTGTTTAATTCATGTATTTATAATGATAAGTAATCCATAAAACAAGGTGGAGATTATGTTGTTGATGTTCCACAGCCCCAAAAAGCCACGAATGTGGGGGGTGTTGGGTGTGTTCAAGGTGTTTGATGAAATGTGTTGTGGGGTTGTGTTTAAAATGGTGTTTTTAGTGTTTTTAAATTGTTAAAACATATTGCATGTATGATTTAGGATTGGGTTTTGATTAAGATTTGATGTTCTTGATGATGTAGGCTGTTTTGAGTGTTTGGGAATGATTATAGGTAATGGGTATAGGATTAGGTAATGATAGAATGGTTTGGAATCAAGTTTTGAAATGATTTTGGAAGGGTAAATCTAGAACAGATTGTTTAGGGCTATTTTCGTGGTTTTAATTTTTGGTCCAGGTTGTGATTGTAGGATATGGTTGTAGTGGTCGTCGAGACGCTCGTTTCGGTATAAGATAGAGCTTTTAACTCCAAACGAGTCAAAAGTTATGATACTTTGAAAATATGTGTACCGGGAGATGAGAATCAACACAATCCGAATTTGTGTTTGGTTTTGGGTCAAATCCCGGGGACCATAGATAGAGTTTGGTAAATGTTTGAAAGTTGATTTTTGGTCTCAAACCTGTGTATGTGAGTCTATTATTAGACTTAGGTGTCGTAGAGGTCAATGGTATATTTTAAATGGGTCAAATGAGTTCGACTTGGTCAAAGTACAATTTTAGTCCGAAAAACATAGTTTTGGAAAAGTGTTGAGTAACGGGTCGTAGAAGTGAAAACTTTTGTTGGGGTTGAATATGTGAATTCTACTGGTCTTAAAGTATTTTTGAGAAATTTCCCAGATTTTATAAAAGGGTATAAGTTTAGGAAAATAGCCCATACTTTTGGTAAGTATCGGCAAAGTCGTAAAATGGATAGTAACTTTAATAACATTGATAAATGATATAAGTCTAGTAACAACTACTTGTTTGATTTTGGCGTGAGTTTTCATAAGCGTTGAGTGTGTTTGCATATGAGTGTGTTTAGTACAATAATGTACGCGGAGTATTGATTTGGTTTTCGTACTTTGACTTTTAGGTCAAGTGTTTGATTTTCCCGGGCATCCACGTCGTTGGTGACGTTTCTCGTTACGTCTTCGCTAGAACTACTACTACTACGCAAGGTGAGTCTATAGCCTCGCTCTTTACTTATTTCAAATGATTTTACCCGCGAGGGGGATACATGCTATTTAAAGGAAAATGAACATAAGTCATGAATGATTGTTGGACCCGAATGTTGCCTTGAAATTGTGTTGAGTACCTAGTTGCAAAAGTCCTAAAATTCATGAACTATTAACTATTGTTTAGTCCTAGTGTGGATTAGAAATAGCCGCTTATACAAAGTGATAGTACTATGGGGTTGACTACCCTATCCGAGACGAGGGCTAGTACGTTGATACCCCCTGCGGACGGATAATTTGTGATAAGAGATAAGGTATAATTGCAACTGATGCCTTATTAGGGGCCTTGGTTTCATCTGAATCACGCCGGTAATTATTACGCGGGTGATTGAGTTAACGGTTTAGTGTCATGAGCTTAAACACAATTGTCATATCCTTGAATAATAGATTGTATGGCCACAATGCTATTGAATGATCATGATTGGTTTTTAACACTTATGTTCAACTGATGATTTGATAAACCTATAGATTCGCTCAACCTTTGTGTTGACAGTTTTAAGCATGTGTTTCAGGTAATCAAGGTTGATAGCAGGGGAGCATGCGAGGATGGAAGTTGTTGTGGCTTGGCGGTCTACTTTGCTTTTCCTCCCTTTTAGCACTTAAATACTTTATATTATGTCATGTGAACGAAATTGTATTTTGGGTTGAGATTCAGTGGGGACCAAAACGCAAACTCTGTTTTATATTATTTTTGGGGTTTGGAAAACAGTAGACTTTGTTGTTTTAAACAATCTTTAATTTATGTTTAAATTTCTATGTCTCTTTGAGTCGTTCGAAATAGCTTGTGTGTGATGATAACTGTATAGCACCCAAATGTTGTAGTTCTGCTGCGCATAGCATTTGGTGGGGGTGTTATAAATAATAATAATAATAATAAACCTAAGTCCATGTTTGAATTAAATTAATAATATGCCATGTTAAATTAATTCAATTAACTTGTAAAATAAATATACTTGTAAAGCTATTAAACTTGTAAAAATAATAAACCGAACCCATGTATTATTTTATTAAACCATATCGTGAACCGGCCCGTGAACCCGTGAACCGGCCGAACCAACCCACCCGAAAACAGTGGCAAACCGGCCTAAGCCGGTTGCCCCTGCTCTCGGCAAACTGCCACCGGCTGCTGCCGGTGGTCTTTTCCTTCTCGGCCAGTCGCTGACACCACAAGGGCTCCCACCGAAAGTGCGTCGGTGGCCCCTGCTGCCTGCGCGTGGTTTCCTCCTGCTTGCCTAAAATAGCCACCGGCTTAAGCCAGTGGTCGGGTTGTGTTGCTGCCGAGACCAAACAAACCACAAGACACCCTCGACGCACGTCGGGGTATCTTGTCCCTGCTGTTGACCGAGCCAAACACCACCGAGACCTAGATCTTGGTTGGTGTTGCGAAACAAACGGCGCCGAGAGTCATGGGACTCTCGGTTTGTGTGGTGGCCGAACAACCAAACCCGAAAACACCCTTAATAAATTACCCACCATGATTATTAGCATGTTATTAATCTTGTTTTTAAATCCCCATGATCATATGTGCATAAAAACATAAAAAGAATTAAAAAGAAAGGTTTTCAGATTACCAAAACACGTGGAATAAATGGAGAATGAATACAGAACACGTTCTTATGATTTGTTAAATCAAAATCAACCAATCACCCACCTTTGTTGATGTAGCCGCCGGCCAAGAGAGAGCAAGGAGAAAGATTAGGGTTTTTGCTTTTTGTAAAATTCTTCTGTGAATGAATAATGTTTTTCCTTATTTGTTATTTAGTAAAATTAAACATGGGTTGGGCCCCTCTTCTCCTTGTTGTCGCGGCTTGTAGGGCCCACCAAGGGAAACCCATAGCTTTTTCGTGTTCTAATTATTTACGTGTTCCTGTGCTCGTATTTACGTTACGTTATTATTAAATATTCGTGTTATTATAAATACTTGTACGTAATCGTAATAATACACGTAAATACATAATTATATGTTCGTGATTCTTACGTTCATGATTTCATGTTCGTGATTTTAATAATTATTGATAATAATTATCGTGCCTTAATACGTACTTAATACTTATCGTGTAATAACACGTACGTAGTTCTTGTAATTTATATCCGTGAAACGTATTCATGTTATAAAAGGAAAGTTTTAATCTTGTACGTAGGATTATAAGTATAATGTTCATGGTAAAAGCATGCGGGTTTTACAACTCTTCCCCCCTACAAAGAATAATTCGTCCCCAAATTATAGACAAAGTAAACTGAAAAAAAGGAACATACTCGAATTCAAAACTTAAAATGAGGGTAAGAAGTCCGGATAGACTCCTTGGTCTCCTAAGTGGCTTCCCGCTTGGTATGGTCCCTCCAAAGGATTTTGACGAATGGAATCGTCTTCTTCCTCATGACTCGTTCTTGCCTGTCAAGAACTCGTTCGGGATCCTCTATGAAGGTAAGATCTTCACGAATATGTTCCAGTGGATACTGAACCATGTGAAGGGGATGATACTTGTACCCTCTGAGTAAGGACACATGGAAAACGTCGTGAACGTGAGAAAGCTGCGGAGGTAACGCTAAACGATAAGATACTTCACCGACTCGCTCAATGACATCAAACGCTCCGATGAATCGAGGACTGAGCTTCCCTTTGATTCCAAAACGTTTAACGCCACGTGTCGGCGATACCTTAAGAAAGACGTGATCTCCTACGTTAAAAATGTAAGTCCCTACGATGCTTGTCAGCATAACTCTTCTGACGTGAACGTGCCTCTTTCAATTTCTGCGTAGCTATATCGACCTTCTCATTGGTCAACTCTATCATTTCAGGTCCTTCAAGTGTCCGCTCACCAAACTGATCCCAGCAGATTGGGGCGCGACACTTCCTGCCATACAACATCTCGAATGGAGCACACTTAATGCTAGCGTGCCAACTGTTGGTGTATGCAAACTCTACCAAACAGATGTAATCGTCCCAATCTCCTGTCCATTCCAACACATATGACCTCAACATGTATTCTAATGTCTGAATCGTTCTCTCTGATGGCCCGTTTGTTTGAGGATGAAAAGTCATGCTAAGCTTAAGTTTTGTACCCCAAGCTTTCTGCAGACTCTTCCAGAATCGCGAAGTGAAACGAGGATCTCTGTCCGAGATGATGTTGGATGGAGCACCATGAAGTCTCATGATCTCCTTCTTGTAAGTATCGGCGAGTTTACTGACCGGATCATCCTTGCGGATCGGTAAGAAATGAGCTGACTAAGTAAGTCGATCAACAATAACCCAAATCGCATCATGCATCCTCTTTGTCTGCGGAAGACCGATAACAAAATCCATGGTGATCTTTTCCCACTTCCACTCTGGAATGTCTAAAGGTTGTAGTAAACCACTAAACCGCTGATGCTCGATCTTAACCTGCTGGCAGGTAAGGCATTTGGAAACGTAAGTGGCAACATCCTGTTTCATACCGCTCCACCAAAAGTTTTGCTTGATGTCGTGGTACATCTTGGTTGAACTAGGATGAATGGAGAATGGGGAGCTATGAGCTTCAGCTAACAATGCTTCCCGGAGTTCTTGATCATCAGGAACACAAAGTCTCGTGCCCTTCCATAAGATACCGTCTTCATCTACATGAAATCTGTCTGTTTCTCCAAGTTCTGAATTATCGCCCAGATTTCACCATCATCCTTCTGAGCTTCCTTAATCCTAGAGAGTAACTCAGGTTCTACTCTAAGATTAGCCCAGTAACTATGCTGTCCACGTACCATGATCTCAATGTCTAGTCGCTCCAAGTCTCTTATAATTTCCTCCTCAATTTTAATGTCGTTTATCATTCTGGACTTTCTACTAAGTGCATATGCCACTACATTCGCCTTGCCGGGATGATACTGCAGATTAATGTCATAATCCTTCAACAGCTCTAACCATCTCCTCTGTCGCATATTCAGTTCACGTTGAGTGAAGATGTACTTCAGGCTCTTGTGGTCTATGAAGATGTCACATGGTTCTCCATACAAGTAGTGCCTCCATATCTTCAATGCAAACACGACTGCTGCAAGTTCCAAGTCATGCGTAGGGTAACTTTCCTCATAAGGCTTAAGCTTCCGTGAAGCGTACGCAATCACTTTCCCATGTTGCATGAGAACACAGCCAAGTCCCTTCCCTGAAGCATCACTATAGATTTGAAATCCACCTGTACCAGATGGGAGAGTAAGAATCGGTGCAGATACTAACTTCTGCTTTAGGTCTTCAAAGCTCTTCTCTCTTCTTCAGTCCAGACGAATTTCTCCCCTTTCCGCATCTGTTTGATCAATGGTAGTGCTAAACGGGAAAAGTTCTCTACGAATATACGGTAGTAACCAGCTAAGCCTAGGAAACTGCGAACTTCAGTCTTTGATGTCGGTCTTGGCCATATGGTAATAGCCTCAACCTTTGCTGGATCCATGGGGATTCCTTTTGCTGATACAATGTAACCTAAGAACGCCACCTTGTCTAACCAGAACTCACACTTGGAGAATTTAGCATACAGCTGCTTCTGGTGAAGAATCTGTAATACTGTACGAAGATGGTCTTCGTGTTCCTCCTTGGACTTAGAGAATATCAGGATGTTTTCAATGAAGACAATGACGAGCTTGTCCAGGAACTCATGGAAGATACGGTTCATCAGATCCATGAAAACAGCTGGAGCATTGGTAAGGCCAAAAGGCATGACTACGAATTCGTAGTGTCCATAACGTGTACGGAAAGCAGTCTTGGCGATGTCCTGCTCTTTAACCCGTAGCTGATGATAGCCCGGCCTCAGATCAATTTTGGAGAAATGTTTGGCCCCTTGGAGTTGGTCAAACAAGTCGTCAATGCGTGGTAAAGGATATCTATTCCTGATGGTGATCTTGTTGAGCTCGCGATAATCTATGCAAAGACGCATACTGTCGTCCTTCTTCTTCATGAATAAGACCGGTGCGCCCCATGGAGATGCGCTAGGTCGAAGGAAGCCTCATTCCAGAAGTGCTTGCAATTGGTCCTTCAACTCCTTCAGCTCGATGGGAGCCATGCGATAAGGAGCCTTGGAAATTGGCTCAGCTCCTGGGATGAGCTCGATATTAAACTCTACTTCACGAGCAGGTGGTATGCCCGGAAGTTCTTCTAGAAACACGTCTGGGAATTCTGACACGATTGGCTGATTCTGGATAGATGGAGCTTCAGCCTCCAAATCATGAACAGTAGCAAGATAGCCTTCACAACCATGTGACAGTAGTGCACGTGCTTGCAAGGTCGATATGATTTGTACAGACCTTCCGGGTACGAACCCGTTGTGAATGTACTCTGGTACATTTATATCACCAAAGATGACCTGATATGTATGGCAATCTATGGTGGCATGATGTTTGGATAGCCAATCCATGCCTAATATCATGTCAAAATCGCACATATCCAGTGGAAGTGCGTCAACAGGACGAATCTTGTTGTCAAACTCTAAGGGAAGGCTCTTGTACACATGCGTTATGCGTACAGAGTCTCTTAAAGGCGTGGAAATGTTTCTTACATTCTCTAATGGCATAGGGACATCCTAACATTCTTAGCATAAGCAGTAGAAATGACCGAATGAGTAACACCCGTGTCAAATAAAACACATGCAGCTTGACCATACATATACAAGATTCCAGTGATGGTACCTGTAGACTTGTTGGCCTGGTCGCGAGAAGTCGTATAAACGCGTCCACTAGTAGGAGGCGGCTTGGAATCAGCATGTCCAGATGCGCCCTCCATTTCGCCCTTGCGGCAGTCCTTCATGCGATGACCAGTAAGGTCGCACTTGTAGCATGCGTCACTGTTGCGACGACATGGCCCTGGGTGCCTACGGTTGCAGGTAGTGCAAAGAGGGTGAGTATACCCTCCAGCAGGTGCCCTTGATGGCTGGGAGCCTGTTACGAACAGTATACATGAGACATGGTTTATGGGTACAAAAGGACAATGCGGAAAAATCATAAGATGTAATACCAGTGATAGCTGGATGCTTAGGCTGTGAACCTCTTTGGTTCTGGTCCCTCCCGTTACCATGATTCCTTGTAGAAGATTGCTAACGTGTCAGAATTATGAAGTATCACATGTAACATAAGGAAATGAGTAAGTGTAAGGACCTGCTGCTGATGGAGTTTCCAGTGTTGTTACGGTAATTATCATTACCGCCACGCCTATCTATAGTAGAACGGTCTTGAGTCTGACCGTTTCCCTTGGGCTGAGTAGGTTGTTGCTGAGTAGTCGGTTGAGACTGGTCCCTAGTCTTCTGCCTGAAAGATACAATTTAAAGAGAGATATAAACATTGGATAATACTGAAAGAATTCGGAATGGTCACCGCTGAGTAATGAATAATTACCTCTTCTCGGGTCTCTCTGCTTCCCCGAACTCTTCTCTTTATTGCAGCATCTCCAGCTTACGTGCTGCATCGGCAACTTGTGCCACCATGTTGCAGGTAGCATACGCCGAGTTATTAGAGAGGGATGGGCGAAGCGCCCAACAAAAATGGTGTGCTCGGTCTTCAGCATTTCCCGCTGCTGGGCCTAACTCGCCAGCCACAACAACAAAACGCTGCAAGAACTCGTTGTTGTTTTCCTCCTCTCTTTTCCTAATCGTGTATTACTCCCTTGTCAGTCTACTCCTCATTGCCGAGGGAGAAATTTGAGTTGGGGGAGGATAGTTATCGTTTTGGTTAAGGATGTCTTGAAAATCTACATTGGCAGCTACAACCATCTCCCGAATATTGCGTGTGTTCACCATCTGACAGTATAAAACAAAATACATGATTAAACTGATCAAACATAAAACATATACATGAAAAAAAATTATACCAATAAATCATGAGAAAAATTTTATGCAGGAAAACTAGTACATGAATGCATGATGCAGTTTTATGAAAACTTTTATATGCGCGAGAGTGAACGCCTATGGTCAGTTCACTCAAAACAAAAGACATGGAGAGGGGACGCCAATGGGTCATGAAATATAGGTCATGAAATATCAACGTGCATGAATAATTGGAGGGGTGACCTCATCATGCAATTAGAGGGGTTGCCTCTAGTTAATATAAGTTTGGGTAAGAGGGACCAGCTCCTTGTGAAGGATGCAAGACACACATCACATTCACCTGAATAATCTGCTAAAACATGTAACCTAGGATGCACCCATACGCCCCACATGATAACATAATAATATGGCCAAAAGCTAAAAAGGACGCCACGAGCTATCACTCAGCCGTGGTGGAGTCATAACACTGGTGCCTCTAGTGTTATTGTTATGGTACCTCCATAACTAGGTGGAACTGGTCATGCATGTATATGGCTTAGGCATTTAAATTAAACATAATCAAATCAAAACATATAAAACATATGCTGGGAAAACAGTTGGCTGCATACGTAGAATCCTAATAAGGAAAGAATGTCCATACTGAAGGACGGAGAATCCGTACCTTGTGTCCAGTGAACGAAGAAGACGAACGGAAGAGAGTCCTAGTTCGATCTCACTAATGCTACATAAATAGTATACGTGTATAAGTATTCTGTTTACTGCGTACGTAGTTGATTATAGTATGTCTTGACTTGTTTTATATGTTCATGTCTTGTTTTACTGATTTTAATGTCATCATGTATTTATCATGTGTTTTAAGTCTTTTGATTAAGTATTAACTGATATTCTTGTATTATTATACTTGTTGTGAAATAATAAGTAACTTTCTAAAAATAGCAGGTTTCCTAAAATAGAATGTTTCCAATAATATAAAGTTTTCAAAAATAGAAAGTTTCCAAAAATAGATTAACTTCTTAAAATAGATAAGTTTCTAAAAATGGAAAGTTTCTAAAAATAGTAAGTTTCCTGAAATAGAAAGTTTTCATAATTAAAAATAAGCTAGATTAATAAGCTAATTAGATAAGCTTAAGTTTTACTGATTAAATATACTAAGTCATGTGATTAATAGTACAGTTTATTAATTATAACATGTTAATTAAATAAACTATATGTTATACGATTTAATTAAATATAATCATGATTTAATTAAATTAAAGTGTATATAATACTTAGGTTAAAACATGTATTAATATTTATATTTATATAACTTAAGTCATGAAATTTAATTAATTATATGTCATGTTTTAATAATTAGTTAATTACTATATTCTAAATCACATAAAAAATATTTAGGTTAAAATCATGTATTATTAAATAATAATAATAAACCTAAGTTCATGCTTTAATTAAATTAATAATGTGCCATGTTAAATTAATTTAATTAACTTGTAAAATAAATATACTTGTAAAACTATTAAACTTTTAATAATAATAATCCCAACCCATGTATTATTTTATTAAAACATATCGTGAACCGGCCGAACCAACCCACCCGAAAACAGTGGCAAACCGGCCTAAGCCGGTTTCCCCTGCTCTCGGCAAACTGCCACCGGCTGCTGCCGGTGGTCTTGTCCTTCTCGGCCAGCCGCTGACACCACAAGGGCTCCCACCGACAGTGCGTCGGTGCCCCTGCTGCTTGTGTCTGGTTTCCCCCTGCTTGCCTAAAATAGCCACCGGCTTAAACCGGTGGTCGGGCTGTGTTGCTGCCGAGACCAAACAAACCACAAGACACCCCCGACGCAAGTCAGGGTGTCTTGTCCCTGTTGTTGACCGAGCCAAACACCACCGAGACCTAGATCTTGGTTGGTGTTGCGAACCAAACGGCGCCGAGAGTCATGGGACTCTCGGTTTGTGTGGCGGCCGAACAACCAAACCCGAAAACACCCTTAATAAATTACCCACCATGATTATTAGCATGTTATTAATCTTGTTTTTAAATCCTCATGATCATATGTGCATAAAAACATAAAAAAAATTAATAAGAAAGGTTTTCGGATTACCAGAACACGTGGAATAAATGGAGGATGAATACACGAACACGTTCTTATGATTTGTTAAATCAAAATCAACCAATCACCCACCTTTGGTGATGTAGCCGCCGGCAAGAGAGAGCAAGGAGAAAGATTAGGGTTTTTGCTTTTTGTAAAATTCTTCTGTGAATGAATAATGTTTTTTCTTATTTGTTATTTAGTAAAATTAAACATGGGTTGGGCCCCTCTTCTCCTTGTTGCCGCGGCTTGTAGGGCCCACCAAGGGAAACCCATAGCTTTTCCGTGTTCTAATTATTTACGTGTTCGTGTGCTCGTATTTACGTTACGTTATTATTAAATATTAGTGTTATTATAAATACTTGTACGTAATCGTAATAACAATACACGTAAATACATAATTATATGTTCGTGATTTTTACGTTAATGATTTCATGTTCGTGATTTTAATAATTATTGATAATAGTTATCGTGCCTTAATACGTAGTTAATACTTATCGTGTAATAACACGTACGTAGTTCTTGTAATTTATATCCGTGAAACGTATTCATGTTATAAAAGGAAAGTTTCAATCTTGTACGTACGATTATAAGGGTACTGTTCATGGTAAAGGCATGCGAGTTTTACATATGGAAACCTGCTATTTTGGAAAGTTACTATATATAAGAACCTGCTATTTTTAGAAAGTTACTTATTATGTTATAACAAGTACTATAACACATAAAACATGAAATACACTAATCAAGAACACATGAAACACTAAGAAACACATGATAAAGCATGAAACAATAAAACAAGACAAGACTAAGTAAAACAAGTTAAGAACATGTCAAGTAAACTAATAATTAGTAAATATAAGTTAAACAGACAACTCATTCATGTCCCTTTTATTATGTAGCTATCGTGAAGCCGGAGTAATTCATCCGCTTTCATTTTCATCCTCATTAATGGACACAAGGTATGGATATTCCGTCCTTCAATAAGGACACTCTATTCCTATATTAGGATTCCCTGTTTGCAGCCATCTGTTTTCCCCAGTAGTTTACATTAAACTTAACATTAATTAATATGATTAATATTTTAGATTGCCTGAGCTATATACATGCATTCCAGTTCCACCTAGTTATGGAGGTACCATAACCATAACACTTGAGGCATCGGTGTTATGACTCTTCCGCGGTGAGAGTGATTGCTTGCGGCGTCCCTTTTCAGTTAGTTGGCCTTTATATTATTATCATGTGAGGCGAATGGGTGCATCCTAGAACATGTTAGCAGATTTAAAGGTAATTGTGGTGTGTGCTCTACATTCGTTACATGGAGCTGATCCCTCCACCCAAACTATTTTAATTAGAGGCAACCCCTCTAATTGCATGATGAAGTCACCCCTCTAAGTATTCATGCACGTTGATACCTTCATGACCTATATGGGCTCTTGGGCATTTAAAATACATTTTTTTATGAAATAAACATAAGTCTTTTCAGAATATAAACCAGTTTATAAACATACACCAGGTTTTCCAGGACTTACACTTATTCTGTTGTACTTCATTTCATTCTTTGCTTATGTTTATGCTATTTCATTTCATTGTCATATATCCGCACACTGAGCGTATTGCTCAGCCGTATTTTCTTTCCATGCCCCATACTACAGGTACTAAAGGGCAAAGCTAGGAATCAAGAGTACGTGCATTTGGATGGAGGCTCCCTTGTCTTCGTTTCTTTTAATGCATTTACATACTTTTGCTTTGTTGGACATTGTTTAGTCATTTTTCTACATTTCTTTACTTATGCATTGTGTGTGGAGCTTATGTTTGGAACCGATGTTTGTTTCCGGTTTCCTTTATGGTCTTTAATGTTTTTAGACATTTACCTTGCATGCTTTGATGAACGCAATAATTATTAAATAACGGTCCACTTATCAAAGTGGGGTGTTACACATTATGACTAACTTACACAAAATGTAGATTGTGCAAACACAACAACAATTAGATATGGATGTTGCAATTATCCGGTTCGAGCAAAGCATGAGGACGTGCACACGTATGTGCAAAGATAAGATGAAGTCGCCGTCGTTGCCAAGGAAGAAGTCTTACAATATAAAAGTAGATTTGGTTGAAAACGAAGACGGATTGATTGAAGAAAAAGAATAGTAGTTTCAATAATATGAATGTTTTGACTTTAATTAAGAATTCAGTAGACTCTTTACTTTTTTGTATCTTAAAAAAATTAGCAGGTTCGAGTTGAGTATACTAAATCTTAGATCAGGCTTGGGTCGACCTATCTGACCCGTTTATTAAACAGGTTAGGTTAGGTTAGGTTAAGGTTGGAATTAAATTAACCGGGTCGACCCGACAACCCGTTTAATAATTTTTTTTTCTTTATATTAAAAATGATTAATATTTTATCATATGTGTTAATTAGGTTAAATGTGTCGAACTTGAACCCATTTAATATGTTAACACATTTAATGTGCCTACTTTTGTATATAAAACTTGTTAAATGGGTCAATCTAAAACCCATTTAACTTATTCAACTCATGTAGCCTATTTAACGCCAACCTAAACATATATATGAGTTAAATGGGTTAGGTTCAGGTTATGTGTAAACAGGTTAGAGTTGACATAGCTGACTCGATTATTTAAATGAGTCACGTTGGGTTAGGATTTTTTGACCCGCCAACCTAACAACTCGAACCCGACCCAAATTGGCACCCCTAATCTTAAACATTTCTTTGTAACAAACTTTTGTATTATTAACAACTTATTAAAAAATTATATTAATTTTGAAATTGAAATATTTTTTAATTCATTTATTTTTGTATAATTTAATTTCACCGTGTTTTGTAAAATTTTGTTTTTTCTAATTCAATATATTTACAAAAAAAAAAAATTTATTTTTAGTGATTTTATTTATTTTAATTCAAAATTTTTTACACTTTAACGTTAATTTGATTGCTAAAAAATAGTCACCGAGTATTCGTCGCTTTATTGTGCAAGTACTATGCTAGCATATATAGAAATGTACATGTTTGTTGGTCGACCAGCTTGCTATTTAGACAAGTCTACTTTAACCCGTATTAAGAAATTCTAAAATCCAAACATGGTGATGATTTTGATCGACTATAAGCCACTCACCAGCAAGTAAAAGTGAATGCATATACAACGTTTTCACTACCAGCCCCATCTATGCGCTCATACAAATTAACACAACACTGTTCACTACATGTACAATTCCTATTGCCGTGAACTAAAAAGACTACTTTAGAGAAAAAGGAAGATAACCCAATAGAAATGACAAATATTCATTTCATATCCAATGACGTGGTTGCCTTATTTATTACTTCTTCTCGGTTTCTTTATTAGCAGGCACTTGAATGTCCATGTCAATGAGTGTAAAATCATATGGTGCAGAAGCTGAATTTGAGGCATCTGATAACAATGAAGAGTTCATTGCCTCCGGTTTTGTTGGGCTTGTGACTGTGGGTGATGCAAATGTTTGCTTGTTTTTCCTTACATTTTCCATCTCAGACCCAATAGGGACAAAGGTCTTTGTTCTGTACTTTCTTGCACCTTCATCGCCCGTATCATTACTATGATTGTAGAGTACATAATCATGGTAAGCCGGTGCAAACTGCAAGAAAAAATTAATTAAGAGTCACGTGGTTACGATCATAAACTAACAAACATGCCCTTCCATATCAAAAATAGATCTGGGATGAAAGAGTCATGGATTTGCCATAAAAACCTTTTATTATGTGAGTTTCCCACCAACCTAGAGGTTGTGGGTTCAAGCCTCTCGCTGGAGGCATCTGTGAGATAGGGTGGTATATGATATGAAAAAATTACCGTTCTAAACAAAAAAAAAACCTTTTTAACTCGCAATGCGTCATTAATGATTATACATTAACAATATTACCACCATTATAATCTCAGTCTTAGAAATAACTAAATCATGCATTTATATAAAGAATTTGAGAACTTTTAACTTGTTCAACACATTTGACCACTTTTGACTACTTCCTGATTTGGCCTCTTCAAGCTAATTCCTGATTAGACCCATTTAAAAGTAACGGTACAAATCACCACCCATACAATATCAGAATTTATAACGCAAAAAAATACCTGGTGGACAGTATCATGATAGAAGTCATTCAACATCAAAGCATGTGCAAGACTAGCTCCAAACCCACGGGAAGTGCCAATATTTGCACCAGCATACTCTTTGTATGGAAATGCATAAAGATGACCCACGGCTGCAATAAGCATTTCAAAACAAATTATAAAGTTTTGAAACTCGGCAGCTTCCTCTGGATCTTTTATATGTCCAGATTTTGCAGCAAGGAAAACCAAAACCCCCTGCCAATATGTCAAAAAGACTACGCTCTTGATAATGATGAATTTCGGAACAGGATTAAATGGCTGAAGCAGATCCCTGCATGCTACATAAAACAAGGCCAACGCATACAATGCCATAGAGTATGAAATTGTGTATATGATTGTGATGTATAGGTACGACTGTCTAGCACTGAAATTTCCATCTTGGTATTTCCCCTTTGCATAAAGTACGAATGTAATTGCCACCAGGATCGGCTTAAGGATCACAAACTGCAAACACCCTTGCTTGCATCTCCTAATGAATCGCCTGCCATAATCATCAGCTTATAACAATTAAACAATCGAGGGATCAAATCACACATGTGTTCTGCATATAGAAATAGAACTAACCCATCTAGTGGAACTGGAGGAAAGCAACAAGTCATTAAACACCAGTTGGGCTTAAGAACACGTCCAGTAAGACTTAAAACAACAGCACCTGGACCACCTACCCATTCCAGACACAGTGCCAGGAAATTGTAGATAACCCAAGCTTCATATCTGAAAATAAGACAAAAAAAAATTCATATGAAATGAAACAAGATAAAACACATAAACAGCATCTATCAAACAAGCCTAAAGTTTTAGATGGCAAGAGGCTCTCTATAGGACCAGTATGTCAAGGCATGTGTGAGGAACCATTCTTGGGGAAAAATGCAAACACAGATTGCCTTGACACCATGCCGTGCCAAGGTAAAGCCATCAAAGGAGTAAAAGAGCTGAAGAATGTAAATTGCGCCCTCCATTAGAACTTTTGAGGAACCCGACTTGTAAAACTTTTGTCCTGAAACTATCATTTGTTCATTCAATATTTTAACTTTATCATGATGAACAAAATATAAGTGAAATCAATACAGATTCAACTTGATAATACAGTAGGCTGGAGGCCAATCGGACATTATAATGAAATGTTTATATAGACCCCCAAATCAGCAGAAACTTGATGAAAACTCTACTCAATATTCGTATTTCCTAAAAGTGCACTATGGGCAATCAGTATAATGCGACCCTGACATGTGTATATATAGGGGTGTAATCGAGCCGAGACAACTCGCGAGCAACTCGAGATCGACTCGAAAAATATTCGACTCGACTCGACTCGATTTTAAACGAGCCAAGCTTGAGCTTGAGCTCGAGCTACTCGTGTAAAGTGTCGAGTTCGAGTTTTAAGTTACTCGACTCGAGAAGCTCGCGAGCCTTTAACGAGCTTTTGTAAAATTACATATACACCCTTCATTTACACATATATTTACTTTATCCTTCATATAAAAAGAAAAAGTTAAAACCCTAGCATCAGTTATTATTATACATCAAAACACATTTTTGGTGCCGCCTCATTATACCGTCTCCAGATCTCCACAATTTGAATATTAAGGAAGCAACATCTAAATCAACCAATTAAAGGTTGATCCAACCTTATCATCATTCAACTATCTTAGGTAACGTTAGTTTTATTCGACTATTTTTTTTTTATTGTCATGGCTCATATTGAATCACTATCATATAATAAATTGGTGGCTGCTTCCTATTTATTGGTTCCATTTTGAAGATGAAAAGAATCCAACATAGAAACGAAGTATTTTTTAACAGTAATTTAAAAGAGTAGTATATAATTAGAAGCCTTGTAATTGAGTGATTACAACTAATATAAAATTAGGCCATTTAAAAGCTAGATACATATGACATATGTGACAATTAATTGCATATATGTTCTTATCTACAAATTAAATTAGTTATAGGATCAATATTTTATGGTTGGTGACTTGTTGTAATAATATTACATATTCATGTTTTCTCAGATATTGAGCAATCTCCAAACAAGGGCATCATCTCAAGGTTTGGGGCAAAGTAGTTTGGCTTGTTCGTTCAGCGCAGCCGCAAATGACAACCTGAATTCAGAAGATAATGATACATTTCAGGAACAGAAGAAGCCGATCGAGGTCATCCCTCCATTTACTTGAACAAGAAACTTCACTCCAGGAGCCTGAGCCGCATAACCATTTTAATTTGTTAGCTTGGATGAATTATGAAGTTTAATATTTCTGGTTCTTTTATGGTAGACTTGGAAACTGTAGACAAACGATTGCACTTTATATTTTGAAATTGGAATTCGAAGAGTTAACTTTTGATATATTTTGCTTCTTTGGTGCTCAATTATGTAGTGGATGGATTTTTTATTGTTTTTTTTTTCATATACTTGGTTTTTTTATTACACTCGAGCCGAGTCGAGTCGAGTTTCGAGCTCGAAGTTTACTAATCGAGTCGAGCTCGAGCTAGAGTTTTGAGGCTCGGTCGAGCTCGATTCGAGTTTCGAGCTCGAGAATTAGAGGTCGAGCTCGAGCTTAGCAATACTCGGCTCGACTCGGCTCGATTACACCCCTAGTATATATGCTAAGTATATGATTGGTTGATGGTTTATAATGTCTTGGTGTCCCCTCCTCTTAAAAGCTAGCTTTTTGAGTGAGTTCTACACTTGGACTCAAGGTAGTTAAAAGCGAAGCGGCCTCAAAGCGACATACCTTTTTCCAAAGCAAGAAGCGAGAAAAGCGAGCGCTTCTGTTAACTTTTTACCCTTTGTGCATATAACATTGTAGTATGAAAACAATGATTAAATAACAGCATAATTATCTTAAAATATTCATTTTTGATATAAGAAGACCAAAAAAGAGAAGTTCATTCAAATACTTATAGCCTAAAGTCTACTATTTTTATTCCGAATAATCGTCTCTTATTTCTCGACCGTTTCTGAGATCCACTATATCTTCATCTACAAGATCATCGTCGGATTCATCACAAACTACATAGATGTCATACAGATGCTAATGCATTTCTTTTGTATAATGCCTCAGCTCATTTACACCACTAGCACTAGCTACAGTACCCTAAGTTAGTGCTTCATCCTCACCAAACACAAGCTCCCCTTCAGCACCATTACTAAAGGGTTAATTTTATAATATCTGACCTAATTTAGAAGATTAGGGCTGGCTGTACAACTTCATTAGCTAAAAAAATAAAAAAAAATTGCCGTTATACAAAAAAGCGAGCGCTTTTCGGTCGCATGACAGCGCTTTTTCTCGCTTTAGTAAAACGCCTTGCTTCTTTGAAATCAAAGCGCTTTAGGGCGCTTCGCTTCGCTTCTTGGCTTAAGCGCTCACTTTTCTCGCATTTGACTACACGGCTTGGACTTATCAACCAATGCGAGCCTAGTATGGGATAGGTTCGTATCAACTGGTATCAGAGCAAGTCCTACCTTCGAGGTCCCAACACTCGAAGTGGTGGCCTATGGAGTGGTGGCTTGGACCCGAAAAAGAAGGGTGTCAACCGTGATCAACATAGCCATGCCCAACGAGATCGGAGTGGTGGCCTATGGAGTGGTGGCTTGGACCCAAAGAGGGGTGCCAACCGTGACCATCATAGCCATGACCAACAAGTATATTGTGATGATCCCACATCGCCTTGGCCAACATAGCAGTCACCAAATGTTGGCTCTTCGAAGCGTGGGGTATTGTTATGATCCCACATCGGCAAGTATATGATTGGTTGATTGTTTATAATGTCTAGGTGTCCCCTCCTCTTACAAGCTAGCTTTTTGAGTGAGTTCTACACTTGGACATATGAACCGATGCGAGTCTAGTATGGGATAGGTTCGTCAATATAACTAGCATTAAGAGCTCTATATATTTCTAGAATCAGTCTCTCTATCCTCAGGTGATGTATGATTGTCTACATCTTCACCTCCCCCATATGCCCTAAGCCCCTAACAGAGTCTTGGTACAACCAGGGACCACACTGAATATGTATCTTAAATTTAAGGTAGTTAATACATTATTTCTTAAATGTGGATGCAGCATCATGCTTACACTGAAAACCATTAACACATTAAATAAAAATTTACATATAAACAATTTCCCACTAAAACACTAGTACAGGTCTCCTATCAACCTAATGAAATTGCATTACAAAGTCCTTACCAAGTGCTCAATGGAAAGAATTGCTGAAGTACGCTAATAATGTCTAGGTGTCCCCTCCTCTTACAAGCTAGCTTTTTGAGTGAGTTCTACACTTGGACTTATGAACCGATGTGAGCCTAGTATGGGATAGGTTCGTATCAATATAACTAGCATTAAGAGCTCTATATATTTCTAGAAGCAGTCTCTCTATATATTTATACTTTTAGCAGCATTTGTTGACTGTTCCCATTAATTATCTAAGACCGATATTTGTAATCTGCTGCCCATAAAAGTTTTATGACTTCCTATACAAGTGTTCTTGTTGCAGCCCCTACAAACTCTGCGAGTTTAACAAACCTCACTATAAAATAAGTAATAGACTCGTCATCGGGTAGGTGAAGAATACTCTTTGAAGTATGCTCCCTTTTAAAAACAAGGGAGCCACTACTAAAATTGCTTCCAACATGACTAAGCACTGCCTTAACAATAAATTGAGGTCATATTTGCATCCCAGACCATCAAACATCACTTATATATGAGCAACGCAACGTTAACATCAACTTATATATGAGCAACGCAACGTTAACATCAACTGGAGTTGGAGCCAAGCAAAAATACAGAGGTTTCTGGTTTTGAAATCTCCCGAATAAAACATGATTAGCTTCTAACCAAAAATGTATGATTCAATTTTTGGTACTTTTCCTCCATGATTCTCGAATTCCTGAGAATCGTAGATCCTCCTACTAATCGAGCTACCTCAACAACTTGCTCAATAATTAGGCATTATACTTCTATTGATGCCTTCCCATCACACATTAAGATCCACTAGATATTCATTTTAACTTGGATTACGTCGTTCACAATCTTACCTTGTTGTCAAGACAAGCAGGCATCTAAGAGAATGGCTGGAGAAATACAGTTCTCATAAAGATACCGAACATGAAAAAAATTAAAAAGAAATAATAAATTAACCCTTGTTAAATGACAGTATTTTAACCCATTTGCATACTCCTCACACGTCAAAACTTTAGTTTCGACACGATAACTAGTGCTCTGTTAATATAACTGCCTGACTTATGTTGCCTAATTAGTTGTCACGGCGAATACGCTACCCCTGGTAGTCTATCTATTTTCTCCCTCGTTATTGTTATGTTAACTCTTATAATAATCTACACAGAAGTATCTAGTTCGCATGTAAAGCAGCTCTGAACGTAGCAAGCATATGAAGGATGATGTTTCCTACAGATAGTGAAAACCAAAGCCATCTAAAATGTATATATATCACTCCAATTATTGGAGTGATATATATACATTTTAGATGGCTTTAGTTTTCAGTCTAACCCTATGACCTTGTGTATCCTTGTTCCGTTATGCACCTACCATGATTTAGTTTTGCTTATTGCGAAGGCAGTTTGTTAACCTGATAGTAGTGCCACAATCTGAACATGTCGGCCAAACTTATTTTTCTGCGTGTTAAGGTAATGTGTGCTAGACTTATAAGGCTGCTGGGCGCTGCAAACGAAATGAATATGGTAAAGCTATAAAAAGATAACTGGGCAGTAGATTATAAATATCCGTTTAATAAAATAATGATAAGAAAGGCTACTAATGTCAGAGGTGGCTTAATGCGCAGAATATTGACATAGAAAAGCTAGACTATCCAAGCAACAAGGTTGTGGGGCATCACTAGATTTTATCTCATACAAGCTACCCTATTTTGACAATTCTTTCTATCAAGAACTTGGTAGGAATTTTACAGCATCTGGTTTAAAATAGTTTTGGAGGAGAACTATCAAACATGGTTTTTGCCCTGGTTTGGTTATAATTTTACGTTTCCCCGATATTCCGAACATCTTAGTTGCCAATGTGGGATTCTCCTAAGGTGTTACAAACATATCATTACCAGAGTTGATAAGTTTAATCAATATATACCGAACATCTACGTTGGCATTGTTGGGTTCTTCTAACATGTTACAAAGTACAAACACCCCCCTATAGACTTACCATCCTCAATGATGTTTGCCCCTACCATCCGTGAGCGACTACGATACCATTCTTCTGAATGTTGTAACACAACCCATGGGCCATGGCCTTCTAGAATGATACTAAGCTCTCATTAAGTAAATATGTGCATGGTGTTAGAAAAAAGTATGAGAGCCACCACTTTGATGTCGTATGGGATAGCAGGAGTAAACATCATGGTGGCCACTTATCGATAAGGGTCTCATAGAACCTCTAAATAAAAGCTGTGACTTTAATAAAGGCTTCCTTATAAGGGTTGCGACTAAATCAGACTCTCATACTGAGTAACAATTATATGGTAAAAATATGAAGGGGTGAATAAAGAAATAAATTATGAGAGCTAGAACTGGTCAATAAATTGCAACACATAACTATCCGCTCACCGTCTAGGCGAGATTTTTATGTTTACATTGCTGTGGTGTATCATTGAACATGACCACAGCAGCAAGCTATAGGTTTTTAAGCCTCCTAAACCAGCTATGAGAACATGTAGAGTGGTTTACTCAGGACAGGAGGTCATTATTTTTAAGTAACGTGATGCACATGTGGGTCATGAGGTCAAAAACATAGATAATGGACACAGAAAAATTACACAAATGACAATCTCTAACAGCAACCTACCAGAGCCCACCTGCTTATGCAGACCAAAACAATAACGACATACCCAATCCGGCCGATCCTACCCTGGCAAGTGTATCTATATGCTCAGATATTTGTGCATGTGTGATTGTGTATTTGTGTTCAATAGGAAGGCTAAAGAATCTGTGTAGTCATAAGACGAAAGCAAACATACAAGCATACAAGGCCATAGACAAAATACCATCATAAGATCTTAGAAAAATAAAGACATAAAAGCATATGTTGCATAAAAACAGTGTATAAAATATAGTAAGCGCGTAAAAAACAAAGGGGGACATAAGCATAAAAGCATAAAAGCATAAACGCATAAATGCAAACGGGCATGGGCATATAAAAAGAGCCTTCAGAGAAATATAATTCCATGAAAATCTTTATACTTACGGACATTAAACAATAAGCAGGTCTCATAAAAAAACAAACAAAAAATTTACAAAAGGGATGGGAACACATGCAAGTCACGTTGATCAAGAGCTCATTATAAAGGTTGTGACTAAATTAGACTTCGATAACAATTAATGGTCAATCGGTACTTCGGTAGTGGTGAATGGCGAAATATATAGAGAGGAGCTACCACTGCTCGACATTAAACAAGTTGTTTATATATACTTTGTTGTTGTGTTTCACTAGGCGTGATCACAACAGCAACCTATAAGTTCTTGAGCCTATTACACCATCTATAGGAACATGAAAGGCAGTTTACTCAGGAGGTTATCATATTTAAGTAGCGCAAAGGAAATCCACATTACATATGCGGATAACGAGTTGGCAACTTATGATAATGAACACAAATAAATTACATAAATGACATAATCTGTAGCAGCAACCTACAACAAGTAGACCGCCTTATACACCATATATATCAATTTACAAAATAATATTTTACAACAATCAATTCTCTAAACTGGATCTGATAATTAAGAGAAAGACGACCAAGTGGTGTATCACTCATAGGAAGACTAAATTAATTGAAAATTATCATTCTTCCACAGAAAGCATTAAGAGCACAATAGAAGAATTTAAATAATTAGTACATCTGATTCGGTCATCAACTTTCATTTTTATTGCTGTTAGTAGTTAGCTAATGCTAAAGTTACTATTAAATTGTCAATTGATGATTCTTTATAAAATTGCCTGAGACCTAAAAAAAATATAGTTGATCTTAATAGGCATTACTTAAAGTTCATATAAGTTGACTGATTCATGTGAATATGTCTATTTAACTCAATTGAAAAATAATTATGCAAGACATCGAATTTGTGTTGCATACTTTAACTTCATAAAACTATAATATCAGATACTCACATTTCTCGAATAGAATCAAAATAGATCGAGCTCTCATTGAATACGAGCGACAAGAAAGATGTCAATGCGTAAACCTGTCATCAAACGAATAAAAAAGTCAGTACATGCATTAGAAAACCATAAATATGGTTCATGAAATAATGAAGAAGGCACTTCAAAAACATTGGACGGTGGATAAGAATAACTATAGTTAGTGAACTGCCAGCAGTTCAAGCTAAGCACAAATCTATTAGCTAGCCAGATTATGACCTTATTCTCTCATACGTGTAGGCAGCCTAGTCCTATTTAGTCATTATAAAACAGCAACAATAATGATGATGATGATAATAAAACCTCAACATATACTTGGAAGTAAAATTGCTGATGCAGAAGTGCAGAACACTAAATTGGAGGGATAGATAGTAGCGGCGTAAACTTACGGGAACCATAAAAATGATGCGGACAATAAAGCGTTGATAGGTAGGTTCAGTATAATTCAAAAGATGGCGATAAATATGAGTAAGAGCCAAGGCAATGGCGCCGATAGTACACGGCAACGCAATTAATATATAATAAATCGGACCCATGTTTCACACTCTTCCCCAGCTGAAAAACAACAAACAAATTAATACAATTAAAAGTATTTTTGTTAAATGAACCCTAACTATAGAATAGATCAATATGAATAGGTGAATATAAACAAATGTAATGAAATTAGGGAAAAATGGAATACCATAAAATTAAATGATTTGACGGAATGATTAAAGGAAGATGCGTTGTGAATGTGAATGGAGGTGTAATTGAATAGTGATGTTGCGCTGTATCGGAATTGTGTTATTAATCAATTATATAGAATTTGCCTTTTCTCCATTATAACACCTCTCTCTTTTCTTCTCTTCCTATTTCGGTCGGATACAAAGCAACTATTTTCTTTTTTCTTTTTCTCATTTAGATAGCAGACACATCACCACTTTTTCTCATAATATCAAAATTTCTCATAACACAAAAAACACTTTCCTTAAGCTGCACGGAGTGAAGTAAAATCCACCCGCAATTTGGTATAAGTCGCGCATGAGTACCATCCCCCACTAACCCACTCATGCGCGACTTCCCTTTTTTTCTTCCTGAGCAAACTCACCATTCACTTTTATTCATTTGGCCCCACATGCAAACTATCCGCCATCTTTAAACAAAAAAAAAACCTTTTTAATACCCTCTTTTTATTTATGAAATACCTACGAAAACTCATATTTTTCAAACACACAATCACATTTCATACACATTCTCCCTAAAACACTAAAATGGATAATATCGACGGCCACTGAAAAAGTCGAAGTCGAAATGAAACGCAAGTTGAGTTTTATTAGAAAAGCATTGGTGTTTATTAAGAGAAGACGTAATGCTAATCGAATACCAAGAAACGTCATAAATCGGGACCGAATAGGTGCTCATGATCGGTTAGTTTACGTCTTTTTTTCGGTGAACCCAAGATACGATGCGAAAGAGTTCAAGAGGATTTTCCGAATGGGTCGTCCCCTTTTCAACTGGATAGTTAATGAAGTGACTATCCATTCTGCATACTTTCGTAATAATGTTGATTGTACCGTAAAAGAAGGTATTTCGTCGTTGTTAAAGTGCACCTCGGCAATTCGTCAATTAGCATACAGCATTGTTCCTGGTTTTCAAGATGACTATCTATAAATGAATCCAAGAACTTCTCGAGAATCACTTGATCATTTCTATATTGTTGTTATGGAAATTTTCGTGCCTGAGTATATGAGGAAACCCACGTATACTGATGTTCAGAAACTTTATGCGCATCATGAAGCAAAGCACGGGTTTCCAGGGATGCTAGGAAGTCTTGATTGTACGAACTGGGAGTGGTTTGGTTGTCCAGTTGCCTATAAAGGGCAATATGTTAGACGAGATCATGGACCGAATCCATTCATTTTACTTGAAGTTGTGGTGTCGCAGGACTTATGGATATGGCATGCATTTTTTGGTGTTTCTGGGTCGAACAACGACAACAACATTTTATATTAGTCCCTTTTATTTAACGATTTGAAAGTCGTACGAGCACCAGAGGTTGATTTTGTGGCTAATGGTGTACACAATCCATGGGGTTATTATCTGGTTGACGGGATACATCCGGAATTGGCAACACTTATTAAAACAACTCCCGAACCAGCAGATGGTGACCTCAAGAGGATTTTTTATAAGAAAAAACAAGAATCCACAAGAAAAGATGTGGAAAGAACTTTTGGTGTTTTGAAGAAGAAATGGGCCATATTAGTCAATCTTGCACGAGCATTCCAGAAAGAAAGAATCATGAATATGATGTACACATGCATCACATTACATAATATGATTCGAAAGTTCAAACAACGATAACGCGGCCGACGGTACAGTTGGCTCGCGCCATCATGGCCAGCCGACTGGCCAGCCACTGTACCGTGCCCTCCTAGTTTTAATGATCGGACTTCATATTAATATACACCTCTAATTTATTTTATGATAAACTCAATTAACTAATTTTATTTATTTATTTTTATTAAAATTTATTTTTTATCCTTTAAAAAATTATATCTTATAAACGGTAAATCGTTAAACAACAAAAAAAATACATTGTTACAACAAAGGGAGGAGACAAGGGGGTCACAAGGTCATGTGACCCCCCAGTGAAAAACTTGTAGAATAAGTTTTTGAAAATTTTTGGGTTTTTTAAAATTTGACTCCCCTAAGAACCATTTTATATTGTAGTTTATAAAAAATATTAAAGTTTGACCCCTCCGCCCCCCCCCCCCCCCCCCCCCCCCCCCCCCAAGCCGGACTTTTTGGCTCTGCCCATGATTACAACGAGAATTAAATCAAGTTTCTATAGAGGGCACATGTATAAACTTTCGACGAACTTTTTTTTTGTTTGATAAAATCATATATGATTTGTATCACAAATCATATATGATTTCCCTGAATCAGATATGATTTCAGAAAATCATATATGATTTTTAAGACAAAAAAAAGTTCATCAAAAATATATACATGTGCCCCTCGTTAAAAAAATGGTTTAATTCTTATCGCGATGGTATGTTTTGTATTGCGTAACGATTAAGTGTTTGTGATATATTTAATTTTTAAAAAGATAATGAAAGTGGGTAGTTGAAAAATATGGAGGGCGGGAATTGATTGATTTGGTTTATGTTAAAATGGGGTCTACACTGAACTTTTGCCTTAATGCCCGTGCTTATAAATAAAGGACAGATTAAGTATTTTCCCCATCTCATAATTATAATTCATTGTTAACTTTTGGGGGTTTAATTTTGTTACTTTGACTTTAGCTATTATTTTTTAGTTATATAAAACTTGATGCAGGATATAAGAATTTATTGAGTTTTAAATGCATTTTCTTTGGGATAATTTTTGTCAACTATCATATAACACAAAAAAAAGATGTTATGGTCAAAGTTGCTGTTGGAAATACGTTTTTCCAAGGAAAGTCTCGGTCACATCATTATTAGCATAGATCACGAGCTTTAGACTATTTAGGACATTGTAACTTGGAGTGACCTCCCTTTGGGGGAGATTGTTGGAAATACGTTTTTACGTATTTAGAAAGGATCGGTCACTCCAACGATATTGGGCTCGTGATCCAATATAGCCCATATAGCCCACATGTAGGGTGGGCTATATAAACCCCCCTCCTAGCATGTTAGGAGGGGTTGTTGGTTCAGTTCCACATTTTATCAATCACATTTCCATCTTTCTTAACTCTCTCCTTTCTCTCTCTTCTTTCTCTCTCTAAAGTTCTTCCATTTATCCATCCATTCAATAGATAATCCACACATTGCATAATCCTTAGAAAACTAAGATCCTTCAATTGGTATCAAGAGCATGGTTGATTCTTTGGATTAGCAAGTTTTATTTATTGTTTTGGTGGTAATTTTTTCTTCTTCTATAATATTTCTTTCCTTCGTCTATTTTCTCTTAAAAAAAAAAAAAAAAAAAAAAAATTTTTATCCATTTTCAAATTTTAATCCATTTTTTTTATATATTTTTCAGTTTTGTCTCTGTTTAGACAACTTCATTTTTAAATTTACAGATATTTCATCACTTTTTATTATCCTATCTTAATCCTTTTTTTTAAGTAGTAGGTTACGGTTTTTCAATTTTTTTTTTTTTTTTTTTTTTTTCTTTCTGTTTTGTTTTTTTTTTATCAAACATTTTGTGTCTCAAAAGGGTTTAACATTCCGATGCATCACTTTCTCATATTCCGATAGAACGTCGCCGTATTCCGATCATAATATCACCAGGTTTGTACTTTGTCATCTCGATCGCAATAACCGAAAGGTTCTACTTTGCGATCAAGGATTCCGATACCCTAATCCGACGTGTATTCCGATCGTACTTTGCGATCGTGAATGCGACGGGTTTAAGGTACAGTGGGAAACGAAACTCTGCCAAAATTTTCTTAGACACATTCCGATGGGGAGTTTTTGATATTGCGATGGAAAGTTAACTGTTTTGCGATGAAACACTAGACATTGCGATAGAATGATAAATATTGCGATGGTAAGCTTTTTTAATATTGCGATGAAAGTCTTTTCGTATATTACGATGGAAAAGTTGTTGTAAAACAGACTCAACACACAACACTTGACATAGACCCACGCACACCCTCAATTCCAACCCTACACTCGACTCACAACACATTCGCTCGACCTCTTACACTTAACAGATCCAACAACTCTCGAACAAACCTAACTCTTGACTCGACTCCACAACAAACAGTCACCAACTGACCCTCGAACAAATCACACTCTTGACTCAACCACACTCGTCCTACCCTCACCTCTAACGACACAAGACTCGACTTCACCCATTGTCACAAAAACCAAGATCTCAATCAACAGATTATCATTGATCTCAAAAACCAAAAATAAAACAGTAATTTTAATTACACCTTACCCGAGACCCCATAAAGATCTTGAAGCCATAAACTGATAAATCCTTCGTGGGTCCTTCGATTTGTTTGTGTAATAGTGGTGACAGTGTATGATCATTAGACGAGATGGATGATTTGAGTGATTTTAAGATAGATTTCATCATCTATATTTGAGAATTAAGATTTGATGGCTGCGAATGGTCAAGAAAAAAGGACGTTTTTGGATCTTATTATTTGAGATTGAGGGAGAGATGGTGTAAAGAAGAAAACAAAGACGGAGTTTTCTAAGTTGGGAGAGTTGCTGCATATTTTTGAGTGTGAGCAAATTTAGGAATAAGTGTAGGGTAAGGTGGGAATAGATATGTGAACTTATTAGCAATTCCTAAGAACTCGTTTTTTTTAATATAATTTTAATCGGTTATTAGGCTTGGACGCGTGTGCTATTTCTTTTCAAATTGGCAACTCATTGACACGTTTGAGGGCGGAGGTTACTAGGAGATTTTTTAGGAGTGCTGTCTGCCACGTTTTGGGTATTTTGGCCACGTATTCTACACATTTATCCTAAAAACGATATACAATATCAGATTTTTTTTTATTTTTATTTCATTTTATTTTTTTTCCTTTCTTTTTTCTAGTATTATAGTTAGCTTTTTTAATTAAGTTAATTTAGTATTTTTGTCAATTAATATTTATCACTTTTGAATTTTAGTTAAAGTTTATTTTGTTTATTAATTTTTGGTAAAATTTATAAAATCGTATTGAGGCGGGTTTTCCGAAAGAACTAAAATTAGTAAAATATTTGACGGCCGGATCATTATTTTTACCGTTGCTTGACGCACTTTATTTTTAAAGTGAACTAAATTTGAATTGGTCTCCGGTTTATTTTTTCAACGTTTGACCCGACAGCAATTTTTGAGCCGAGAAAAGTGTGATCTCATCTATCGTGGATTTTTAAAAAGTTATTTACGGATCTTTCGAAATTTATTCACGAATTGTAAGATTCCGAATACAACTACAATCTCGATCATTTTTCATCATAATTCAATGGAGTCTTTGCATTCGAAATTTCAAGAGGGAGACTTGCATCACATGCAAGACACAGCTAGAGAAAGTAGTATAATGTCATGTCGACTACTTCAGTCACATCTTAGGACTATTGCATGGGTTCAAGGAGGAAGCGAATTTGTGACACTCTTTGGTCAACATCATTATACATTCATCAATTCACTATATCTCAACTTGGACCACCTAGCTGAGCAACTTCACAAAGAAGACTTTAATCACTCTGCATCAGAAACTGCATATCAGGCTCTTGTGACACAACTCACGCCTTTCCTCCAATTCAATATCATCAAGTATGACAATTCAGGGATATGCCGGTCATTTTTTCAATACACACAGCACGATGTTAAAGATTTCCGTGATAAACTGTTGAAATATATGACATCAGTTTCGTCTTCGATTTATGAAAGATCTAGACTTTACCAAGTGTATGATAATGGAGTGCAAGAATCTATGATGCAACTACAAGAGGAGAATGGTCATACGGTTGACAAATTGGAGCCTAACGATGGCAAGAGCACGGAATCAGGAGGACAACATGATACCAGTGGCACGTCAGGCAATGTTCACGAGATCTCATTTGATGACACCTTACCCGTTAATGACGAAGAGCCTGCGGACATGGTACAATGTAATGTTGATGATGTATATGCCGATGAAATACCGCATATTGAGCATTCTGAATCTATCTATGACAAACATGGGATGGAAAAGAGTGATAGAAATACCACTTCTGATTCATCCGATGTGAGTCATAATGGGGGAGAAAGTGTTCAAAATTCTAAACATCATGATAAGTGCTTTATGACTGCTACGTTAACCAATTCTGCTTCTAGGATTAAAGAGCTTGAAATGACTTTAGCTCACCAATCAAAAGAACTTGAGGATGCCAAAATTGAATTTTCGAAGAAAACGGAAAAATTTGAAACATACTTTGAAAAACTTGAAAAGTCAAACGTTGTTCTTGAACGAAAATTGGATCAAACAGTTCTAGATTCTAAAGCTGAAAAGGATAATCTTTTGAAACAAATTAAGTTGCTTGAATCTAAGTTGGCATCCCAAGATGAATTGTTCAAAGAAAATGAGACCTTAAAGGCTCAAATACAGGAAAAGGTCTTTGTTATAGCTGCATTGAAAAATGATTTGCGAAAAACTAAAGGACCTAGTGTGGACACTAAGCTTGAAAAACCATCAATCTTGGGGAAACCGCCTACAAATCAGTTCGTCAGACAACCGACTGTCAGACAACCTAATGCATTTAGATCCGAGCGATCACAATCCTCGAGACCGCGGTTTGCCTCCCAAGTTGATATGGTTCATCTTTCTAGAACAGTCACTCCACCATCTAGGCCCAATGTGACTAAAACAGCTTTTGCAAGACCTAATCACATGATTGCCTCTAATTTCCCTAGACATAGTCCTAAGAATACGTCTAGAACTAGTTCAAATGACGTTCGCCATACTTTTGGTCTTAGGGAAGCTAAGCAAAAGACACAAGTAAGAGATAGGAATTTCAAACCTAGTCAGATGCCTTCTAGTTTACCCAACACTGCTAACCGTAGCATGTCACATCCTAGGAGCATCAATCAATCATCTAGGAATTCTAGATCTTACTCGGACATTAAATATGCTACTTGTAAAACATGTAGAAAATGTGTCTTTACGGCAAATCATGATTCTTGTATCAAGAAACTACTTAATGAGGTGAACTCCCGTGCTAGACTTAAATCCCAGTGGGTTGCCAAAATCAAACCCATTGGTAAAATGTGGCGCCCCACTGGTAGAACTTTCACCCTTGTAGAAAACGAGTGCCCTTTAACTAGGATAGCCTCCGATTCTATTAAGCCTACTAGGGAGGAAATTGAAAAGGAGGATGCATCACCTAAGCCTGAACTTAAGGTTTTCTATAAAAGGAAACGTTTACCAGCTAAGACAAGTGAATCATCTCCTCAGAACACCTCTGGCACAAGAAAAGAAAACTGTGAACCCCCACTTGCTTCTAAGATAGATATCGCTAATCCATATCAAAGCATGCAAATTCCAAATGAAAATGCAGGTACCAAAGAGGATGTTCCAAAAGAACGAAGCGGTCCAATCATTGTATACCATTCAATTAAGGACACTCTCAGAGTTTGGTTGCTAAAGAAGCTGATATCTAAGAAACAAGTGTCTCAGGGGATTTCCAGTTAAGCTCACAGTGCACAAGGACTTACAGTCACATAACAGACTGTAACTCGCTCTCAAAAGACAGGAAAGTTCATCCCGATGATAAACTTATCCTAACAACGAGAAATTAATTTTTCTCGGGCATGAGCTTATATCAAAAACATTCCAAGTTTTTAAGCTCATGCACAATGGCTCCTTGTTAAATGACAGACGATGACCCGGAATCCAGAGACAGGGAAGTTTATCTACGCAACGATAACTTACCCTCTTAACAAGAAATTAAGTTTTCTTGGACACGAGCTTATCCTAAAACCATTCAAAGGTTTTAAGCTCGTGTATAAGGCTCTTCATTAAATGTCAGATGATGACCCGATCTTCAAATTAAGGAAAGTTTATCGCCGATGATAAACTTATCCTCACAACGAGAAATTAATTTTTCTCGGGCATGAGCTTATATTAAAAACATTCAAAGTTTTTAAGCTCATGCACAATGACTTACAGTTAAATATCAGACTGTAACTCGGACTTTAATTTTAGGAAAGCTTATCTTTAAAGATAGCTTATCCTCGTAACGGGAAATTAAATTTTCTCGGTCATGAGCTTGTATTAAAACATTCCAGGTTTTAAGCTCAGAAAGGAAAGTGAATCTTTGAAATAAGAGAACTTTTCCTCATAACGAGAAATTCACCTTTCTCGGTCATGAGCTTTCCGTTAAACAAGTCAAAGTTTTCAAGCTCATGAAAACGATTTCTAAGTAAATGTCAGCTTAGGACTCGTTCTTCAATTAAAAGGAAAGTTTATCGCCGATGATAAACTTATCCTTAGCAACGGGAAGTTTACAACTTCTCGGACTTGAGCTCGTTTTGTAAGATATTCAACATCTTAAGCTCAAGTAATTGGTTTTCAAAACGTTGAACACAATTTTTCGAGAATTTCTCAAAAAGGTTTTTCTAAATCTTTCAAAATTGTGTGTTCAAAAAATGTTTTGATAAAAAGAGCATGTCTTCTGGAATCGATAATATTTACGATACTAGAAATGTCATTCAATAATGACACGGGGTTGTAAATAAAGTTCGAGCAGAAGTTCAAATGTTTAAAACATGCTCAAAATGGTTTGCTATTATTTCAGATAGTAACCCGCTTTTCATAATCAAGTCAAGCATTTCACCGGAAAGCTTTGACTCAACAACGGGAATTCATTTTCTCGGGCATGGTTTACTTTACAACCATGTAAGGGATTGTGTTTACTTTATAACACAATCTAACACGGATATATGTACGATTCAGTGCATTTATTTGTTAAAACAAGAGAAGTCTTGTTTTTATGAAGTTATCATCTCTACCAACCGTAGCAATTTACAATTGATATCTACATACTCGACGATGCGACTACTCAAACGGCGACTACAGCTCTTTCAATAGAACACGGGTCAGCAATTGAGGGGGAGCAATTGTCCAGCAATCAGAATCTTTGACGCTAAAAGTACCTAGTTCACATGTTGATGTCAAGACAAAGATATCAATCGTACACATGGAGTAAAGAGATAACTTCAGACATGATGAGGCGACCAACATTCGTGAACAAGAACCATGTGCTTCTTTCATATGATGTTCTCCATCATTCAGGTCCAACCTCATAATTGCTAATCTTGTGAATACATTATCATATCTGATCTTTGCACGTGATAAATACCTTACACTTGTGTTTAAAAGGTATTTAATTTACGTTTCAAGTACACCCTCATTAATTTGAGGGGGAGCTTGTGTAATTCATGAAGATAATTGGCTTTGCATGTTTCTTCCCAAAATTTTCTTAAAATGCTATTAAATCAATTGATATTAAAAACATCGATTGGGTTAATATTTTTAATATGGGGGAGAAAATATGATTTAATATGGGAAATGATTAATCACAAATGGTTTGACTTAACGTGCTAGCTCAACCCGACATGTGCGAAATGTTTTCGGATATTGTGGCATATGTTAAGGGGGAGCAAAATGGATTTGCACTATCAAAATGGATTTCATGGTGACATACACTTACCCAAAACATCTCTATTCACGACGGTGAAGATTGTGGTGACATAAGGATGGTAGGATAGGTTAAAGTCCAATGATTCCTCTAGAACCGGAGGAATCTTCCCAAGGACATTCCATAGCTAGAAATAGTAGTCCTTAGGAAAGATGGAGAAAGATTGTGAACGTAGCTGAATGCCGACCAAGTACTTAAGTTAGCACTGGAACAATCACAACAAGGTGCTAGTGATGACGTATTGGTAAGCATTGAAGGGGTTGAAGAATGAAAAAGAATTGTAAAGATAAAGGGTGTAAAGAAAGAAGCCCTCCTTACAACTTAGGCAGAAACCGGGTCAATACATATGCTATTAAGATCATTGTTTAATGATTCTTGATATTGAAGACAGACATCATGGACCCAGTGATGCAAAGCACAACCCATCCCAGCTAACTCAGATATCTCTTAAAAGATATTTGTTTTAATCACACGGAGACAACACGTTATCTATTGATTTATTCACTCCGAATAAATTGGTATTGAAAAGGTGGCACTCCTCTCCAGCCTCCGATCACTAAAATCCAAAGTGCACGATCGAGTCTAGAGCCATTTGAGATCATTAAATATCTCATTAGGACACACTTTCATAATTCCTTGCTTCTTCATACACTGTGAAAAGTAAGAAAGATCTTAAGAGTCCTACGCAAAATCTTCATGATCTTGCCTGAACATCCGAGTAATACGAAAGTATTTACAATGAAGATGGAAATCCTTCTTGAGCGAATATCAAAAAGCTCATGGTAGGTGACTTGTGCGATTCTTTATGAATCAAACTTGTGATAACTGGAAAGCAACGGCTGTTTAATTCTTAACTGAATTTAAACACGTTCCAGGCCTCTACGTAATATCTCAGTGATCTTGCCAGAACACTCAGAGTGATACCTTTGTGTTCACGATGATGAGTGGAAATCCTTCTAGTGTTAACCTCAAACAGCACTTGGTAGGTAACTTGCAAGATTCTATACGAATCAAGCTCGTGACAACTGGAAAGCAACGATGGTGCGGTTCTTAATTGAATTCACTTGTTCCAGGAACATGAATTGACGGCTTCAAATCATGCGGATATTATTATCCAAATGATTCTCTCTTTATGTTCGCAGTCAGCTTTGGACGGTCGAATAAAGAGAACGGGTTTACCCGCGAAATCCTGTCAGGAAGTTACTTAATTGAAACTATCCGTCACGGGTACGATATCTAATATCGTCCAACGGTCTTCACCGACCGGAGGTAAAATGCTACCGATTTAGAATGAAATGTTCAAAGCCATTTCTTTCGTGTCTACTTATGTTGCGGCATTTGAAGACGGTGGCGTTGCGGAATCCAAGAAGAAGTCGTCCCCACATGCTTATACTGCATACACTCAGTACTTCAACTAATTCAAGAAAGTCTGAAGGTCAAGTCTTCCGCTGTATCAAACTCTGAAGCTTTCAAGAATTATAAAGGTATAAGTGTGTGGAACATGAAGTCACGAAGAGGCGAATATCACAAGTGATGAATGCACAAGGTCAAGGCAAGAGAACATGCTCAAGACTAAAGTCAAAGATCTCATCAGCATATTCACAAGAACAAGATCGAAGACTCAAGCATAGTATGCTAGGTTTAAGATTTTGTAAAATGGTGTGACCTCCCTTTGGGGGAGATTGTTGGAAATACGTTTTTCCAAGGAAAGTCTCGGTCACATCATTATTAGCATAGATCACGAGCTTTAGACTATTTAGGACATTGTAACTTGGAGTGACCTCCCTTTGGGGGAGATTGTTGGAAATACGTTTTTACGTATTTAGAAAGGATCGGTCACTCCAACGATATTGGGCTCGTGATCCAATATAGCCCATATAGCCCACATGTAGGGTGGGCTATATAAACCCCCCTCCTAGCATGTTAGGAGGGGTTGTTGGTTCACTTCCACATTTTATCAATCACATTTCCATCTTTCTTAACTCTCTCCTTTCTCTCTCTTCTTTCTCTCTCTAAAGTTCTTCCATTTATCCATCCATTCAATAGATAATCCATAACTTGTCTAATCCTTAGAAAACTAAGATCCTTCAGTTGCAATATAAAGATCGCAAAATTTAAGAGGGGACTATACTTATGGGACGTAGGGAGTAATAATTTTTTTATTTCGATTTTGTATATATTATTTGTCTTTTTTAAACAACTAATGGCTATATGTTTAATTATGGTGTTCTTTATTTTACTCTCGTATAAATTAATATGAACTCACTTTAATTTTTATCGTTCGAATTTCATACTTTTTTACTTTTTATATATTTATACTAAATGTTTATTTCTTAATTATCAATTAACAAACCATCTACATCAACCGTGCTTGCACACAACCTAAACATTTTTTTTTAAAGTTAAATATTGTGACAATTAATAAATACACGATTTTGTAATATTAATATTATTCTATAAAATTATATTGATTTTTATTACTTACATAGTTAAATACTCATGCAAGCACGAGTTTTATGTAACTTTATATTATTTGTTAATATCAATTGATATTTTGTATAGATTTTTGTTGCATAAATGGTTAGAATTTTTCTAAATGAAATCTTAGTTATCTTGTTAAAGACATTATATGTGCTTAGTAGCACATAACGACGATGTTAATATTTTGATAGCTATAGACAACATGTTTTGTAGTTACACAAAATAATTTATCTTCCAAAATTTTAGAACCGAAAAAGAGGTAATAAAAGATCAAAAGTGATTTTAAATATAATGAGAAAATTCCATTTAAATCTTATCTTAGTTTTGTCAAGAAAGGAGAAGTGATAGGAGTAAGTCTCTCTTTCTTATAAGGAAATGAGATTAGGTTTGTCTTTGCAAGAAAAACAAAGTTTTGTTTACGTATTAATATTGCAATAACATTACCATTTAGAACATAGAAAGTTCATTTTTAGTATTTACGAAATTCTTAAAAGAATTATACCCAATTAACTAATAATAAGACTAGATCCAACTAGTCCTCACACTCATTATTAGGATGTCCGACCAACTAGTAACAAGTGGGGCAAGAGGTAAGCGACGAGCGTTAATTGCATTACATGTGCAACTCTTAGAATTATGAGATATTCATGGAACTATTGGTGTAGAGTGTTTGAATAGGAAGTCCTGGCAAATCATACGAGTACGAATGGACATCTCAAAATAACTTGTTCTAGAACTAATAATTCCATGATCATGTTTAGTCTCATCTTATGCCTCGGGTCCAAGGTGACTAAGCATACTCGATTTAAGTCAGATCGATGTAAAAGGTTGCAAAAAATTAATATAGATTTGGCCTATGTTGAAATTTGCCTTAGGTTGGAATTAACCCTAGGTTTGACCAGATAGAGAAAACCAAATGCAAGTGCTCTTAATTGGTTGCATAAACTTAAAATTTACATAAGGGTATCACATAAGTTTATAAAAAAGGTATGGCAAAAGTGTGTACAAAGATGCATGCAATCATCTTGTAGCACAAGTTAAGAAAACATTTTATTAACTTTAGTTTAGGTGCAACTTTACCACGGGAGAAAGAATGACCAAACCATATATCCCACTCTTTATTTGTTCGAAGGCACAAGTGCTTGGGATAATTACCACATATGCTGAAGCATGTAGTGGCACGTGAAAACAATAAAGGCACTCAAACCCTAAATGATTTGTCTAAAACAATTAAGTAATAGCAAATCATCATTAATAAAAAGCAAAATCGTAGTATATTACACATTATAAGTCAATATGTTATTGCAAATAACGTCGTTGAGAGGATTACGGTATGTAATCCCAACTTGAGTGACAATATGATTTCGCAAAAACAATTACCTTATAATAAAACTAGTTTCATAGTTTTATGTCTGTATTAATTTGTCAAAAACCAAGTTTACAAATAACATGTAGCCGGTCACAAGGAATCATTAAGCATATATATTAGCAAACAGATTAAATTAAGGTTCAAGTAAGTTCTTCGTTAGGAAGATGGTTTATGAGCCATCATTATGGTATGTAAGCCCAACCTGAGTGACAATAAATTCACACGAATCTTAATTTAATTAAAACTAGTTTCGATATATGTATAAATTTGTTTTAATTATTTTAAAAATCTTTGAAAATATAGTAAGTCGCAATGAATAACATATATGCACATAAAACATACATAAAAAAGGGTAGAGGTGAAGACAAACTCTATTATGAAAGCAATAAATCATATAAGATCTGAGGTCTCAAGTGAGTGTTCACAAAAGAAGCACCAAACGACCATTACTAAGTTTTCGAGCCATGTACCTAGTGAAGAGCATGCATCACCTAACGTGACTACTGAAGTCTTTTAGCCAAAAAATAAAATAAAACCTGATTCAATTAACATATTAATATAGATCTACCCAATTTTAATCTTTATTAACAATTAGTATTACAAGATCTAGATCAATATTCAAAATTAATGGCAAAAATACATGTTATTGCCATAGATGTTAAATAAAAGAGTATTTAAATCGGATCTAGGGTGTTTATTATGTGTAACTGAAAATCCCAAAATATGCCTATTTTAATACTATAACTCGAATCCAAGATAACACTTAGTGATTTACTTTTCAAACGCGTAATGCTTTATTATTTATAAACAAAGTATTACAAAGTGTTATGGGTCACACTTGTTGAATGACAATGAATGAAAAAACCTTTTGAACAAGTAAACTTGACTCGAGACTCGTGTTAACAAATGAACCTAAGAGTCGTTGAAACTCAGCCTTGGAATGCAGAGGTTTAAGAGGGAAGAAAAGACAAACAGAATATTCAATGTGACAAGTGATACTTTTCTCCCATTTTCTATCCCTATTTATAGTAATACGAGGTTACTACCTTAGTGGGGGTAGTTGGTACGTGTCAGCTTCTGAGTGGATGCAGTACACTTCATTAAATGCATGTCTATTCTTGGACATGCCTTTAACCAAATTTCTATGAAAAGTACTGCTAACTGTTTACTTTCCCACTAGGTCGTACTAGGCTTCTTTATCTTGAATCTTCACTTTGTCAGATTCTCCCGCATAAACTATCAAGGGATAAGGCAAGTCTTTGCTTGCTAAGTCTTCAAAGGGTTTGGAGTGACCTCTGAGTATTGCCACCTTAGAGGTCCTCGAACACCAACACATATCTTCTACATTCCAGCTAATCCATAATCGCTGGTGAGTATGACTTCAGATAATCTTCGACTTCTCAGATGTTGTCTTTGACATGAACGTGTCTGGTGTATCATCTGAGGCTTTGCCTTCAGCTGGCCATTGTCTCTGACGATGGGCTCTACAGCGACACATAACACTTAGTCTAATTTTAATCAAATCTAGACTATACCATAGTTAGAACTTTCATTGGCCCAATAATCTCCCCCTATTTGAGCATAAATTATACTATGTCTAAAATTATTGTAAGTGAATATACAACTTCTTCTTACATATAATTTAACAAACATACTTGAAGTTTTATTGAACAACCTATTCTATTACAGATGCACCAAAAGGTGATTACAAGATAAAACATAAAGGTCTTCAAAAATCAAGATTAAGCTCACATATATTTCCAACTTCAGCCTTGTTAGCTCCCATGAATTGATTTCAACTTCGAACTCGTTGTCCAGAACATTAGCGTACTCAGAGTTCAAGTCCATGTTTGAGTCTGATGAGTTGTACTGTGGAGGCTAACTTCAGCTCGCATTCCCTCTGGAAACAATACTCAGCATTTATGTTCATAAATACCATACCTCTTTCAGGCTCTGTGTAAGCTTGGCTGTCAACTTGTCTAGTGATTTCTTTAGGGAGCATAATGTTTCTGTACATGCCATCAACAACCACTTCCTTTGTGAACAATCTTTCAAAGATCTGACCCATTGGAGTTATTCGTTTCCTAGTGTTCTTGGGCTGGTCATCAGACAATTGGTGTGGTATGAGAAGTTTGAGCTTGTGAGATGTTTCTTTTACCCAGCCAATCTTGGCTTAGATATTCTTCATCATCTGGGCTGCACCAGACCCAGTCTTCTTGGTTGCTAGATGATAAGTGTGAAAACACTTATCCTTTTGCCACTTTTTATAATAAAAACCAAGCCAAAACGTGTATTTAATGTCGTAAAAGTCAGAATTATGGGTGGTTTGTGTTTTTGTTGTGTTTTAGGACCAAAAGATGAAAAAGGAAGAAAACACGGGCTTTCACGGGCTTTTATCGAAGAAAAAGACAAAAGACGAAGTCCAAAGATCAAGAGTGCAAAAAGAACGGAAGTCAAAGGCCTATTATGAAGATTTATCGAAGAATAGTCTAAAGACGGAAGTTTAACGAAGTAAAAGAACCAAATCTAATAAATGAAGAAAATTAGAAGGCGAGTTGATTTTATCATTCGACAAATCCCGAGACAACGTCGAGAAAGACGAAGAAATTTAAAGACGAAAAGACAAAGAAAGAAAGAGAGAAGCATCAACACTTCCACTCCTCCTATAAATACCCTCCTAATATGTCTTTAGGAGAGGAGTTAGTTAGTTAGTTTTTAGAATTTAGTTTATTTTTCATGCTTTAGGCGTAGATTAAAATTACTTTCTCTCTCTAGCTTTACTTTCATGTTTTTAAGCTTTTTACATTAATCTTGTATTGAATCTTTAATCTTAATCTTCATTTCAAGCTTTTCATTAATCATTCTCATTCTACCTTTATTATTTTTAATCTTGTTTGATTTTCATAATCATGTAGTTGTTCATTATGTTCTTATTTTGATTGATTTGTTTGTTTGATTGTGCTTATTGATTTTGATGTGTTTGATCTTTTTATCTTATTGTGTTTGGTGCTTATTGTGTGATTTTCTTATTTTTAATTAAGTGTCTTTAATAGTTTATTTTATAAAAAGTTGATTTTAAATATTTTGATTATTTAGTGTTTTTAAAAGTTTTTAAATTGTGCCTTATTTGCTTTTTCTTAAAATCATTTTGGTTAAATTTTTTGTAAGTGCTTATTTGAATTATAGCTTATTATTACTTTTTGCTTATTTTATTTCTTATCCGGGTTATCAAAACCCTGATATTCCGAATAAGAGCCTACATCATATTCCGAATAGTGGAAGAAAGGCACATTCCGAATTAGGCCTATTTTAGCTCACATTCCGGATTAGGAAGGAACCCGGATAAGGGATTCCGGATTGCTTATAGAAGGGATTCCGGATTAGCCAAATTTGTATTCCGGATAAAGGGTTTCCAAAGATTCCGGATAAGAGTAGTATAGATTCCGGACATGGAGAAGAACGGGTATTCCGAATTGATTGAGAAGGCACATTCCGGATAAGGACCAAAATCCTTATTCCGGATTAGGGTTTGTTTTGGTATTCCGGATTAGCTTTATTTCATTTTCCCGCCATTTTTACTTAGCTACTTTTAACTTGTCTTGTCTTAATTTAATTTTAAAGTTTACATTTTTATAAAGTTTTCATTTTTATAAAGTTTTAATTTTTCAAATTTACTTTTTAATTAAGTTTTATATTACTTTAATTTCTTTTATTTTAGTTAATCTTTCCAAGCTTTCATTTTTATTTAGTTTCTCAACGACATTTTCATCTTTATTTTAGAATAGATAATCACATTTTTTTCTTTTCACCAAGAACAACTGAGTCACACATTTAACCGGGTCAGTTCGATTAGACGCTGAGAACGATTAGACCAATTCAAAAAGAATTTTTTATAATGTATCACTAGAGACAGGAGTTCTAACCACTCAGAGAGTCCTAGACTCTCAAGCTTGAAGTCATTATTAACTTTATAGTTGGTTGGTTGGTTTCCTTTGAAGATTATCATGTTCACCTTCTTAATCCTATCAGTGAAGCAGTTGTAGTTGGTGATTAGATAATGGTTAGGTTTTTCATTTACCAGCTTTAGATACTCCTCCTTTAGCTCGTTTCTTTTAGTTTTGATCTCTATGTTTCTTCTTTGTGCTTCCTTTGCAGCTGGAGTGAGTTTCTTTAAGGCTTCTCTACTCATCTGCTCAGCTTGCTTGAGATCAGCAAGTCGCTTTTGTTCAGCCATTTGAGCCTGAGCTTCTTCCAGTGTCATGGAGTTTTCACCAGAGCTTCTGAACTTGTGAAGCTCTAGGAGTTTGACAGAGGATCCTCCTTCCTCTTGGAGAGAACTAATCTTCAAGACTTGATCATCTTCATTTGCAACGGATTTGCCTTTGTCTTTGGAAGAGTCATAAGGAGAGGATGGTGAAAAGAGGGTTTCATATGGTTTGTTGAGGTAGGCAGCAAAGGCTTTAAACTCTTTGTCAGATACCGATCTAAGAGGAGTAGGTGATGGTATGATTGTAGGTTTGAGCTTTTTGGTTGGCTGCTCATTTGCTTGCCCCGCCTTAGATCCTTCACCATAATCTGATAAAACATTTAATGTCTCTAGTGTAGAAGTGGTTTTCGGAGTCTGGCTTTGGTATGTCGTTTGCAGCAGATTTCTCCCCTTCAGGTGTAGCCCCAGAAAAGACTACAACTGATTCAAGCATGCCAACGACCTTTGAGACTAACTCCACCAACTCATTGAAGTCTTTAGACATGTTAGAAAGAGTGACAGAAAGATGACTCATTGGGCCAATATCTGGAAATTTGAGATTGGTAATCTTTTCCAACATCTGCAAGTTTTTCATGACATGCTTGGTGCAATCTATATATCTTTCAGTGATGTTGGAGTGTTCTGCCTTCACAGAGTGCCTGAAGGTTTGCTTCAGAGATTTCTCTTGTATGGCAAATCTCTTGGGCTCAGAATTGTGAAATTTCACAAACTCTTTATGCACAAAATGCAGATTTCTTTTAGTTCTCCTTGGAGTAGTTTCTTCAAGAGAGACTTGGTAGGTTTTTTTGCTTTATCTAGTGTAACGGCATTCTCCATAATGACAACATTTAGTACAGAGGACAAGTGTTGATCCAGACTGGTGTTCAACATTGGTGGTAGATTAGTCTTGAGAGCATCACCCAGAATTTAAGGTAGCAATGACTTAAGTGTGGACTCTAAAGACTTGGTCATAGAGCTCCCCAAGTTGTTTTTCATGTCTAGAGCAGCATCCGATAGAGTCTTAAGTTCAGACAATACAACATCCTGTTTAACGTCTAGGTCAGATGAGTAGAGATTACCTCGTTTGACCTAGAGTTCCTTAGCACCTAGTGCCTGAACGCTTGGCAAGGAGGGAAATGGTATGGGTTTAAGCTATTGTTGTTATTTCCATAGTTTCCTGACACCTAGTTCCTGGACATTTGTAAGTGGAAAATAGAACTGGGCTAGTAATATATAGATTTTAATATGTGGTGAAATCGTCTCGACTCGATTCGAATTGACAACGGTTAAACGTGCGACTTAGTTGTTCTTGGTGTAAAAAGCAAATGTCGTTGAGCTATTTTAATTAAAAATTAAGACTTTAAAAGTAAATGACAGAACGTAAAAGAAATAAAGCAAGTTTAAAAACTTAATTTGAAGAATAGTGATAATCTTATGAATCAATAAGGTGGGTTGATGGTTCTAGAGAGAGAAAGTAGTGAGAGAAAGTGAGAGAGAAAATGTGTGTATTTTATTAAATGGAATGTGAAACAACCAAACAACCAACCCCCTTTCCATGGTAGAAAGGGGTATTTATATCCAAGCTACTAATGGACTTGGGCCGGCCCATGACAAGCCCATGGGCCGGTTTTACTTAACAAATTAAACAAATATTTAACTACGAGCTATACAACATTCAATAATATTGTGGAGTGACCGATACTTCTAATATACGTTAAAAACGTATTTCTAACAATCTCCCCCTAAGGGAGGTCACTCCACGTTACACAGTTCTAAACCTAGCATACTATACTAAGTCTTCGTTCTTCAGCTCGTAGTCTTTTCTTCTTTTCTTTTTGTTGTGAATATGTTGATTTGATCTTTTAGGCTTTGGCTTGGGAGCATTGTTCTTTTGACCAATCACGTGCGATCTTTGCCTTCTTGTGAGTCTTGCCTCCTCGTGACTCCATGTTCCACACACTTATGTTTTTTGTTGAATTCTTGAAAGCTTCAGAGTTTGGTACAGCGGAAGACTTCATTTTGTACTTTCTTGAATTTTGCTGAACTTTGATGCAGAAAAACATAAGCATGTGGGAACGACTTTAGCTGGTACACCGCAACGCCACCGTCTTCGCAGCAACATAATAATACACGAATGAAATGGCTTAGAACATTTCATTCTAAATCGGTAGCGTTTTACCTCCGGTCGGTGAAGACCGTTAGACGATATTAGACATCGTACCTGTGACGGATAGTTTCAATTAAGTAACTTCCTGACAGGATTTCGCGGGTAAACCCGTTCTCTTTATTCGACGATCACTAAGATTGACTGTGAACATAAAGAGTGAATCACTTGGATAAATTATCCTTGTGATTGAAGCCGTCAATTCATGAAACCTGGAACAAGTGAATTTCAATTAAGATTTTCACCATCGTTGCTTTCCAGTTATCACGAGCTTGATTCATAAAGAATCTTGCACGTCACCTACCAAGTGCTGTTTGATGTTAACACTAGAAGGATTTCCACTCGTCACTGTGAACACTAAAGAGTGTCACTCTGAGTGTTCTGGCAAGATCATACGATAATGCGTAGAGGCCTGGAACGAGTTTAAGTTCAATCAAGAATTAAACTACTGTTTCTTTCCAGTTTTCACAAGATTGGTTTCTAAAGAAACCGCACGTGTCACCTACCATGAGCTTGTTTGATGTTGGCTCAAGTAGGATTTCCATCTTCATTGTAATACTTGCGTATCACTCGGATGTTCTGGCAATATTACAAGAATACTGCGTAGGACTTATAAAGATCTCTTACTTTTCACAGTGTGTGAGAAAGCAAGGAATAAATGGAAAGTGTCCTAATGAGACTTTTGATGATCTCGTGGCTCTAGACTCGATAGTGCGTTTTGATTTAGTGAGTGATGGCTGGAGAGGAGTGCCACCTATTCAATATCAGTCTATTCGGAGTGAATAAACCAATAGATAACGTGTTGATCTCCATGTGATTAAAACAAATACCTTTTGAGAGATATTTGAGTTAGATGGGAAGGGTTGTGCATTGCATCACTGGGTCCATGATGTCTTTCTTCAATATCGAGAATCATTAACAAATGATCTCAATAGCATATGTATTGACCCGGTTTCTGCCTAAAGTTGTAAGGAGGGCTTCTTTCTTTACACCCTTTATCTTTACAATTCTTTTTCATTCTTCAACCCCTTCAATGCTTACCAATACGTCATAACTAGCACCTTGTTGTGATTGTTCCAGTGCTAGCTTAAGTACTTGGTCGGCATTCAGCTACGTTCACAATCTTTCTCCATCTTTCCTAGGACTTCTAATTCTATCTAGGGAATTGTCCTTGGGAAGATTCTATCGGCTCTGATGAATCATTGGACTAAAACCTATTCCTACCACCCTTTTGTCACCACATCCGTCGTGAATTAAGCGTGTTTCAGGAAAGTATAGTCACCATGAAAAATCCTTGAAAATCACTTAAGGTACTTGTGATATTGAAATCAAGAGTTTTGTACCTTAAGTGTTTTGTTCATCAAAAAACGCTCCCCCTTAACACGTGCTTTACACATATTAAGTTGGATTATCGTTAAGTCTTTTTCATCTTTTAGCCAAGTATCGTTTAAGTCTCCTTAATCCCATTTTCTCCCCTTATCCAAAATGTTAACCATTAATATTTGGGATATTGAATGGATTAACCGGTCTTTGGGTAAAAATGAAATCAATGTTTGGCCATAGAACATATTAATGCCCCCCTTAAACTAATAAGGGTTAATTGTAGTGCTTTAGTATGACATATTTTGAAAGATTTAGAATCTCGTGAAAAATTCTTGAAAAATTATCATACCTTAACACTACATCAAGCCATAAAAGCACAATATTCACAAAATTTACATATTCACAAATAAAACCAATATAGAGTAGACCTGAGATGTACGACCCATTAGATGGATCGTTGCAGTAACTTGTAGTGCACTCTATATGGTCTACCACCAACGAATCTTTCTAAGCTCCTCATTAATCTACGTTCCCGGAGCTTTTCATCAATCTTCTTGATCACATATGTCGCCATTTTCCGATAACCCGGATGCCAATCCTCAATCATTTCTGGTAATGTCCCACCAAAATTAAGATGCTCCAATTTTCCTCTGACGTATATGAGAGTCCCATCACTGTATTTATGAAGCTCACCTACCCTCATAAACTTCATGATCTCACGACTGTTCATGTAGAAAATCCCGTACATCGGAACGGTCGTGCCGGTATAGGGACATCTTTTGACATGTTGAGGTAGAACTTGATTCATTGGACGGGTCATGTTAAGCTTCCTTTGGTAGCTTTCAACTCCCAATTGAAGATCTTCAACTCGTTTCTTGATAACAACGCTTCGTGTGAACATACGAAGTGCTGTATTCAAGGCAATGATTTCTTCACGAGTAAGATGGGTAAGTTGATCACGGGTCATCATAAGCAACATGTCTTCGATATCTTCAAGGCGAATGATAGAAAAATCTCCCTGTTGTATCTTGTATTCTCTGTCATCCTCCCTTTTAGACGAATCTCCGTCACATGATGATAGCCATTCTTGGGTTCAATCTTCAGTCCCAAAATACTTGAGATGCGAATATCGGATTTGACAATACTACTTGAGTTGGCTAAGCAGCAACCTCTGTATGCCCTTCGGACTCGCTCGTCCCAATGTGATGCTCCTATAGCAGCATACATGTCATAATTACGGCTTACCTTTGGAACCCAAAGTCGATTGACCTTTTCCTCGATAAAAGGTATTGTCCCCCAATTAGCAGCTTTCAACAAGGTCAGGGAGGTCGCGTACTTGGATGATCCCTTGAGGAGATACTCAAAATCATAGGTGACAAAGAAGTCAAGAGAAATTTGATTATCTTGAGAGGGATCAAGTGGAGGTGGAGCTCTTTCTGACTCATGAAGGCCTGGCCTTTGAACAGTATTGAGAGCTTTCAGGACCTCGTCAGCATAATACTCGTACTCAATGAGGCTTAACCTGGTTTTGGCGTGAAGTCTCTTGTCCTTTAGCGCTCTCTTCACCAAAGACGGAGTGACCGAAGATTTGAACTCATGAGCCCAAAATGCACACAAGTCTATCGGACTACGGATACGGAGATATAGAACATCTCTATCAGCGTCTGTGATTGGATCATATTTTGCAGCTGCCGTGATCCAAGCTTGTGGCGGTGCAGTTTCATCAATCTCCAATGTATCCGCCCAGTCCCGTGTGCTTGACTCGGGAACAGTAGATTCTGGTTCTTTTTGCAGAGGAGTAGAAACATGAACACTTGCTGGTTCGGATTCAGGCATTTCGGCGGTATCATGAACAGGCGAGTGTTGTGCAGATTCATGTTCAATTAGTGGTTCTGCAATCACAGGAGCAACAAAAGAACTAACAGGATTAGTGGTAACAGGTATAGAAACAGAAACAGATGTACCGGGAATCGATGATGCAGTAGCAGCATTCACATCATGGCGCCACTTGGTTCGTCCTGACTCCGTAGAGGTGGACTTTTCCTTTCGGGAAACATCTTTCTGAGACTTGGTACCAGACTTGGATGGTTTCTTTTTGCTGGCAACCTTGTCCCCCGTTTCATCGTCATCAGACTGATCAGGCTGGTCATTTTTACTGCTATCCTTGTTTTCGTTGTCATCATCATCCTCATCATCATCCCCGTTGCTACCCTTATCACTCTCCTCATTTTGATCACCACCATCATCATCATCATCATCACCATCACTACCTTTGTCTTCATCTTCTTCACCATTATCCTCTTCTTCACCATCACCCTCTTCTTCACCATCACTCTCCTCTTGCTCACTATCTTCCTTTTCCTCCTCATCCAAGATGTGGTAAGGTACCACACTTCCAAATGTCTTAAACAACCGATCATCCTCAAAGATAGCTTCATTGAGTGCTTTGTAGAGTGTCCGCTGAATTTTAGACTTGTCAAAAGATCCAACTTCCTTCATGCGAGCTTTGAGGATCTTCTTTAGTTCAAAATCTGTTAAGTCATATGCAATTTTGTAGGCTGACTCGGAAGGGTTGGACGACTTAATCATCAAGTTATCAGCCGCAAGTTTCCTCAACTCTTCACGCAGCTTTGGCATAAGAGACTCAACAGATTCATTCACTCTCTACAATAGAAGCTTCAAGTGTTTCTTTCTGCTCCTTATATTTATCCTTTATGGCTCGAAGTCTTGTAAATCGTGCTTCATTCTTATCAGCTTCAGCCTGTTTGACCTGAGCAAGTTCTTCTGCATGAGATTTACGTGTCAACTCTATCTCTACAGATGAACTTAGCTATCATCTCTTCTTGGGCTTTCTTGGATACCTCTTCACTTTGCACTCGTCGAAATAACTCTTCTCGAAGTTGAGCCATCTCTTTTCTTTGACGGTCCATGTGTTTATCCAACATTTCTACCATTACGAATGCAGCCATTGAAGATGGTACAGGGCTACTCTGGGATGGTTGAAGAGGCACGGTTGTGATTACAGTACTCATGACGGAAGTAGGTGGAGGTGGAGGGAATGGTAGTGGTGTTGGCACCGGTCGTGTTGGTAAAGGCTGGATTGGTGGAGATTGAGTTACAAGAGGCTGTGTAGTCACAATGATTGTTGTAGCACCGGACTCCTTCTCAACACTTGCTGTATCAGCAATGGATGTCTCCTTCGATGCTGAGTAACGTTCGGGTGATCCAAACTCACTAATGTCATGTGGCTCCTCGTATTCTTCTTCAACATCCATCTGTGCACCCGAACCACTACCGCCTGTGTCTCTCCTACTCTTTTCAATAGCCTTCTTCATTAACCTTTTCTCAGTCTTGCGAGTTAGCTCGGGAGTAGGATCGTCATCAACATCTTCTTCATCGTAAAGAACAAGCTCGTCAGCCGTGCTCTTACCCTTCTTAGCCTCAGTCTTTGTCTTTTTGGTTTTGGGTTTAGATAAAGCAACTGTTTGCTTGCGTTTACCTTTACTCTTGACCGTAGTAGACGAGTCTTCTCCTGTCTGAATGCTTGCTTGTTGATTCTTGATTTCTATTAGCATGTTCTTGTAATCAGCAGAAGCGATAATCTTATCTGTCAGGAGATGACCAGGAATAGGACCAGGGATAACAACATTGGAGTGACCTTCTTGCCTTAGGTCCACCAGATCATCAGCATCCTGTGTGTGGTGACGGCTACCTGCACGCTTATCAATAGACGCATCGTTTTCCATAAAATAATGTATGATTAGCTTTATGAACCTAGGGTACTGGTAACCTTTAGCCTTAGTCTTCGTGTTTGTGAAGAGTTAAAAAATAAACTCATTCCACAACAATGATGCATAATCAATATTAATACCTTTGAACATACCATAGAACATCTTGATGATTGGCGGACGCACAGCATCATACCCAGTCGTTTTGGGTGTGAAACATCGGCTGAGAATACCAAAAATCGCTCTCCAAGGTTGACCCACTTTGGCTGTGGTAAAATCGGACACTATACGTAAGTCCGCACATCCAATATCAGAGAACATTGTCATGAGCTCGTTCTTGGTCGGGTTCGCTGAGAATGTTGTTCCTTTGGGTGACTCCCGAAAACCAAAGATCTTGCGGAAGTCTGACACGGTGAGAGTCTGTTGCTTGTTGTCCAGGAAGAATGTGATCTTGTTTGACGTCTTCTCTTTGGTTGCCCAGAATTCGTACATGTAGTCGAAGGGCACCGAAACACTACCCTTTAGCGCATTCTTGAAGTGAGAATTTTCAAGAATGGCTGAACCTACCTTGAATCCATTGTGAGTGGAGTGAGAGACTTCCTTCAACCGGTAGTTGTTTGGAATGAACTTGAGGGTTTTGGCTTCTTCAATGGCTGCTGCTCTAGTGTCTTGTATTTGTTGCACGGTTGGGTTAGTCATTGTTTCTGCTTAAGATAAAACATAAAAGTTGATACATACAGATATGAATATCATTATGAATTTATACCTAAGCATTATACATATGACATAATCCCTTAAGCATTTAACATTAACAAGTTATTAAGCAAAAACACCTTCATTCGGAATAAACATCTCATCCGGAATAAACACTCCATCCGGAATAAACCCTTCATCCGAAATAAACATCTCATCCGGAATAAACATCTCATCCGGAATAAACACTTCATCCGGAATAAACCGTTGGTTCGGAATGTTCTGTTGATCCGGAATAAACCTTTGGTTCGGAATGTTCTGTTGATCCGGAATAAACCGTTGGTTCAGAATATTCTGTTGATCCGGAATAAACTGTTGGTTCGGAATGTTCTGTTGATCCGGAATAAGCCGTTGGTTCGGAATATTCTGTTGATCCGGAATAAACCGTTGGTTCGGAATATTCTGTTGATCCGGAATAACCCACTCGTTCGGAATGACTAGTTGATCCGGAATAACCCACTCGTTCGGAATAAGTTGCTTATCCGGATTAAACTGGGAAAATTACTTCGAGAACAAGTAAACAGCTTCTGAACGATTCTAAACCCGATTTTTGATCAAAAACCATAAAAAGTTTTGTGATTTCTACCAAAATAAGCTAAACCCAACACTTATCTACTAATCCCAACAACAAAAGCACCAAAAAATTACAAGATTCAAGGTTGATTTTCCTAAAAATCACTAATACATTCAAAAACTAAAAAAGCAACACAAATCCTTACCTTAAATCACCCCATGGCTCTTGATACCAATTGAAGAATAGTGACAATCTTATGAATCAATAAGGTGGGTTGATGGTTCTAGAGAGATAAAGTAGTGAGAGAAAGTGAGAGAGAAAATGTGTGTATTTTATTAAATGGAATGTGAAACAACCAAACAACCAACCCCCTTTCCATGGTGGAAAGGGGTATTTATATACAAGACACTAATGGACTTGGGCCGGCCCATGACAAGCCCATGGGCCGGTTTTACTTAACAAATTAAACAAATATTTAACTACGAGCTATACAACATTCAATAATATTATGGAGTGACCGATACTTCTAATATACGTTAAAAACGTATTTCTAACATAATTAAAAGTAAATTTAAAATAAACTAAGACAAGACAATTTAAAAATAAACTTAATAAAAATAGCGGGAAAAATAAATGTTTGAAAATAATACGGAATTAAAAACTGAATATTAATTCGGGAAACCAAAAATTAACTAAGTCGAAATGCAAAATTTTGACATAATTCGGAATGTTATTGATAGCTGTGAAAACACCCATCCTTTTACCACTTAATTATAATAATAACCAAGCCAAAACGTGTATTTTATGTCGTAAATGTCGAAATTATGCGTGGCTTGTGTTTTTATTGTGTTTTAGGACCAAAAGATGAAAAAGGAAGAAAACACGGGCTTTCACGGGCTTTTATCGAAGAAAACGAGAAAAGACGAAGTTAAAAGATCAAGAGTGCAAAAAGAACGGAAGTACAAGGCCTATTCTGAAGATTTATCGAAGAGAAAGTCTAAAGACGGAAGTCTAATGAAGTCGAAGAACCAAGTCTAATTAAAGAATAAAATTATAAGACGAGTTCAATTTATGTCGACAAATCCCGAGACGACGTCGAGAAAGACAAAGAATTTAAGTCGAGTCGAGATAAAGTGAAAGGAGAAAGCATCAACACATAGCCTCCCCTCCTCCTATATATACCCTCCTAATGTTTCATTAGGAGGGTGTTAGTTAATTAGATTTTAGTTTTTAGATTAGGAGTAGATTAGAGTAGGAGTAGGTGTAATCTAAATTTCCATGTTTTTTTTCATTAATCTTGTAATTTGAATCTTAATCATTTTAATTTCAAGCTTTTTCAATTAATCATTCTCATTCTTTCTTTCTTAATCTTTTTAATATTGTTTTGATTTTGATAATCATGTAGTTTAATTAATCATGTTTTTGATTGATGTTTTTGATTGATTGTGCTTATTGGTTTTTATGTGTTTGATTTTTATAGCTTAAAGTGTTTTAGTGCTTATTGAGTTAATTTTCTTATTTTTAATTAAGTGCTTATTAGTTAACTTTTATAAAAAGTTTTTTTAAAGTTTTAATTAATTAAGTGGGTTTTATAGTTTTTATGATTTTTATTAAATAACGTTGGTTGATTTGGTTGATTTAGTGTTTGTTAGATCTTATTTGGTGTTTTAATTAGCTTATTTATTAGATTATTTGGCTTATTTTTTGTTTTCTAGAATTTAGGATCGGGATTTGGAATTCTCGTGATTATTGAGAAGTTGTCCCGAGGGTTTCTGCATTCCAAAGTTCTTTTCTTAAATATTCCGAAGTTCTTGTTTTTATATATTTTCCGAAGATCTTATTTTTCTTGTATTTCGAAGTTCTTATTTTTTTTATATATAAATTCCGAAGTAGAATAAACTTTTATTCCGAAGTAGGCAAAGAAAATCCAATTCCGAAGTACATATTAAAAAACATTCCGAAGTAAGAAAGAAAAATGAGTATTGCGAATTAAATATATCAGACATTCCGAAGTAGATTAGTACTTTGACATGCTTGGTTGTTAGCTTAGCCCTTTTTCCCGCCAAATCCAGCTGCTAGCCTGGTTGCTTGAGTTGTATGCTTGCTAGCTTGTTATTATTTAGTATTGTTCCGTAATCGTTTAGTTTTATCTGAAAGTTGTTTCGATTTTAGTTTTGAAAGTCACGTATTTTTAGTTGAATTTTTCATCACTTTTTAGTATTAGTATTTTTTCCTAAAGTTTAAGTTTTATCTTTTATCTAGTGCCCGCTTTAGCTTTTACCTCGTTTAGTTTTAAAGTATCCTCTTAGTTTTATTTTCTTTTTTTTATTAGGTTAATCTTAACTTTCAGTCGAAAGTTAATTTGTTCTTTTAGTTTTATTTTTATTAATTGTTTTGTTTTAAATTTCGTTTTATTATTTCTTTCGCTCCTTTATTATTAGTTATTTTTTTTTGGTTTATTTTTATTACTTTTCGCATTTACCTTTCAAATAGAAATAGATAACCAAAACCTTCTTTTTGTTAACCAAAAACGACTGAATCACACTTTTAACCGGAGATCAATTCGATTAGACACCGAGAAAACGAACTTTTAACCTAGCAAAATCACAATTTCAGTTATCCACACTTAATCCCGAATAAAGCAATCCTAACACAATCCGGAATACATGTCCCTTCACAATCCGGAATACATTTCCCTTCACAATCCGGAATCCCTACTTAGTATACCATTCGGAATATAAGTTCTCACACAATTTGGAATATCTTATATTAGAACCTAATCCGAAATCCAAAACTTAATAGTAATCCGGAATATATACTTAGCACACAATCCGGAATGAGAATTCTATACTTAATCCGGAATCAATATGAATGATACAATCCGGAATAACTAGGAAATACAAATAATTCGGAATGAGCAAGGAGGATGTAATCCGGAATATGGAAATGACCTAAGTCGGAATACTAAGTTTGCATGTAATTCGGAAAAATGAATAATAACATAAGTCGGAATGAACTGAATATATATAATTCGGGATAAGGGTTTTAAAAACACGTATTAACAAAAATAAGTTAAAACAAATAAGCACTTAACCAAAAACTTAACCAAACTAATTTTTAGAAAAAGCAAATAAGCCACAAATCAAAAACTTTAAAAACACTAAATAATCAAAATATTAAAAATCAACTTTTAAAAGACTAAACTATTAAAAACACTTGATTAAAAATAAAACAAACACACAATAAGCAATAAGCACAATAAGCTAAAACATCAAACACATCACAACCATAAGAACAATCAAATAAGCACATCAATCAAACAAAGAACAAGATTAAACAAACTACATGATTATAAAAACTAAACAATAGATTTAAAAACAAGAAAGGTAGAATGAGAATGATTATGAAAAGCTTGAAATTAAGATGAAGATTAAAGATTCAAATACAAGATTAATAATGAAAAGCTTGAAAACTTGAAAGTAAATCTAGAGAGAGAAAGTAATTTTATCTACTCCTACCACTAACTAAAAATTTAACTAGCTAACTAACACCTCCTAATGAAGGATTAGGAGGGTATTTATAGGAGGAGGGGAAGGGTGTTGATGCTTCTCTCTTTCTCTTTGTCTTTTCGTCTTTTAATTTTTTCGTCTTCTCGACTTTGTCTCGGGATTTGTCGAATGATAAAATGAACTTGTCTTATAATTTTCTTCTTTTATTAGACTTGGTTCTTCGACTTCGTTAAACTTCCGTCTTTAGACTTTTTCTTCGATAAATCTTCAGAATAGGCCTTCGACTTCTGTTCTTTTTGCACTCTTGATCTTTTGACTTCGTCTTTTGTCTTTTTCTTCGATAAAAGCCCGTGAAAGCCCGTTTTTTCTTCCTTTTTCATCTTTTGGTCCTAAAACACAAACCACACATAATTCTGACCTTTACGACATAAAATACACGTTTTGGTCTCGTTTTTATTATAATTAAGTGGTAAAAGGATAAGTGTTTTCACACTTATTAAATCCCCTACACTTGATCATTACAATGCCCTCATGCAATGCATTAATTCAAAGCACAATTTACATTCTCCATCATAATTAACCCACCTTCGCCTTTATTAAATACTAGACAATAAGGAAACTTAAAAAGATAGAAAATTACAAAATGTTTGAAGGAAGAAACAAGTAAAGAAATCTACTTACATTAGGGCTTTGGTGTCATGAATGTTTATCACCCTCAAGTTTTACGTTCCCTATACCAAGCTTAAAAACGAGATCATTGTTATTATAAGTTAGTAAAGCTAACACTTACTCATATGGCTCAATTATTTACTTAGACTCCCTTATTCCTAGGTGTATCTCTTATATTTTATTATTGTCTTGAATGATCACGAGGATGCATTGTTGACTTATTTCGATAGTTTATTGAGGCCGAAAATAAAGTAGGACAATTTAATGAATAGTTAGCTAAAGGATTAAATCTTTTAAAACTGCTTCTCGAAACCTCATAAAGTTCATATCTTGGCATAACTCGTTTCGCAATTTGAGACCTTTCTCGGATCGATATTTGGCATTGACTTCATACTTAGAATCTTGAGAGACGTTCTTGAAATAATGGTTTTCTCTTCATAATAGAAATTTCTTCACTTTAAGTTTTTGAGAGATTCTTCAAACTTGGATCACGACTTCTTCATTTTTCTCCAATCTTTATTTGAGATTTTGATATACAACGATCTGCCTCCTTTTAGGACTTGGATCTATTTATCCTCATACCTTGTTAGGGTCTTTTCGGATATATTTCTCCATGATCTTTAGGAGAGTATTTGCTTTTCGTCGTGAGTCTCGATCCTTCATATTGATTTTTGATAAATGATTCTTCACATCACTTTGGATCTTTAGCAACAAAATGTAGCCCTCATGCCTTTTTAGGGCCTTTTTTGACTCGCCAATCTTCGCATCCCGCTTCAATAAGTTATGCCATGGCTATGAACTCTAATTAATCCCGAGCAACTTTTAAACGATCTTGTGCTAGAAGCTAAGTAACTTTTCAAATCGTACGACCTTATTTATTGCAATTATTTATTAGCAAGCGATGGGAGAAAAAGCTTATAATTAACTCACATAAATTCGTGAAAGAATACAAAACTTATAATTGACTCTATCATCTCTCGTTCTCCACAATTTAAAACCTCAAGGAATGAGACTCGTGGATGCTTAGCCTATTAAATCAAAGTTTTGGGTTTTCAAGTCATCTATAGGATCTTGCAACTTCTTAGACTTTTTCAAGTTTAGAATTTTCATTTTAAAGTTCCCTTGATAAACGACTTTCTAGGATCAATTATAGGAACTTGTGAAAATTTCTTGTTCTTAAACCCGTATGAGTTAAGACTTTCGCGTTTTAAAGTTCCCTATATAAAAGTCTAGCAAAACTTGATTTAAACACGGTAAGGATACTGGCTAGAGTAAACTCAAATAAGTAAACTCGGGTTGAGTCAAAAGATTCATGACGGGCCTAATATATCAAAGAAATCTAAACTCATTAAAATCATTCTATTTAATAATTTGTTTAAAAAGAAAATAACAATAACAAAGGAAAGTACTACTAGGCCAAAATAAATCAAAATTTTTGAAAAATGTCGAAAAATCAATTTTCCGGTTTAAATGAGGAAAAATTTATGGAAAAGCCCACTTAACTTCGATAGAAGTCCCCCTACACTTAAGATAAACATTGTCCTCAATGTTTAAGCATGTGGGAGTAAACTCCCCTACACTTAGGACATTGTGCACGTTGTTTAAATCTTGCTAAGGAAGAGACAACTAAAGTGATTCCTATTTCAATATTGAAGAATATAAAACAGTGAATCAAAAGTTTAGGATAGAACCGGGAAGACGGGTACACGGAATCGCGGGTCGTCAAAAGTCATCAAAAGTGTGTCTTTGAAAGCTCTAATCCCTGCACATCATAAGAAAGAAAACAACAAACACATACTAGGGTCTCCCCTACACTTATTATAAAACAGATAAAAGGATAGATCATCAATTTGCCTCCCGAGAAGCACTTGTTTTTGTTCACCAGGTCGTGAGTCTGACTCGACCTTGATTACAATGGTAAGAACCTTAAAGAACATCATCCGGGGTCAAATACATGGTTTTCATCCATCAAATATCACAAACTTAAGGTGAACAACACAAGCTAAAGAAGAGTAGGCGAGGTTCCCTTAAGCAAAAGTTGAGCACGGTGGTAGAAAGTATGATGAAGTGAAAGCATATCTCCATTTTTTCCAAAAGTATTTCCTTTTATTTCATTAGATGGATACCGAGATGGCTCAAAATTGTTGATACCCGAATCGAACACCTTTTCCTTTAGGGGAAATAAGACTTAGACTCAGTAGACCTTGAAGATTCGCCCATAAACCGCACAATCTCATCCGAAGAAGGTGGAAAGAGAGGTGTTAAGACATAAGTACTACGGATGTTGGTGTCGTCCGGTTTCTTCTCCTTTGAAAAGGGTTTTGATAACATCCGAAGGAGGATAAAGACCATAATCAAAGTCCAAAGGAGGAGAATCATGCTCATTAGGAAAGTATGTATTGAGAAAGGTGGCGAAATCTTCCTCAAATGAGTAATCATCCAAAGTAGTATCAAGAGTTGTTGGTGTAGGATCTTCATCAAAATAGGAGAAATATCATCATTAGAAGACATAACACTTGAAGAATCACTCGAAAGAGTGTCAACATCATCAAAGTCATCATAAGTTGGCATGCCTTCATACTCGGAAGTAAGATCATCATAATCATCCAAATCAGAATTAGAATCATCATCATATTCATCATAGATTGGTGGAGCATCATAAATTGGTGGGGCATCCAAATTGGAGAGAGAATCATCATCATATTCGTCCACATGGTATTGAAAAAGTGGATTATCATAGCAAGTCTCGAAAAGAGGATTGTCATGTAGCACAAAATCATCAAGCTTTGGACTTTCCAAAGGAGTTGTAACAAGCTCATCTTGAAGAACATCAATCATTTTCGCCGATTCTTTTCCATTGGATTTGCTTGTAATCTTTCCCATCTTAAAAACATGTTGATCATTCCCGACTCTTAGATATAGTTCACCTTCGGCAACATCGACTAAAGCTTTTTCGGTTCTCAAGAATGGTCGTCCAAGTATTAACGGAATACGAGGGTCTATTTCATAATCAACAACAACAAAATCGACCTGAAAAGTGAAGGTACCAACTTTAACAAAAACATCTTCCGCAATACCAACGGGGTAAGCGAGAGTTCGATTTGCTAGCTCTAGAGTCATCCGTGTTGGTGTAAGGTCGGGTAATGATAACTTCTTCCAAACACTTAATGGCATTAAATTGATACTTGCCCCAAGATCGGCTAAGGCAGTAAATTCTTCAATTTTGGAAAATGTACAAGGTAGCACAAAACAACCGGGATCTCTAAGTTTTTTTGGAAGTTCTTTAAGAAGGACTGCAGAACAGTTTTCATTTAAGCAGGTGTTGACAAACTCAGCCATCTTTTTCTCCTTCTTACTAAGCAATTCCTTGAATGCTTTAACAAATTTCGGCATCTAGACAAGTGATTCAACAAGGCTAATGTTAAAGTTCATTTGGGAGATCATCTTCAAATAAGAAGTAACTTGGGCATCCTCTTTAGTGAGCAATTTGCACTTGTCTAACCGAGAAGGATAAGGAATATTGGGTTTAGGAGGTGTAGGTGTAGAAGATGAAGGTTGAGATATTGATGGTTGAGAGGGTGAAGGTTGAGAGGTGGAAGGTGGTGAAGGGTTTTTCTTGGGTACTTCTTCATTAAGAGGTGGAGACGGCAATGGAGAACTAGTACTAGGTATGGTAGTAGGAAGGATAAATGGAGATATAGGAGGTGTATATGGAGTCACTGGGGAAGGGATAGAAGGTCCTACTATAGTTGCTCCACTGCGTGTAGTAATAGCACTCACATTAGCTCTAGGGTTTGTTTCGGTTGTAGAAGGAAGAGCACCTTGAGGACGAAGGGTTTGAAACATTTGAATGAATTTCCTATCCGTGGACTCTTGCATCGCTCTTGTTGATTCTTGCATTGCTTGCATTATTTTCTCATGTTCAGTCAATTTTTGTAGAACCAAGTCCATTGGCGGATAAGGTAAATTGAACCCTTGTTGTTGAAAACCTTGGTTTGGGTATTGGTTATATGGTGGAAAACCTTGAGGATTTAAACCTTGGTTTTGAAAGCCTTGATTTTGCATTTGATAATTGCCTTGGTTTTTATTATAGCCCCTCACATTTGCATTTTGTTGAAAATTTGCTTTTGGTGGCCCTTGGTTGTTATGGGTGGGTGGGTGTGGTCTTTGTTGAAAACCGGGTGGAGCCAAGTAATTTGTCGAGTTATAAGACAAGTGATTAACATCGAAATTCGGCTTAAAATGAACCCTTTCCGTGTTGTTGTAAGCATACACTTCCCCGTAAGATTGATCATAAGCTTTATCACAATTAGCATAAGAGTGTGGTCCACCACAAGTTTCACAAGTAACATTAAGAGCATGAGCATGTTGATTAGGAGGGTTATCTTTAAAGCAAGTTGTTTTACTGCTGAAGTAAGTTCCTTAATATGATTGGTCAACTCACTCTCACTAGCACTAGCCATAGTAGCCCTAACACTCTTGGTTTGGACTTTGGCTTTGTTTTCTATTATTGCCCAAGCCTCATTCATTGATTTAACAAGAATATTATCCCCCGAAGCACTATTTAATGAATCTTGGTCATTCAAACTTAATCCATTATAAAAAGTATTAATTTGATGCACCTTTGTAAAACCGTGTTGTGGACACTTTCTTAAAAGTTCCTTAAAACGATCCCAAGATTCACTAAACGTCTCACCGTACTTTTGTTCAAAATTAATGATGTCATTCCGCAAAGCAGTAGTACGTGAGGGTGGGAAGAAATAATTGATAAATTTGGTCTCTAGGTCCGCCCATGTTGTAATACTTTAGGGTGTTTCCTTATCAAGCCAAGTCCGGGCTTGTCCCTCGAGAGAGAAAGGAAAGAGGAGCAAACGAATTGCCTCTTGTGAAACCCCATTGTATTTCACGGTATTTGTAACACCCCCAAATTTATACAATTCAATACAGCGGAATACTCGTTGGTGTTACGGGATAGCACATTACTCACATCATAGACAACGCCTAAAAATCACGTCATTTAATAATAAAGCTTTTCCATTCATAAATATCAAATTTACATAGGTCCCAAGTCATTGTATTTCATACAGGTTTTACAAAGCATTTGAACGGAAATTATTATTTAAGTGCGGGCCATGAATTCTTGTTGTCTTCCCGAGAATTACCTTCAAGTACCTGAGATAAAACATGTTAAAAGAAAAGGTCAGCGAAAACGCCGAGTGAATTCATAGAGTTTAATAAAACAATTAATATATCATCGGTATATAATTATTACCAAAAATCATTTGGTACAAATCATTGTAATAGGCCATAAAATAGCCAAAGTCATTTTATACAAATCCTTATCGAAATCATAATATAGGCTTTCGCCTTCAAAATCATTATACGAACCATTGTCGTTAAAAACATCATACAATACGTTTTATAACGTTGTATAGATTAAATAAAAACCGTTATATGAATATGGTTATGTAAAACCAAAACACAAACATAATATCAATAATATGACCCCGTATTGCTAGTCAGGAAATATATTGTAATTCGGTGCATATAGCAGTATTTCGTTAATTGGATTATTATAAGCCGCATGACATTGTTACCTTACTACAACAAACAACGGGTAGCTAACCCGAAACTCATTTGCCCATCTAAATTAGCGTGTCGTCAAAATAATCACGCTTGTGTAAATCTTCTCATACATAAATTCGCTTACCAATCAATGTGGCACGACGGGGATCAACCGTCAAGGCGCGAACTGGGGTGATCGTCCCCAAATAGTACTATTATATGCATAAGCGTCTACCAAATCCCGGTAGTTAACAATTCATGCTAATGGGACTTTTAGTGACATAACCTAACTTTAATAATCCATTTCATTTCATCTATCGGGTCATTTAATCATTCATCGGGTCATACAATCATTCGGGTCCAAATCAATAAACAAACAATCGGGACAAATGGTGTCCTATTTCATAAAAACTAACATGTTATCTCCCTCGCAGGTTTATAAAATATTTCATAAAAACATTTAAAAGAGTGCGAGGCTATGAACTCACGTTGATGTGGGAAGGCGGTTATCAGCGATTCGGATGTATGGTACGTACTTCAATCACGGAAACCTAGACAAATAATACTCGTCTTAGACTTTTGTCCAATGACTTTATCAAAATAACAATTATGTATATATATGATGACTTTATACATATGATAATGATCAAGTGGGTTTATACATCTTTACTTATTTATTATAGTGTTTATGTGTTGGTAACATTTTTATACTAGTTATACTAGTTCAATTTGTTTACATTTTAAAGCCCAATGGGCCTATTACAAGCCCAATACTATTCATCAGCCCAATTATACTTTTATTATCAGTATTATACTTTATATGTTGGGCCCAAATGGGTTAAGCGCAATAAATAAGTTTATAAGTGTTTTACCAAATTAGTCGGGTTTATTGTCTATTAAGGCTACTTTGGCCCGTTAATGTCTATATGTTGTAAAGCTCGGGTTTTATCAATTTTTACTTGTTATATGAGTTCATTTATCAGTATGTGAGTTTATAAAAGTTTACATTAGACGGGTCCAACCGTCTAGGTTTTATTTAACAAAAACGTTAATATTTCGGTTTTAGCCGAAAAGACGCAAAACTTAGTATATAGTTTTTATAACTTATAAAACTTACCAAACTACCATTTTTATATAATGTCCATTTATTTATCCTTATGCATTTTTATATAAATGAAATATATAAGTTAGTGGGTTTTAATTCATATTTTATACTATATTTATTTGAGTGCTTATATAATAATATTAAACTTTAATTTCACAAAATCAGTCCTAAAAATCTAGTTTACTAAAATGATCATATCTAGAGTTCTACATGGAGATAGAACCCCAAATTTTTATCACAGAAACTACATGATATGTGCTTCATTTTATTCCTTTATAGCTACTGATGAATCAACATCTAAGTATTTTATAAAATTCGTCCAAAACAGTGTACTCAGATTTCCACTCTAAATTTGTTTTGATCATATCTCACTCATTTTTATGATTCCATTGCACGGCCAACTCTCACATGTGTACAAGACTCATATATTACTGTATATTAATTTATTCAAGCCATTTTATCAGTTTATCATAAGAGTATTCACTGTTTTATACAGCCTCCTAATTTAGCCATGATTTAACCATTTTTACATGTGGTTTTTCCATCTTTTTACCTATGTTTATCAAATCTATCAACACCAAATCCCCACATAATATTTTTAATCATCATTCATCATCATATACATATACACAAATAAGGAAATTACAAGATTACATAATCAAAATAACAAGAGGATAGGAAGAACAATCTTTATACCACCAAGATTAAGTAGTTTGAAGGATCAAGACTTGGTTTTGGGTCACCAAATCTTATGAACTCTTGTATGAAATCTTCAAGATCACCAAGGGAGATGTTGGTCTTTGAAAATCAGCCCTACTTCACCTTGAAAACTTCTCTTTGGATTTTATAATCACCACCATTCAATAGAGCTTCAAGAGGGCATCATCATATGTAGAAACAACATAAGGTTTATGGTTAAATTTGATCAAAATGGGGTGTTTAAGGTGGTGGTAGGACGGAAATGATAGAGAGAGATGAGAGGATTTAGTTGTTTTTGCATGAGAGAAATGAGAGAAGTGGTTTGAGTAGATGGTTTTAGAGGTTGGTAGCTTACTTTTTAAGCTTATGCTTACAAGTGTATAAGCTTCTTTGTGAAGCTTTGACACCTCATGGGTGTTGTAGCTAGTTATGGCCGGTTTTTAGTGGGGTGGGACAAGTGTCCCACTTGTATTATCTCCACTAGTTTACGGGTACTCCTCGATTCTAGTTTCCTCGATTTGCGTGCCCTCGGGTCGTTTTACGAAAAACGTTTTTATAAATTTTGAATTAACGGCACAAAACGAATCTAATAAAAATTGTCTCATCAAAAACGGAGTTCGAAAACGTAAATACGTAATCCTAAGGTTTCCGGTTTAGTCGTAAAGGACTTTAAATTAAAATCGTAAGTCCTAATCTCTTCTCGTAAATTTGTGAGTTTTTGAACCAACACAAATTTAAAATCTCAAAATAATATTCACGGACAAATTTTTTCTAAAATGTCGGACTGTCACCAAAGACGGTGTATGTAAACGTAAGCACGTAACGTTGAATCCTCCGGTTTAGACGTAGTCGATGCTACTTCAAGACGTAAATCCAAATTTCTTCCCAAAAATAAGTGAGTTCATAATATAACATTAAAATAATATTTTTAAATAATACTTGAGAATAAAATATCAACCATAAATTGACGGATTGTCACAGCATTTACCCCTAAACAAGATCTTTGTCCTCAAAGATCATCTTACCTTACTACTCGCTTCTTATAGAGTTAAAGCCATGTGGGTATTTCCTCCATATTCGGTCTTTTCTCACAAGTGTAATTCATTACAATACGCGAGTTTCATCAAACATAACTACGGGAATAAGACCAGGCTTATTGTTGACTTACTTTCTCTATCCATGATGTTCACGGGTTTTTGATGAATGCAACTTTTCGCCGATCTAAACTTTACTAAGAAACAATCAGATTCTCACTTGATAGACATTTCATCAAGTTCGATATACGAAACATAATTCACGCAGCTCTTGAAGTCCTAGGGTAGATCCAGCTTATATGCCTTTCAAACCAATCTTTTACGTCATCTCAATGGTCCCATACAGCGGGGACTTATATCCCATGATCTTTCAGATCATCAATTCATTTTTCCATGGTTAAATTTTTTGGCATAACTTTGCTACCCATCTGGCACTTCAAGATCTACATTTCATATTCACATAACCTCCTGCCCACTACCGGCAGTCAATAATCAAATCCTAATTTCAACAATCATTTCAGGTCTCGCGGGTCGAGTATTTGGTAAGGTTAGGTTCGCCATCATAGGAAACCTTAAACCTAAAAGACATATCCAACTCACAATGGGTATATGTCGGGTGTCTTCATCCCAACTCCTGCTTACAGATGCTCTAATATTTATCCTCACAAGATTCGATCTCGATCCTAATACGATAATTATTAATGATAATCTCTCAAAGGAAAATGATTATACGGTCTATTACCAAAGGTCAATCATTCAAGCATAAAACAGCACTTCTAATGTTTTGTATCATTACTTTACCTCGTCCCTTCGATTGGGGTGGTACACAATACTCTCATCAAGATTCGTTCTCAATGACTTCTGAGCAAATCTCTAGAAATTCGATGCGAAGCGAGGATATTGATAGAGATGATCGATACAGGCACACCATGTTTACACAACTCCTTTAAATAAAAAAGAGTCAATTTCTTCATCAAGAATCTATCATTAACAGGAATGATATTAGCAGATTTGGTCAGTCTGTCGACGATGACCCAAATCGAATCAAATTCAGATGATGACCTTTGCAATAGCTAGACGTTTACTAATGTATGAGGCGGTGTCTGCCTTCATAATTTGCCATTAGTACAACTTCTTCAGATAAAGATACTTTTAGTCAGAAATGACATAAGTATAATACTTAATCTTATGAGATCCCAACATAACTAAATCTCACAAACCTCCATATTTAGGCAACCACAAGTGGCCTTTTATACATTTAACGCCATCGGCTTCTCAATTCTAATGGTTCACATTAGCTGCGAACCCCTTTTATTATCTATATTATCCTTTTTACAAACATCGTTTATATTTAAATTGTTCGGCAATTTATTTTGCACCTTCATTATTAAGGAACACGTCCTAATTAGTTCTTTATCTTTTCTACATAATGTGTCGGTATCTAAATTCACATCTCCTGATGATATAATTATCATGACCGTATTCATTCAGAAATTATTCCTTCATATTTTCTAAGTTTCAGTTCTATCTCAACTATTATTTTTATCAGTTTTGCTTGATCTGACGTTTTAAAGCGTCGATAATTATTACACGTAAATTAACAATAAATACTAAGTTTTTATGAAACGTAAATGTTAAAAGTTTAAATTTCTTAGTTCGACCAATTATAATAAAATGTTCAAAACAAATTTGAATTTAATTAACACAATTTTTGCTGATTTATCGAAAATAATTAATAAGATTCGTAAATGTTCGAAAAACCTTCGTTTATTCTTTGGTAAAAAAAAATTTCTTAGTTGAAAAGCAAAAATTGTCGTTTCCAAATTCAAGTCATAAGTTATATAGTTTCCTCAATTCTCCTTAAGTTGTCTAGAAGTATACACAAACATTTACCCCTAAACAGGAGTTTAGTTAAATGTTCTGGGTATAAGGTAATAATCCTTCAAAAGTTCTTTTTGATTAAGCATTTGTCAAAACACATTTGCACTTTCTTTTTGGTAAAACCCAAAGTCTTAAAAGAGCTGATATGAGCTTAAACTCATATCCTTTTATCAACAAATAACCCTAAAACATGAAGCAAAATACCAATTTATTTGGCAAAAACAGTGTTATGTGGTATGTTTGTGTTTGTGTGCACTTGTGTAGGTAAAAAGATACATTTTCAAGCAAATAAGGAGAAATCAAGCTCAAATGGATGAAAAAGACAAAAGAGGATCAAAAGTGACAAGACTTTGAAGTATAAGGACCTATCTTGACAAGTTATGAAAGTTGAAGGACTTAAAGTGCAAATATTGTAAAGTCAAGATTCAAGTCAAACTTGGTCAACTCTCAAGTCAACTCAGTCAAAGGACCATTTTGTACAAGTTATGGAAATTGAAGGACCAAATATGTCAAAAGAATGAAGATTGTAGCTTAAAACAACATTCTGCCAAGTTAAGGGGCTTGTTCTGCCAATTTTTGAAAGTTATTTGAGTTTAATCCATGTGATAACTAGTTCAACCAATGGGAGGAGAGAGAATGAGTCACACGGATTGCCACTTCATCATAATTAATATCCACTACCGCCGCCTCACATTTATTACCAAATCCAAACAGTTTGATCCGTGTGATTCATTTTAAACCAATCAAAGGCCAACACGTGTCATCTTCTTCAAAGAAAAATTTCCCAGAATCGCGTTTGAGATAGAAGCCATTTCATGGAAAGGTTAAAACACCAAAGTTGATCAATTTGGAGAGACGAATTCAATGGTGCAACTCAATTAACATTTCATCCATCCAATCAAGAATCCCCAAATCATTGTTCATACCTTCAAAGTGCTAAATGCAGATTTCTCCACGTGGCAAGCTAGGATTGGTTCTGACACGTCACCAACTCCAACAAACTCTCCCTTCATGCCTATAAATAGCTAGATTGTACTTCATTTTCAGTCGTAGCTTAAATTTGTAAAAACACCTAGTTAAACTTTTCCTTTCCTTTTTACCTCATTCTTACCCTAACTACTCAAGAGTCTGACAAACTCTTGAGTCAGTTAGTTAGTTACTACCTTTGTAACAACTTTGTAACCGTTTTTCAGTAATAAAATTCAAATTCACTTTTTCCCGCCAAATTGTTCTTATCATTCCAGTTCAAAATCTTGCTGCATTTGGATATTGTTGTTGCTGTTGAGTGCTTGTTATGATCAATCATTGATCATAACTGACATTGGTGAAGTTTGTTAGCTGTTTGATCACAATTCAGCCATTGCCTAGTTCCAATGGAGTTTTCAAGCAGTTTGATGGATTCTAGTTGATTTGTTGATTGATTCTTGTTGATTTCTAGTGATAGGTGGTGGTTATCACTAGGGCAAGAGAGCTCAGCGCTCCTCTTCTTCTCAAAGGCTATCTACAATAGGTTTTAAGTTTCTTGTTTTTGTTCCACTCAACAGTCAAATGCCATGCTTACTTTCCTAGTTAAATCTGATGGCTGCATGATATAATTGTTAGTAGTTGCTGTTTGATTGAACTTTGTGTGATTGAAGTTTAGTTACTGCTTACTTGTTTACTGGTTTGAACAATTTGTAGTTTTCTGCATTTGTTTAGTACTTCTCAGCTTTATAGCTTAATTTGAGTCTTAGTTGTGATAATTGATTGCTTTTAGTTCTTAAGTCTTTCATTGTGATCACCAAGTCTGTTTTGCTATAACTTTTCTTTCAGAATTGATTAGAGCTTATTAAGTCTTTGTTAAAGTTGTAAAAAGCAGTTAAAGGAGTGTTTGGGAGTAGCTCAAGAGTAGATTTCAAGCATTAAGAATTGGAATTTTAGAACTCATTTACAGTCCTTAAGTGATAACAAGTTGATTTAAGCCCTTTACAAGTCAAGTTCAAAGTCAAACAGGCAAATGGCTTCAAAATTGTTTGGGTCAGTTTTCATTCAGCTTTGGATTTAAAAACTTGCCATTTTCAATTGCTTAGTTCTCATTCATAACTTGATGAAATTCAACCAAATTTGTTTCCAGTCCTAGCTTATATCATATAGTTTTAGATTCCAAAAGGAATTTCTACAGTATTAGTTAATAAGCTGGTAAATAGCTTTTTGGTCCAAGCTGAGCAAAGCTCATTCTCTGTGAAAGAGCATGCTTCTGTTTTCCTAGATCTTCAAATCTACTTCACAAATCTTGTGATTTTCTTTCATAAAATCAGTTAGTAAGTGTCCCTAGTTAATTTCTGAAAGTTTTAGCTTTTTGAAAAAAAGCTGGTCAACGCTTGGTCAACATAAGCTCTTTTTAGCTTAATTCAAATTTAGAGCTTATTACTGGATGAAATTTGTTCTGGTTTGATTTCCCATCCTTTAAATCAGTTGCTTTATCAGTTTCAAGAGAAAAATCCAGTTGTGGTTGATTAGTTTTGGCTAGAGCTTATTTTGAGCTTATCAATAAGCACTCATTTGCTTATTTCTGATCCTTAGTTAAATTCCTTGGACACACGTAGCTTAAATTGAATTTGGAACGTTTTGCAAGTTGTTTCATCTGATTTGGTTGAGTAATAAGCCAGGGCGAGCTTATTTTCTCTTGTGTCCCGTTTTTGCTTAAAAACTTTCCAAAATTGCACTTTGGTCCTTTCATTTCTATCAGTGTTGAAAACTTGGCTAAACTTCCAAGAATTTAGGGTTTGCATTGTTTAGGTCCCTGGATTTTGAAAGTTGTTAGATTTCAGTTAGTAGTTTGTTAATTTGTTACATTTTTGGCAAGTTGGTTATAGTTGTTACATTTTTGATCCTTATAGTTTACTGTTTTGCACTTTTAGTCCCTATAGTTGTTAGAATTTACATTTCAAGCATTTACTTTTCATAGAATTTACAATTTCAGTCCCTTTAGTTTCAAGTTTTGCATTTTAAATTTTTACTTGAATAAAAACGTGGTATTTGCAATTTGTTTACATATACGTAGGTAATATTTTTTTGTTTTGCAAGCTTTTGTTGAATTAGCAATAGATTACCAAGCAAGCTTAACAACCAAGAACAATTAAAAACCCGATATTGGTTGGACTTTCTATTGGTTAAGAATCGAGAGAAAACGAACTGCATTATACTCAATTTCAAATGGCGCCGCTGCCGGTTCTTTGACTACACGAGAGACTATCGATTGACGGTTTTCATTGGCTTTTGGGATCCGTTCACTTTGTGAACGTTATTTTTACGTATCATAAATCAAAAACAAATAAAAAATCAAAAATATAAAAATATATAAAAACTAAAAAAATTAACAAAACAATTCTTTTCCTAAAGAATTGACCAAAAAAATTAAAAAATCCAAAAAGCAATCTTTTTCCTAAGAGATTGCACCCAAAAATATATATTATTGGATTCTCTCGGTTTTTATGTACATATAGTATTTTCCCTAAAAAAACTCATAAATACAAAAATATTTTCCATATATTATTATAAGTAAATACGTATACGTATAAGAACAATCAATCTACATATCTTCCATAAGTATTGCCGAGGCAATACACCGTGTTGAGGGGCGCTCCGGTCCTTGACACGTGTATCGATCAAACAAAATAAAGCAAGAATAGATAAATACTCTCAATAAGCAACAATTCGAAGAATACGAACATTTAAGTGAATAGAAAGGCGATGTGCTATAAAATGCCATCTAAGGGTCAATAGGTACTTAAGTGCTTCGCGCCACCTAACCCCCCGTTCACTTGGGAGTATTCTAAGAAGGAAGGCTTCATTGAGGGTCTTGCACCCAAAGTAGTAAATACATATATTGCTATTTTCTTGTGGATATTTAATATTGAAACTCGAAGAGGATAATCCATTTCTCTTCAAAGTCACACGAGAGCTTCTCTCTCATTCCTCGTATTGAGTTGCATGCTCACTCGTGGGCGTGCACAAATACCGATTGGTGTACAACCTCTTCCTCCGAAAAGGAAGAAAAAGAGAAAGAGTAAGACCACCACCGTCCATCAAGCCGATCACGAGAATCGTGCTTTGTCACCACCACAAGAAGCCATGGCTATTGATAATCGTACTTTGTATGAACGTATGCAATCCAACATTCATGGATATTCTAGTGCCATTAAGATTCCCGACTTTCCCGCTAATACATTTGAGCTACATACATCTATGATCAATATGGTTTCTTTATCACCTTTCTTGGGAAAACAAAATGAGGATCCTCATGCTCACCTTAAGAGATTCCTTTCACTTTGCAATACCATTAAGCATAATGGGGTTCCACATGAGGTCATTAGGTTGATGTTAGTGTCATTTTCCTTAGAGGGGAGTGCTAAGCATTGGTTAGACACCCAACCACCCGATAGTATCACCACATGGGAGGGTTTTACCACTAAGTTTTTGAACAAATTCTTTCCTCCACAAAAGACTATGGCTTTGAGGAATTTAATTATGGGCTTTCAACAAAAACCTAGTCAATCCTTTAGTGATGCTTGGGAAGAGTATAGTGAGTTGTTGAGGCGATGCCCTAATCATGGATTGGATCAAGTTCACCAAATAAGTTCCTTTTATGATGGCCTTAAACCTCACCACCAAGATTCACTTAATGCTTCCACGGGAGGAAATATTCTTCTTAAGACCTACCAAGAGGCTTTGGACATCATTGAGACTAAGGCAATGGTTCAAACAAACAATCCATTTGAAGAAAAGGTTCATGTTATCCAAAATAATTCTCAAATCCCTTATGACAACCAACTCCTCAAGTTTCAAGAAGCGATTTTTCAAAGGATGGATAGAGATAGTGAAAGGAATTTGCAAAGACAACAAGAAATGTTTCAAAATTTTAAGAGCATGACATTGAACAATTCCTCGAATAATGTGAATGCCATCACCATTTCTTGTGTTACTTGTGGAGGTCCCCATTCTTATGAACAATGTGATAAGGTGCAAGGGTATCAAGGGGAATGCTATGCTTACCAAGAGGAACACCGTGAACACTTCAAGCCTAATATCAATCCAAATAACCTTTCTTACAAATCCCAAAATTACCTTACTCCACCCGGCTTCCCACCCCAACCACCCACCCAAATTCCACAAAATCCTCCTCAAATTTTAACAAGGAATCAAGGGCAAAGACCACCATACCAAGGAAATAACTACAAGGCACCCAATCACTCAAGCAAATACCTTTTATCCACCACAACAAGGATTTAATCAACCACTTCCATTTATTCCCAATCAAGCATATGCTCCAATACCAAATCAAGCTTACCCTCAAAATCCAACTCAAGGATATGGGATGCAAGAGACTCAAGAGTATGTTGACAAGAAAATGCGTGAAATTGAGAAGAGAATGAATGATCAATTGAAACGTACAATGGAGGAACAAATCAATAGGGTTTTAGTGGCGGTAACTCAAAGACCACAAGGGGCTTTACCTTCTAACACACAAACAAACCCTAGGGCCAATGTTAATGCTATTACAACAAGGAGTGGAACAACAACAAAGGATCCTTCACCTCCTAAACCTACTCTTGTTCAACCCACTTGTGCTCCTACTTGTGACAAGCCTTCTACTTCTACTCCACCTCCTCAAAATGCTCCTATTCACTCAAACACACCTTCTCAACCACCTCATACTTCTCCTTTACCTTCCACACTTCCCAATGAAGAAGCTAACAAAGACAAATCTTCCACCACAACACCTATTCCACCTACACCAAAACCTACTCTTCCATACCCTTCAAGGTTGAAAAAGGACAAGTTAAAGAACAAAGATGACATCCAAGTCTCCAATTTCTTAAGGATGTTCAAGCAACTCAATATCAACATATCCTTTGCGGAAGCTCTTGCTTATATGCCAAAGTTTGCTAAGATGTTCAAGGATTTGCTCTCAAACAAAGAAAAATTGGTTGATTTGCCCAACACATCACTTAATGAAAATTGTTCCGCGGTGTTACTTAAAACCTTACCAACCAAACTTGGAGATCCGGGGCGCTTTTTGATACCTTGTAATTTTCCCGGTGTTGAAAATTGCATGGCTTTGGCGGATTTAGGGGCGAGCATAAATCTCATGCCTTTATCGGTTTGGAAACAACTATCTCTTCCCGAGCTCACTCCCACTAGGATGACTCTTGAACTAGCCAACCGAACCATAGCTCACCCCGTAGGTATAGCGGAAGATGTGTTTGTAGGTGTGGATAAGTTTACCTTTCCGGCCGACTTTGTAGTGGTCGATTATGACATGGATCCTAGAGTGCCTTTGATTGTTGGTAGACCGTTTTTGAGAACGGGTCGTACCTTGATAGATGTGGCGGAAGGAGAATTAATTATGAGAGTAGAAGATGAGAGAGTGGTGTTTAAGTTAGGGAAAGTTTGTGATAGAAAAGAGGTTAAGGAGTCTAGACCTTGTGAGACTATTAACATTGTGGATGTGCTAGATGAAGTGTGTAATGAACATTTTCATGATGCTTGTAAGAGTGCTAGTGATGAGATTCCCCATGTTGAAACCGTGGCCTCAATTGCTCCCTCTTTAAAACCTTTTGCAAAGAGTGATTTCCTCTTGGAGGAATTTGAGTCCAACTTTCTTGGTGATGATGATTCTCCCATCAATTGGGAAGAAGATATTCTTACGATCCAAAAGTTGCTCAATGAGGACCCTATTCCTTCCCCTATTCCACAAGAGATTACCATTGAGGAACCTCCCATAGTAAAACCTTCCATAGAGAGTCCACCTCCCATTGAACTTAAGGAACTTCCATCCCACTTAGAATATGCTTTCTTAGAAGGAAAAGACCAATTACCGGTGATTATTGCTAAAGAGTTGAAAGAGGATGAGAAAGAGAAACTTATTGAAGTTCTTAAGAAACACAAGAAAGCCTTAGCATGGAAAATATCCGACATAAGGGGAATTGATCCACATTTTTGCACTCACAAAATCCTTATGGAGGATGACTATAAACCCGCCATTCAAAACCAAAGGAGAGTTAACCCAAAAATCCATGAGGTTATTAAGAAGGAAGTGATTAAACTCTTAGATGCGGGTATGATTTACCCCATTTCCGACTCTCCATGGGTTAGCCCGGTTCATTGTGTTCCAAAGAAGGGTGGAATCACCGTGGTGCCTAATGAGAACAATGAGCTTATTCCCACGAGACTTGTGACCGGTTGGAGAGTTTGCATTGATTATAGAAAACTCAATGAGGCAACTAGGAAAGACCATTTCCCGCTTCCCTTTATGGATCAAATGCTTGAACGCTTAGCGGGAAATGAGTACTATTGTTTTCTTGATGGCTTTTCGGGTTATTTTCAAATACCCATTGACCCTAAGGATCAAGAAAAGACCACATTCACTTGTCCCTACGGTACATTTGCTTACAAAAGGATGCCTTTTGGCCTATGTAATGCACCGGGGACATTTCAAAGGTGCATGATGGCGATTTTCCATGACATGATAGAGCAAACCATGGAGGTTTTTATGGATGATTTTTCCGTATTTGGAAGCTCCTTTAGCTCATGTCTCACCAATCTTGAGAGAATGCTTAAGCGTTGTGAGGAAACACGTTTGGTGCTTAATTGGGAGAAATGTCACTTTATGGTGAAAGAGGGGATTGTTTTAGGACACAAGATATCCAATAAGGGATTAGAAGTTGATCGAGCTAAAATTGATGTGATTGCTAAGCTTCCCCCACCCACTTCGGTTAAAGGTGTGAGGAGTTTCTTAGGTCATGCGGGATTTTATAGGCGCTTTATACAAGATTTTTCTAAGATAGCTAGACCGATGACTCATCTCTTGGAGAAAGAGGCTCCTTTAATTTTTGATCAAGCTTGTTTAGAATCTTTTGAGACCCTTAAGGAAAAATTGACTAAGGCTCCCGTTTTGGTTTCTCCAAATTGGGAATTACCTTTTGAGCTTATGTGTGACGCTAGTGATTATGCGGTGGGGGCCGTCTTAGGACAAAGAGTTAATAAGCATTTTCAACCTATACACTATGCGAGTAAAACCATGACCGGTGCACAACTTCATTACACTACCACGGAAAAAGAGTTGCTTGCTATAGTATATGCTTTTGAGAAGTTTAGACCATATCTTGTGCTTTCCAAGACCATAGTGTATACGGATCACTCCGCTCTCAAGTATCTTATGACAAAACAAGATGCTAAGCCTAGGCTTTTGAGATGGGTTTTGTTTCTTCAAGAGTTTAAGATAGAGATTCGTGATAAGAAAGGGGCCGAGAATTTAGCGGCGGATCATTTGAGTAGACTTGAGCATCCTTTTCAAGGAGATTTCCCACATCAACAAATCAATGAATCCTTTCCACTAGAGGAGCTCATGTCTATCTCTTCCCAAGAGGATGCCACACCTTGGTTTGCGGATATAGCAAACTATCTTGTGGGCAATGTGCTTATTGAGGGTCTTACTTACCAACAAAAGAAAAAGTTTCTTAAGGAAGTTAAGTATTACTTTTGGGATGATCCATATCTTTTTAGGAAATGTGCGGACCAAATCATTAGACGGTGTGTAGATGGGCCCGAGGCATTTAAAATCTTAGAGGCATGTCATAAAGGACCTACGGGTGGACATTTTGGGCCTAACTACACCGCCAAGAAAGTCTTTGATTCGGGTTACTATTGGCCTTCCATTTATAAGGATGCCCAAGAGATGGTGAAATTTTGTGATGTTTGTCAAAGACAAGGAAAAATTATACAACGTGATGAGATGCCACAAAATTTTATCCAAGAGTGTGAGATATTTGATGTATGGGGAATAGATTTCATGGGACCTTTTCCATCCTCTAAGGGAAACAAGTATATACTGGTGGCGGTGGATTATGTGTCCAAGTGGGTGGAGGCTAAAGCCTTACCTACTAATGATGCTAGAGTGGTTGTAAAGTTCTTGAAACAATTGTTTGCTAGATTTGGTGTACCTCGGGCCATCATAAGTGATCGTGGTACGCACTTTTGTAATGATCAATTCACGAGAGTTATGAAGAAATATGGAGTGAATCATAGACTTTCTACCGCGTATCACCCTCAAACAAATGGTCAAACCGAGGTCACAAATCGTGGTTTAAAGAGAATCTTAGAACGTACGGTGGGAGAACATAGAGCTTCTTGGTCGGATAAGCTCGATGATGCTTTATGGGCGTTTAGGACGGCTTTTAAAACACCAATTGGTTGTACGCCTTATAGGCTTGTCTATGGAAAAGCGTGCCACCTCCCATTTGAGTTAGAACATAAGGCATCTTAGGCTCTCAAGTGGGCTAACTTTGATTTAAACCAAGCCGGTTCACATAGGAAAGATCAAATCAATGAGATGGATGAGTTGAGAGCCAATGCCTATGAGAATTCTTTGCTTTACAAGGAAAAGACTAAGAAATTGCATGATGCTAAGATCAAGAATCGTGAGTTCAAAGTTGGAGAGCCGGTTCTCCTCTTTAACTCAAGATTGAAGCTTTTTGCGGGCAAGCTTAAGTCGAGATGGTCCGGTCCATTCACTATTGCTCAAGTGTTTCCATATGGAACTCTTGAGTTGTCCCAACCCGATGGTCCAAATTTTAAAGTGAATGGTCACCGTGTTAAACACTACTTTGGGGAGGACATTTCCGTTGAAATGGTCCAAGAGGTCCCCATTTTCCCCATGAATTAATTCATTGAGGGACGAGTCGAGCTAGAGACTCATTAACTCAAGCATCGTATAACTAGGTTTAGAGTGTTGTAGGTTAGAAATAAAGGCATAGACTTGGAGATAAGTGTAGGGGAGACCTTCTTTTGTCTTCATGCTTGTTTGTAGGGTTGCTCACTCATCTCATGCTTTGGAGCTTATGGAGGAGGCCCTTGTATCCGGTTCACTTCGTTACTTTAGTGAATTTTCATTGACACCTTGTGCTTAAACATGATTTCACTAATAGTTGTCCTTTCCTTAACTTGGGTTAAGCAAAGTCTATTCATTGTCATAAGTGTAGGGGAGTTCACTCAAATACTCTTAAACATTGAGGACAATGTTTAGCTTAAGTGTAGGGGGGTCTTCTATCGAAGTGACCTTACCTAGAACTTGTCATTGTCTTGCATGATAACATGAAAAAAATTGAATTTTCAACATTTTTCAAATTTTTGATCTACTTTGGCCACAAAAATATGCATTCATAATTTTTGCATCTATCATTTTTCATTTGCATAACACATTTGCATTGTATATATTTCTTTCTTTTATTTTGCATCAAAAATATATAAAAGAAAAAAAATAAAATAAAACATGGTTTTAACAAGTTTAGACTTCTTTGACATATTAGGCCCGCCATGGATATTTTGACTCAACCCGAGTTTGCTTATTTTAGCATTCTCTAGCTAGTATCCTTAACCATGTAGTCCTTCATTGGTCTATTAGGCTAAGCATCCACCAATTTCATTATTTGAGATTTTAAATTTGTGGAGAATGGGAAATGATAGAGTTGAAGCAAGTGTAAAAGGGCTAGATAGACTTCATGGCAATTACTTGTGGCTAAACCCTTCTCTTCTTGACCTCTATTTTCTTCGCTTGTATATAATTGTTAATAAATAATCAAGTACGGTTTTAATTGGTTCGTAATCTCTTATGCATTTTTGGCTAATCATTTATGGTTGATATGAGTACGTCTTAAGATTCTAAGTTAGCACGTTTTATGTGTACTAGACTTATGTCATGCTCCATATTTAGCGGGTGTTTTTCCTTTTCTTCTTTTCAAATTTCTTTATGAGGAATAAAGAAAAATAAGAGCGGCTTATGAAAAAAAAAATGAGTGGCTAGAAAAAAAAGAAAAAGAAAAAGAAAAAAAAATAATAATGCAAGACTCCCAAGAGGGGCAGTGTGGTGTTAATTATAGTGACTATTGAGTTCCAATATTACCTTGACGGGTTGCGGGGATTCAATAGATTGCTCCAATCCAATATTACCTTGACGGGTTGCGGGGTTGAAGATCCAAAATCTCAAAAAGATGCGGATGTAAATTATTGCGTGAGTTTTATTTTTCTTTCCTTAGCGAGTGTGTAGCTACTTATGAAAGCATGACATGAGGATTTTACACATAAGGCGAATGACTTATTACTCTTAATACGGACTTATATTAATTGTGAGCGGTTTTTCAAGTAATGGATGAGAAGATTACTTAGGATTAAAACCGTGCTTCCTTATTTTTGGATTTTACACTTCTTATATTTCACACTTGAATAATGACAAATTTGCCCACAAGCAATTTGCTCAATTAATAACCGGTTCCACATTTAATTGTCATGAATAAGTTGATGCATTTTTTTACTTGTGAATGCAATGATTCCATTTATAAGCTTGGTATGGGGAAAGTGAAACTTGAGGGTGATAAATGTCCATGGTATCCAAGCCCTAATCCAAGTCATTGAATTCTTTATGAGTTATTTCCATCAAAACCATTTCAAGAAAAATAAAAAAGATATAGATAGAATTGTATTTTGATTCATTGCATTATTAAAAGTCAAAATCATGCATCATCTAGTTTAGAGTAGTGTAGATGCATCTCATATGGCCAAGGTGGATTAATTATGAGGGAAATGTAAAATTTTGAGCCTTAAAATATAATATTGCATGAGGACATGGCAATGTTCAAGTGTAGGGGAATTTGATATGAGCTTAAACTCATATCCTTTTATCAACAAATAACCCTAAAACATGAAGCAAAATACCAATTTATTTGGCAAAAACAGTGTTATGTGGTATGTTTGTGTTTGTGTGCACTTGTGTAGGTAAAAAGATACATTTTCAAGCAAATAAGGAGAAATCAAGCTCAAATGGATGAAAAAGACAAAAGAGGATCAAAAGTGACAAGACTTTGAAGTATAAGGACCTATCTTGACAAGTTATGAAAGTTGAAGGACTTAAAGTGCAAATATTGTAAAGTCAAGATTCAAGTCAAACTTGGTCAACTCTCAAGTCAACTCAGTCAAAGGACCATTTTGTACAAGTTATGGAAATTGAAGGACCAAATATGTCAAAAGAATGAAGATTGTAGCTTAAAACAACATTCTGCCAAGTTAAGGGGCTTGTTCTGCCAACTTTTGAAAGTTATTTGAGTTTAATCCATGTGATAACTAGTTCAACCAATGGGAGGAGAGAGAATGAGTCACACGGATTGCCACTTCATCATAATTAATATCCACTACCGCCGCCTCACATTTATTACCAAATCCAAACAGTTTGATCCGTGTGATTCATTTTAAACCAATCAAAGGCCAACACGTGTCATCTTCTTCAAAGAAAAATTTCCCAGAATCGCGTTTGAGATAGAAGCCATTTCATGGAAAGGTTAAAACACCAAAGTTGATCAATTTGGAGAGACGAATTCAATGGTGCAACTCAATTAACATTTCATCCATCCAATCAAGAATCCCCAAATCATTGTTCATACCTTCAAAGTGCTAAATGCAGATTTCTCCACGTGGCAAGCTAGGATTGGTTCTGACACGTCACCAACTCCAACAAACTCTCCCTTCATGCCTATAAATAGCTAGATTGTACTTCATTTTCAGTCGTAGCTTAAATTTGTAAAAACACCTAGTTAAACTTTTCCTTTCCTTTTTACCTCATTCTTACCCTAACTACTCAAGAGTCTGACAAACTCTTGAGTCAGTTAGTTAGTTACTACCTTTGTAACAGCTTTGTAACCGTTTTTCAGTAATAAAATTCAAATTCACTTTTTCCCGCCAAATTGTTCTTATCATTCCAGTTCAAAATCTTGCTGCATTTGGATATTGTTGTTGCTGTTGAGTGTTTGTTATGATCAATCATTGATCATAACTGACATTGGTGAAGTTTGTTAGCTGTTTGATCACAATTCAGCCATTGCCTAGTTCCAATGGAGTTTTCAAGCAGTTTGATGGATTCTAGTTGATTTGTTGATTGATTCTTGTTGATTTCTAGTGATAGGTGGTGGTTATCACTAGGGCAAGAGAGCTCAGCGCTCCTCTTCTTCTCAAAGGCTATCTACAATAGGTTTTAAGTTTCTTGTTTTTGTTCCACTCAACAGTCAAATGCCATGCTTACTTTCCTAGTTAAATCTGATGGCTGCATGATATAATTGTTAGTAGTTGCTGTTTGATTGAACTTTGTGTGATTGAAGTTTAGTTACTGCTTACTTGTTTACTGGTTTGAACAATTTGTAGTTTTCTGCATTTGTTTAGTACTTCTCAGCTTTATAGCTTAATTTGAGTCTTAGTTGTGATAATTGATTGCTTTTAGTTCTTAAGTCTTTCATTGTGATCACCAAGTCTGTTTTGCTATAACTTTTCCTTCAGAATTGATTAGAGCTTATTAAGTCTTTGTTAAAGTTGTAAAAAGCAGTTAAAGGAGTGTTTGGGAGTAGCTCAAGAGTAGATTTTAAGCATTAAGAATTGGAATTTTAGAACTCATTTACAGTCCTTAAGTGATAACAAGTTGATTTAAGCCCTTTACAAGTCAAGTTCAAAGTCAAACAGGCAAATGGCTTCAAAATTGTTTGGGTCAGTTTTCATTCAGCTTTGGATTTAAAAACTTGCCATTTTCAATTGCTTAGTTCTCATTCATAACTTGATGAAATTCAACCAAATTTGTTTCCAGTCCTAGCTTATATCATATAGTTTTAGATTCCAAAAGGAATTTCTACAGTATTAGTTAATAAGCTGGTAAATAGCTTTTTGGTCCAAGCTGAGCAAAGCTCATTCTCTGTGAAAGAGCATGCTTCTGTTTTCCTAGATCTTCAAATCTACTTCACAAATCTTGTGATTTTCTTTCATAAAATCAGTTAGTAAGTGTCCCTAGTTAATTTCTGAAAGTTTTAGCTTTTTGAAAAAAAGCTGGTCAACGCTTGGTCAACATAAGCTCTTTTTAGCTTAATTCAAATTTAGAGCTTATTACTGGATGAAATTTGTTCTGGTTTGATTTCCCATCCTTTAAATCAGTTGCTTTATCAGTTTCAAGAGAAAAATCCAGTTGTGGTTGATTAGTTTTGGCTAGAGCTTATTTTGAGCTTATCAATAAGCACTCATTTGCTTATTTCTGATCCTTAGTTAAATTCCTTGGACACACGTAGCTTAAATTGAATTTGGAACGTTTTGCAAGTTGTTTCATCTGATTTGGTTGAGTAATAAGCCAGGGCGAGCTTATTTTCTCTTGTGTCCCGTTTTTGCTTAAAAACTTTCCAAAATTGCACTTTGGTCCTTTCATTTCTATCAGTGTTGAAAACTTGGCTAAACTTCCAAGAATTTAGGGTTTGCATTGTTTAGGTCCCTGGATTTTGGAAGTTGTTAGATTTCAGTTAGTAGTTTGTTAATTTGTTACATTTTTGGCAAGTTGGTTATAGTTGTTACATTTTTGATCCTTATAGTTTACTGTTTTGCACTTTTAGTCCCTATAGTTGTTAGAATTTACATTTCAAGCATTTACTTTTCATAGAATTTACAATTTCAGTCCCTTTAGTTTCAAGTTTTGCATTTTAAATTTTTACTTGAATAAAAACGTGGTATTTGCAATTTGTTTACATATACGTAGGTAATATTTTTTCGTTTTGCAAGCTTTTGTTGAATTAGCAATAGATTACCAAGCAAGCTTAACAACCAAGAACAATTAAAAACCCGATATTGGTTGGACTTTCTATTGGTTAAGAATCGAGAGAAAACGAACTGCATTATACTCAATTTCAAGGGCTCTAAATTTTTGAAGAGTCAATATAGATTCCATTATCTTTTAATCATATGGTCAAATAATGTAAAGGATTAAGCCTTAAATCATATGTTAATTATTCAAGATACATGTGTTTATTATTCGGCCAATTCAGGGCAATCTATAAATAATTATTAACTCCTTCTTATTCTTATAAACATACAAATGGTTCTTAATGATCACAAGCATGAATTTATCAAATTACAGCCTACACACGTGATTCACCAATTTATGAATGCTACATGTGCATCGGTCAATCCAAACAACATCACGTGAAACTCATAATGTTCATTACAAGTTCTAGATGTAGTGATTGGAATAGATAATCTTCTTCGCGGACGCGAAGTTGATGATAATCATGCCGTGGATCAAATTTTTAGAACATATGCTAGAACCTTGTAAATGATCGAACAATCTATCATCTTGGGTAGTGGATATAGATTTTAATCGTAAATTTATTTAGGTCACGGTAATTAAACAAATATAAGGAATGATAACACCATAGCTCTTCATAATGACGAGCTTGGTAGAATAAAAGCTTTCTCCGACAACTCTCTCAGTTGTACGGTAATTCTTTTAATTCAGATGGTGCTGACGTATAGTGCACAAGCCATAAGTACAGCACCAGGAATATAAATCAATACCAAATTCATCCTGCCTTATGGGCAAAAGTATAGGTAATTCACCAGCAAATACCTCCTAAAGTTTCAGATAACAGAAACATCTTTTAATAAGATTACTTTAAGTTCTTTCTAGATTACAATATCTATGACTAATTCACAACCATTCACGGTATAATTTCAAGTCTAAATGCAGGATATGGTCATCCATCAAGAATTATTTAAATAACTTTTGATAATCAACATCTTATCTTTTAGGGGAATTCTACTCGAGTTCCCATCAATTAAGACAATGTCGTCATGTCATAATCAATCAATCCATTCTATTGGCATTACCAACTTTTCAATGTTATTGCTGTCGATAAGATGTGAACTTCTCAAAAGAATAATAATAACTCATAATCCTTCACAAATTCAAGGATATCTGGAGACATAACTATCCTTAAAAGGGTAAGGTCAAAGCATAATCTACGCGAGAGAATTTCAAATCAGATACAGACAAAAACATTTAACGAATATGAATATATCTCATGTTTTCATAATTTGAGTACGCATTCGAAAGCTCCTCAGATTATTACCCAGGTCATTCAAATGAAATCAAATCAAAAGAAATGATAGGAACATCGATACATCCAGTCGGGTATCAACACTCGGTAATCAAATACTTTTCCTAAGAATCTCACTACGGGAGAATTAGACAAGACAGAATTGTTAATTGTCAAATAAGAAAATTTCCACAGATGAGTAAATTCGACTCAGAAGAATAGATGCTACAGGCACATATGTAGGTGTCCCTAACATTATGTCCCTATTTTTCACTTCTTGCAGATCTCATAAAATTTAATCTTTCACAATCTTCAAAGAAAATATAGTGTTTATCAATCTATTTTATGGTGACTACTAATCAGCCTTGCATGGTCCCTTCAAATTGTATGTAGGCGCACAACTATATATAATTTCAAGATTAACGATGCAATACTCAGTTCGTCAAAATTTTATCATCATGTTTATAATAAAAACATTGTCATGCTTAATTCTTAAATAAGAATCAAAAATAAATTTGCAAAGATTTTCTTTGTTATGAAAACAGTTAAGTTTTCCAAGGTGTTTTATAAACAACCTCATTTCGATAACAATCACTTATAAATCTTACTTTGAATAATCCTTATAGTGATGAAAATTCAATTTTTCTCAAGGGATACTGTTTTATCTTATAAAAACAATGAGTGATCTACAAAAGAGTGATGAAAAGTTGTTCACCAAGAACTAACTTCAATATAATAAGAAATGAGCTTAGCCAATTAATCATGAGGTTCATGACCTCGATGGCACTCAAAAAGAATAATCCACAACGTAACTCAAATCGAGATGAGTACTTGTTCAATGGTTGCATCACTAATGCGAGCATTAGGATGAAGCAATTAAAGATAGATAACATCGATACATGTAGAATTTAGCAATCAAAGGTAGTCTTTTCATTAATCACAAACAAGTCAAAATTGTACCGTAACACATTACGTGTCACTATGTCATACAATTCCAAAAACGCATCCTACCAACTGATGTCTCAGTTAAGTTAGGGATTATGTTTAAAAGATACCACAATGAATACTAATCTACAAGAGTCATTAGGTGTTCCACATGTCCCGAAAGATCCATCGGTCTCAATTTAGAAGAAGATCTCTTCAATTTATTTATTGGACACTGGGCATCCTCGTCAGTGGACAATGGCCTAGGGACAACACTTAACACGAATCAATAATCAATTAAAACCTTATAATTCAATCACAGGACTTAACGACTTCCTCTTAACAATCTCATATTCCATACGGGTTAAATTTTACTTCATTCAAGTTTTAACCAAATCATACTCAATGCGATATCCTACCTCATTCTCCAATACTTTCAACTTTATTTTTAAACCTTAAAAGGGCAATAAAAGCTCGATATGTATAACACTTAATTTCAAATCCTATATCTCTTTCAACAATAGTTATCTAATGAGTCACTAGTATAAAATGAATCACACATTCAATTAGACTTCTCGGAAAGGTACTAGTGACATGAGGCTTTTGGGTAATGGTTCCAATGACAGCCTCAAGTGCAACATTCACCCTTTCGATTTCAAATTTAAGAATTGGGTGACAACGAATCAGATGACACCTTTCCAGGTGGTAACATTTTGTCAAACCCCACTCTATAAGGAAAGATCGTCTTGTCATAGATATCAGATTTAATCTCGCCAATTCTTTTTCAATATCACAATCAACTAATACCAACATTTCTACGAATATCAACCATTTTGTTGGGATCATAAATATCCACAACTTGGTTTAGATCTGGAATAGCTAGATTTCCTACAGGAATAGCTTCGATTTATTTGCTAGGGAAGTTAGGGTTTCTTGTGACAATCTACGTCGTATAAATACCTCGTATAAATATCAAAATAATCATCAAACAATCATGTAATAAAATTACATCATATATATATATATATATATATATATATATATATATATATATATATATATATATATATATATATATATATATATATATATATATATATATATATATATATATATATATATATATATATATATATATATATATATATATATATATATATATATATATATATATATATATATATATATATATATATAGATAATCCAAGTTATATATATATTAAAATAACACTTCTCAGTCTGGCCTTGTCGGTAACTCCGGAATTCTTCGGCACCGTTATAGTCAAAAGATTTTTAGACATTTTTAGAAAAATGTTTATAGTTAAAAGATTTTGAAATGTTTTATTCAAAACCTTGGTTTTAAAAATTTTTCGTTCTCTATAACGAGAGCTCTGGTACCAAACTGTAACACCCCCAAATTTATACAATTCAATACAGTGAAAGACTCGTTGGTGTTACGGGATAGCACATTACTCACATCATAGACAACGCTTAAAAATCGCGTCGTTTAATAATAAAGCTTTTCCATTCATAAATATCAAATTTACATAGGTCCCAAGTCATTGTATTTCATACAGGTTTTACAAAGCATTTGAATGGAAATTATTATTTAAGTGCGGGCCATGAATTCTTGTTGTCTTCCCGAGAATTACCTTCAAGTACCTGAGATAAAACATGTTAAAAGAAAAGGTCATCGAAAACGCCGAGTGAATTCATAGAGTTTAATAAAACCATTAATATATCATTGGTATATAATTATTACCAAAAATCATTTGGTACAAATCATTGTAATAGGCCATAAAATAGCCAAAGTCATTTTATACAAATCCTTATCGAAATCATAATATAGGCTTTCGCTTTCAAAATCATTATACGAACCATTGTCGTTAAAAACATCATACAATACGTTTTATAACGTTGTATAGATTAAATAAAAACCGTTATATGAATATGGTTATGTAAAACCAAAACACAAACATAATATCAATAATATGACCCCGTATTGCTAGTCAGGCAATATATTGTAATTCGGTGCATATAGCAGTATTTCGTTAATTGGATTATTATAAGCCACATGACATTGTTACCTTACTACAACAAACAACGGGTAGCTAACCCGAAACTCATTTGCCCATCTAAATTAGCGTGTCGTCACAATAATCACGCTTGTGTAAATCTTCTCATACATAAATTCGCTTACCAATCAATGTGGCACGACGGGGATCAACCGTCATGGCGCGAACTAGGGTGATCGTCCCCAAATAGTACTATTATATGCATAAGCGTCTACCAAATCCCGGTAGTTAACAATTCATGCTAATGGGACTTTTAGTGACATAAACTAACTTTAATAATCCATTTCATTTCATCTATCGGGTCATTTAATCATTCATCAGGTCATACAATCATTCGGGTCCAAATCAATAAACAAACAATCGGGACAAATGGTGTCCTATTTCATAAAAACTAACATGTTATCTCCCTCGCGGGTTTATAAAATATTTCATAAAAACATTTAATAGAGTGCGAGGCTATGAACTCACGTTGATGTGGGAAGGCGGTTATCGACGATTCGGATGTACGGTACGTGCTTCAATCACGGAAACCTAGACAAATAATACTCGTCTTAGACTTTTGTCCAATGACTTTATCAAAATAACAATTATGTATATATATGATGACTTTATACATATGATGATGATCAAGTGGGTTTATACATCTTTACTTATTTATTATAGTGTTTATGTGTTGGTAACATTTTTATACTAGTTATACTAGTTCAATTTGTTTACATTTTAAAGCCCAATGGGCCTATTACAAGCCCAATACTATTCATTAGCCCAATTATTCTTTTATTATCAGTATTATACTTTATATATTGGGCCCAAATGGGTTAAGCCCAATAAATAAGTTTATAAGTGTTTTACCAAATTAGTCGGGTTTATTGTCTATTAAGGCTACTTTGGCCCGTTAATGTCTATATGTTGTAAAGCTCGGGTTTTATCAATTTTTACTTGTTATATGAGTTAATTTATCAGTATGTGAGTTTATAAAAGTTTACATTAGACGGGTCCAACCGTCTAGGTTTTATTTAACAAAAACGTTAATATTTCGGTTTTAGCCTAAAAGACGCAAAACTTAGTAAATAGTTTTTATAACTTATAAAACTTACCAAACTACCATTTTTATATAATGTCCATTTATTTATCCTTATACATTTTTATATAAATGAAATATATAATATAGTGGGTTTTAATTCACATTTTATACTATATTTGTTTGAGTGCTTATATAATAATATTAAACTTTAATTTTAGAAAATCAGTCCTAAAAATCTAGTTTACTAAAATGATCATATCTAGAGTTCTACATGGAGATAGAACCCCAACTATTTATCACAGAAACTACATGATATGTGCTTCATTTTATTCCTTTATAGCTACTGATGAATCAACCTCTAAGTATTTTGTAAAATTCGTCCAAAACAGTGTACTCAGATTTCCACTCTAAACTTGTTTTGATCATATCTCACTCACTTTTATGATTCCATTGCATGGCCAACTCTAACATGTGTACAAGACTCATAGCTTACTGTATATTAATTTATTCAAGCCATTTTATCAGTTTATCATAAGAGTATTCACTGTTTTATACAGCCTCCTAATTTAGCCATGATTTAACCATTTTTACATGTGGTTTTTCCATCTTTTTACCCATGTTTATCAAATCTATCAACACCAAATCCCCACATAATATTTTTAATCATCATTCATCATCATATACATATACATAAATCTAACACCCCACCAAATGCTATGCGCAGCGGAACTACAACATTTGGGTGCTAGGCAGTTATCATCGCACACAAGATATATCGAACGACTCCAAAGAGACGTCAAATTTAAACTTAAATTAAAAATTGTTAAAAATGTACTTGTCTACGGTTTTCCAACCCCAAATGATACAACAGAGTTTTGCGTTTCGGTCCCCATGAATCTCAACCCCAAAAGTTATAGTTTTCACAACAACATGACATCAAAGTTAAAAATGTTTAAGTAATACTGGGCGGAAAAACAAGTAGACTCCAAGCTCCACACACAACTTCCATCCAATGCATGCTCCATGCTACACTTCAGCGGTTACCTGAAACACATGCTAAATTTTGTCAACGAAAATGTTGAGTGGAATTCATAGGTTTTACAATTCATTTTGAACATATGTGAAATAAAACCATTCACGATCATTCATAGACTTGTCGATCAAACAATCTATATTCAAGGTACTAACAATTGTGTTTAAGCTCATGACACTAAACCGTTAACTCAATCACCCGCGTAATAATTACCGGCGTGATTCAGATGAAACTAGTGCCCCTACTAAGGCATCAGTTGCAATTATACCTTATCTCTTATCACAAATTATCCGTCCGCAGGGGGTATCAACATACTAGCCCTCGTCTCGGATAGGGTAGTCAACCCCATAGTACTATCACTTTGTATAAGCGGCTATTTCTAATCCACGCTAGGACTAAACAATAGTTAATAGTTCATGAAATTAGGGCCTTTTGCAACTAGGTACTCAACACAATTTCAAGGCAACATTCGGGTCCAACAATCATTCATGACATATGTTCATTTTGAAAACTAGCATGCATTTCCCTCGCGGGTAAAACAGTTTGAAATAATAATAAGCGAGGCTATAAATTCACACCTTATATAACAAGTAGTCGATAGTTCGAGTGACGGTCACTGACGACGATGAGGATGCCCGGGTAAATCAACACCTATCAAACCAAGTAACGCGTAATGAGTAATCTCATTTATAAACCTTATGGTACTGTATAAAATACATACATATTAGTCACTTGTGATAATTAAAACTCACGCAAAAACAAAACAATCAAGTGTTACTTGTTTTATACCATTTGTCCATATTATTAACGTTATTCATTTTTACGCATTTTTCGCCGATACTTACCAAAAGTACGGACTGTTTTACTAGACTTAACCCTTTCTATAAAAATTAAGAAAATTCCCAAAAATACCTTAAGTCCTGTAGAAAACACATATTTAATCCCATTAAAAGTTTTCGCTTTTACGACCCGTTACTCAACACTTTTTCAAAACTACGTTTTCTGGACTGAAATTGTACTTTGACCAAGTCGGACTCATTTGACCCGTTTAAAATACTCCATTGACCCATTTGACACCTAAGTCTTATAATAGACTCAAAATTCAGGTTTGAGACCAAAAATAAACCCTTGACCATTTACCAAACTAAACCTATAGTCCCCGGGATTTGACCTAAAACCAAGCATAATTTCGGATTATGACGGTTTTCATCTCCCGGTACACGAATTTCAAAACGTCGTAACTTTTGACTCGTTAGGAGTCGTAAGCTCTATCTTATACCAAATCGAAGCTAAGAAGATGCTCTACAACTCTATCCTAACCACAAGACCTGTTTACAAAATAATTTTTACGAAATCACCTCAAACTTTCTGCCTAAAATCAACTATACCAAAATCATACCAACGCTCGTTTTCAAACCCATTTATCAACACTAGACATCATCCTAAGTACTCCTAAGCATATACAAACATCATAATCAGTCCTAAAACCCTATTAATCAATATCCTCATAAAACCCAATCATAAAAACAAACATGCAAATGGATATATCCATCTAAAAACATGTAAAAATAGGATTAAACACATAATCTAACATCAAAACAACAACCACCATGATCCCCAAACACCCCCCTTTGAGCCATGGGGTTTGGGTGATCAAAACCCATCAACCAAATTGATTTTGGTTGATTTGTTTGGTGATTTATCATCATTCTACCATGAATTAAACATGCAAATAGCTAATTAACATCCAATTAAACTTTTGAAAAATCTTTAATTTTTGGAAAAATTTATGTTAATGCATGTTGGAATTAACCATGGATTAACACTTACAAAAGGGTTTTAGGAAGTGGTCTTTAATTGGAATTAATCAAAAACCAAGAAAAATTGAAGTGGTGGTGGTGGTGGTGATGTTGGCCGTCGGCCTAGAGAGAGCAAAAGGGAAGGTGGGTTTTTTTTTCTTTGAAATGTGAAGTGTGTGTGTGGTTGATTCCTTTTTGTGAAATGGGAGGGACCAAGGGTGCAATTTAGGCTTTCTTTTGTCCTTAAACAAAAAAGACCCTATAAGTTTACGGGATTGACTCACTAGTCATTTTAGAAAATTTTACGGGAGTCGGGAATCATCCCAAACACTCCAAAATACTTTTAGGACACTTTAAATGTACCCGGAAAGCGATAAAACTCACCCGACTCGACTTAACACGAACCGTAAGTAAAATTCTCGAAAAATTACGATATCGATAAAACGACAATAATTATAGAAATTTGGGCATCCATCGGGATCGTATTCGTCATCGTCCTTCTTAAATCGTCAATCGTCAAAATTATAACCTCGAACATCAGTTTCAACCAAAATAATAAAATATATAGCAAATAAAATTTATTAAAAATTTCAAAATTAAGCGTAATTTAGGGTAATGTAAGTGACCTTGGTTCTAGGGTATCACATCTACCCCTCCTTAAAGAGAGCGACGTCCCGGCGCTCGCCTCTTCTTATACTCACATTTCGTGCCGCTGGAACAGATGAGGATACCTTTCCTTGAAAAAGTCCTCACGTTCCCAAGTGTATTCCGGTCCACGCCTAGAATTCCATCGAACCTTCACAATGGGAATTCTACTACGCTTCAGCCTCTTGACCTCTCGGTCCATAATTTCCACGGGTTCTTCCACAAAATGCATTTTGTCGTCCAGTTGAATCTCGTCCAAAGGAATCACCAATTCCTTATCCGCCAAACTCTTCTTCAAGTTCGATACGTGAAACGTTTCGTGAATAGCACTAAGCTCGCTCGGCAACTCTAACTTATACGCTACTGGTCCAATTCGTTTAACGATCTTAAATGGTCCAATGTACCTCGGACTCAACTTTCCTTTCTTCCTAAAACGAATTACACCCTTCCACGGCGAAACCTTAAGCATAACCATATCTCCGACTTCAAATTCCAAAGGTTTTCTTCTGTTATCGGCATAACTCTTCTGTCGGCTTCTCGCAGCAAATAGTCGGTTCTTGATTTGCACAATCTTCTCTGTCGTCTCTAAAACCATTTCGGGTCCAGTCAATTGACTTTCTCCTACTTCACTCCAACACACAGGTGATCTACACTTCCTTCCATACAACGCTTCGAATGGTGCAGCCTTGATGCTCGCATGATAACTATTATTATATGAAAACTCCACTAAAGGCAAGTGGCATTCCCAACTTCCTCCAAAATCAATCACGCATGCTCGGAGCATGTCCTCCATCGTCTGAATAGTTCTTTCACTCTGGCCGTCAGTCTCCGGGTGATAAGCCGTGCTCAAATTCAATTCAGTGCCCATCGCACGTTGAAGCGATTTCCAAAATTCCAAAGTAAACCTACTATCGCGATCCGAAATGATCGATAACGGTACTCCATGTCTGCAAACAATCTCCTTCACGTACACACTGGCCAGCTTTTCCATACTGTCCGTCTTCTTCATAGGTAAGAAATGAGCAGATTTTGTCAATCTATCCACTATTACCCAAATCATATCACATCCACTAGGAGTTCTGGGTAAAACCGTCACGAAATCCATAGCGATTTTCTCCCATTTCCATTCTGGGATCTCTGGTTGTACCAACAACCCAGACGGCTTCTTATGTTCGGCTTTAACCTTCGCAAAAGTCAAACACTTACTAACGTAACGAGCAATATCCGCCTTCATGTTCGGCTACCAATAAACTTTCTTCAGGTCATGATACATTTTATCCGATCCAGGATGTATCGAGTACTTCGACTTATGAGACTCGTTCATAACCAAATCTCTTACTCCAGGCTTTCCTTCCTCGGATGGACACAACGGTAACCAAATCCGATTCTCGAAATATCTCAGTCCGTCTGACCTAACCACAAAAAGAGGTTTCAACATTCTTCCCAAGTTCTCAGCATCAACATTCTCTTTCATTAAACCCCTCTCTTGAGCCTTAAGTATTGTTTCAGTCAAATCAACACTCTCAGTCATCACTAAAGCTCTGACTCTCAAAGGTTTCTCTCGATCCTTCCTACTAAGTGCATCCGCTACAACATTCGCCTTACCAGGATGGTAGCGAATTTCACAGTCATAGTCACTCAGTAATTCTACCCATCGTCTCTGTCGCATGTTCAACTCCTTTTGATCTAAAATGTGCTGCAAACTCTTGTGGTCAGTGAATACAACACACTTCGTCCCATACAAATAATGTCTCCACAATTTCAACGCAAAAACTACAGCTCCTAATTCCAAATCATGCGTCGTGTAGTTCTCTTCATTCTTCCTCAGTTGTCTCAACGCGTAAGAAATCACCTTCTCGCGCTGCATCAACACCGCTCCATAACCCTTACGAGATGCGTCACAATACACTACAAAATCTTCGGTTCCTTCAGGTAACGACAATATCGGTGCGGAACATAACTTGTCCTTGAGCGTTTTAAAAGCGAATTCTTCCTCATCTCCCCATTCATACACCCTATTCTACTCGGTAAGCTTTGTCAATGGCTTCGCAATCAACGAAAATCCTTCAATGAATCTCCGATAATACCCAGCTAAACCAAGGAATTGTCGAACTTCAGTCGGCGTTGTCGGTGCCGACCATTCCCTGATCGCTTCGACCTTGGCAGGATCCACGCGAACTCCTTTACTATCAATTACGTGACCAAGGAATTGCACAGACTCTAACCAAAACTCACACTTCGAGAACTTCGCATACAGCTTCTCTCTCTTCAGCAGATCCAATATCTTTCTCAGGTGCTTCTCGTGCTCCTCCTTACTCTTAGAGTAAATAAGAATATCATCGATAAAGACAATGACAAACTTATCTAGATACGGCTTGCATACTCGATTCATAAGGTCCATGAATACAACAGGCGCGTTTGTCAACCCAAACGGCATCACTCGAAATTCGAAGTGTCCATACCGCGTACGAAAGGCAGTTATAGGAATATCCTCCTCTCTCACACGCAGTTGATGATACCCTGACCTCAAGTCGATCTTTGAGTATACACAGGAACCTTGTAATTGATCAAACAAATCGTCAATCCTCGGTAATGGATACCGATTCTTAACCGTCAGCTTGTTAAGTTCTCTATAGTCAATACACATCCGAAATGACCCATCTTTCTTCTTCACAAACAACACTGGCGCTCCCCATGGTGATGAGCTTGGTCTAATAAATCCCTTGTTCATCAACTCCTTCAGTTGATCCGATAACTCCTTTAACTCTGATGGTGCTAATCGATAGGGTGCACGCGCAACTGGTGCAGCTCCCGGCACCAAATCGATTCGAAACTCGACCTCACGGGTGGGTGGTAAACCCGGCAACTCGTCTGGAAAAACTTCCAGATAGTCGCAGATTACAGGTACCTCTTCAATCCTCGCCTCTAAATCACTATCACTAGAAACTTGTGCCAAAAACACATCGCATCCATCTTCTACATACTTCATCATTTTCAAACAAGAAATCACTTTCAAACGAGAAGTGCATTCGTCTCCCTTCACAGTCAAAACTTTATTCCTCAACGGGATCTGAACTAACCTCTCTCCACAGACAATCACGGCACTGTGCGCCATCAGCCAATCCATTCCCACAATCACATCAAACGATCCTAGCTCTATAGGCATCAAGTCGATTTCAAAAGCGTAATTTCCTAACTTCAAGGTACACCCTTTCAGTATAGAATTCGTACTAACGATTTTCCCATCGGCTAACTCCACGTTATAACTAGTCATTAACAATACCGCTTTTCTATCGATATGGCGACTAAATTTAACATCTAGAAACTCTTGTCGGAACCAGAATCAAACAAAATACTAGCATAACAAGCGTCTAGCAAAAACGTACCGGTAACCACGTTAGGACCCTGTGGTTTATCAACCGTCCCTACTTGATACACGGCAGCAGCATTGTTACCTCCTTGCTTGTTTCCTGCCTTCGGGCAATTTCCTTGCTTGTGTCCTCTTTCTCCACATCCAAAACAACCCATCACTCTCGTAGCATTCGCCCAAGTGGCTACCCCCTTTGTTCGGCAATCAGACATCCTGTGGCCCGCTTTTCCACATTTGCTGCACGCAGGCGGGCAACTCCCTACATGGTACAAGTTGCATCGACCACAGTGGGGATTCACCTTCGCTCCTCTGGGGTTTGTCACAGCTCTCATCCCGTCATTCCTTCGCTGGTTGAACTGCTGATTGCGGTTCTGACCATTGTTGTTACGGTTTCCACCTCGGCTTTGACCCTGGGATTGATTGCTCTGTGCTGCCTCCCACTTCCTCTTATTTCCTTCAGCAATGAAGTTCTTCTTGTCTTGGAGTTTGACATCCATCAACGCGTGAGCCATCTGGACCGCTTCATCAAACGACCCAGGTTTAGACGAAGTCGTTTCACCCTTGATATTACTGGACAGACCTTTGATGTACTGTTTCATCTTCTTTCTAACATCGGCAAAGGTGTCGGGACACAAAAGGCTTAGTTCATTAAACCTCCTGGTGTAAGCAGTGATATCATTGTTTCTCAAAGTCAGGTGCCTCAACTCATCTTCCAATTGACCTAGCTCCTCTTCAGGACAGAACTTCTTGGTCAAAAGAGCTTTAGTTGCAGTCCATGTTCTTGCATTCGCTACTGCTAACCCAACAGTGGCTACTTGGGTGTTCCACCAACTCAGTGCGTCGTCAAGAAAAGTAGCAACCGCAAACTTGACCTTGTTTTCCTCTGAGCAACCACTAATCTCGAAAGTACTCTCGACCTTTTCTAACCATCTTCTGAGTTCTAGAGCTCCACCAGTTCCACGAAATTGCGTGGGACCACATTTTATAAAGCTAGAGTAAGTACACTCTCTTGGGGCTTGCTGTCTCCCCACATTTATGCCTTGGTCTGGGTTTCTTCCTGCTCGATCTGCTTCTACGCATTCGCAATGGCTTCCTGAATCATCGTGTTCACACGGTCGGCTGTTAGTTTTGGAGGCACGGTGCGTTATCAAATACACCTCTCTGCAAAGACAGGGAAAATAGAAAAACAATGTAAGTATACACATCAAGATTAAGATGGATTTCTCTTTCAAGACATAATATAAATACAACGACACATCACTATAGAGTTACTAATATTCATCAATTCACATCACAAAAGATCAAATTAAAGACATATCACAGATCATGAAAGGTAAACATGGATTGTATTGATAATCAACCAAAATTGTGACAAGTATTGCCACTACAACCATTCACCATAAAACTTAAGTCCTCAAGTTTTTTGTCACAATGCCATCATAAAAAAGTCTAAAATAGTTCTATTACAACGATCAAAGATAAAATACAAGACAAGCAACTAGGCATGTGGTGATCCACACGGCCTTTTGGATGGCGGTTCATCATCATCTTCCTCGGGTTCCTCGTCGCTATCTTCCTCGTCCACTTCATCCATCTTCCTCTTTCCTTTGTCGTTCGGCCCACATTCAGTCACCTTCTTCGTCCCTGACGTAGACCCACACTCAACCGTTACATGATTTCCCACAGTGATACAAACACCTCTGGCAGGTGGCTGGATCATGAAGTCATTAGCTTCCATTTCCAAGTCGTCCACAAATCTCCAATCTGTGGGCAAGGATGCTCTCACTCGATGCTCCCAACTCTGCATCCTAGACAATCTCGCTTGATCTTCCCTAACTCGATCAAGACTGGCACTCAAGTTCGCGATCATCGATCTTAGACTGTTGATATCACTTTTGTTTACATTTCCATCATACTCAATCCTTGAAGTTCTTGCCAATAATCTTTGGTGTGCTCTTTCATTCTCGTCGAATCTGTTGATTACCCTTGTTTCCACTATGTACCGCTCGCACATCGATTCATCCAATCTTCTCACAACACGCCGTACGTCATGATAAGCTCTTGGTTCGGGGCAGAAAACTCTTGAGATGCCCTGATGAAGAAAATTTGCGCTCGTTGCAGCTTCGGATCTTCTAGGGCTACCTGGCATACCAACCAGATGAGAAGTACGCATAGGCCTGGGGCAAGTAGTTCTCCTTTGGTCGAGGTCCTGGGCTTGCACATTGTTCACCTCAGCCTGTCCTTCAGCAGCTGTTCCATCATTTCCCCCTTCTTGACCTACGACATAATCGTCTCCATTACCATTAGGCGGTACCTCGGCCATTCCTGCAATAACAGAGAATTTTGGAGGGTACGTAAGATAACTATGCAATATTTATAAATACATGCATGCAAATGCAATGCAAAGGTGGTACACATGCCCAAAATGCGATAATATGATGCTCATGCATACGTAATACAAGATATACGGTATCGGGTATCCCACGTATGATTTCAACGTTTACATATAGTAGTTTCCATATCTACGTAATAAATACCCACATATATACTTCAACTCAAAAGTATACGTCAATGCCATGAATACAAAAATAAACCTTACCGGAGCCATGCAGGATAGTTGTGTGCGCTTGGACAATTTCTTACGACACCAAAAGTTATAGTTTAGGAATTTTCAAAACGACCTAGTTCTCTATAACTCATGGCTCTGATTACCAATCCCTGACACCCCACCAAATGCTATGCGCAGCGGAACTACAACATTTGGGTGCTAGGCAGTTATCATCGCACACAAGATATATCGAACGACTCCAAAGAGACGTCAAATTTAAACTTAAATTAAAAATTGTTAAAAATGTACTTGTCTACGGTTTTCCAACCCCAAATGATACAACAGAGTTTTGCGTTTCGGTCCCCATGAATCTCAACCCCAAAAGTTACAGTTTTCACAACAACATGACATCAAAGTTAAAAATGTTTAAGTAATACTGGGCGGAAAAACAAGTAGACTCCAAGCTCCACACACAACTTCCATCCAATGCATGCTCCATGCTACACTTCAGCGGTTACCTGAAACACATGCTAAATTTGGTCAACGAAAACGTTGAGTGGAATTCATAGGTTTTACAATTCATTTTGAACATATGTGAAATAAAACCATTCACGATCATTCATAGACTTGTCGATCAAACAATCTATATTCAAGGTACTGACAATTGTGTTTAAGCTCATGACATTAAACCGTTAACTCAATCACCCGCGTAATAATTACCGGCGTGATTCAGAGAAACTAGTGCCCATACTAAGGCATCAGTTGCAATTATACCTTATCTCTTATCACAAATTATCCGTCCGCAGGGGGTATCAACGTACTAGCCCTCGTCTCGGATAGGGTAGTCAACCCCATAGTACTATCACTTTGTATAAGCGGCTATTTCTAATCCACGCTAGGACTAAACAATAGTTAATAGTTCATGAAATTAGGGCCTTTTGCAACTAGGTACTCAACACAATTTCAAGGCAACATTCGGGTCCAACAATCATTCATGACATATGTTCATTTTGAAAACTAGCATGCATTTTCCTCGCGGGTAAAACAGTTTGAAATAATAATAAGCGAGGCTATAAATTCACACCTTATATAACAAGTAGTTGATAGTTCGAGTGACGGTCACTGACGACGATGAGGATGCCCGGGTAAATCAACACCTATCAAACCAAGTAACGCGTAATGAGTAATCTCATTTATAAACCTTATGGTACTGTATAAAATACATACATATTAGTCACTTGTGATAATTACAACTCACGCCAAAACAAAACAATCAAGTGTTACTCGTTTTATACCATTTGTCCATATTATTAACGTTATTCATTTTTACGCATTTTTCGCCGATACTTACCAAAAGTACGGACTGTTTTACTAGACTTAACCCTTTCTATAAAAATTAAGAAAATTCCCAAAAATACCTTAAGTCCTGTAGAAAACACATATTTAATCCCATTAAAAGTTTTCGCTTTTACGACCCGTTACTCAACACTTTTTCAAAACTACGTTTTCCGGACTGAAATTGTACTTTGACCAAGTCGGACTCATTTGACCCGTTTAAAATACTCCATTGACCCATTTGACACCTAAGTCTTATAATAGACTCAAATATGCAGGTTTGAGACCAAAAATAAACCCTTGACCATTTACCAAACTAAACCTATAGTCCCCGGGATTTGACCTAAAACCAAGCATAATTTTGGATTATGACGGTTTTCATCTCCCGGTACACGAATTTCAAAACGTCGTAAATTTTGACTCGTTAGGAGTCGTAAGCTCTATCTTATACCAAATCGAAGCTAAGAAGATGCTCTACAACTCTATCCTAACCACAAGACCTGTTTACAAAATAATTTTTACGAAATCACCTCAAACTTTCTGCCTAAAATCAACTATACCAAAATCATACCAACGCTCGTTTTCAAACCCATTTATCAATACTAGACATCATCCTAAGTACTCCTAAGCATATCCAAACATCATAATCAGTCCTAAACCCCTATTAATCAATATCCTCATAAAACCCAATCATAAAAACAAACATGCAAATGGATATACCCATCTAAAAACATGTAAAAATAGAATTAAACACATAATCTAACATCAAAACAACAACCACCATGTTCCCCAAACACCCCCCTTTGAGCCGTGGGGTTTGGGTGATCAAAACCCATCAACCAAATTGATTTTGGTTGATTTGTTTGGTGATTTATCATCATTCTACCATGAATTAAACATGCAAATAGCTAATTAACATCCAATTAAACTTTTGAAAAATCTTTAATTTTTGGAAAAATTTATGTTAATGCATGTTGGAATTAACCATGGATTAACACTTACAAAAGGGTTTTAGGAAGTGGTCTTTAATTGGAATTAATCAAAAACCAAGAAAAATTGAAGTGGTGGTGGTGGTGGTGATGTTGGCCGTCGGCCTAGAGAGAGCAAAAGGGAAGGTGGGTTTTTTTTTCTTTGAAATGTGAAGTGTGTGTGTGGTTGATTCCTTTTTGTGAAATGGGAGGGACCAAGGGTGCAATTTAGGCTTTCTTTTGTCCTTAAACAAAAACGACCCTATAAGTTTACGGGATTGACTCACTAGTCATTTTAGAAAATTTTACGGGAGTCGGAAATCATCCCAAACACTCCAAAATACTTTTAGGACACTTTACATGTACCCGGAAAGCGATAAAACTCACCCGACTCGACTTAACACGAACCGTAAGTAAAATTCTCGAAAAATTACGATATCGATAAAACGACAATAATTATAGAAATTTGGGCATCCATCGGGATCGTATTCGTCATCGTCCTTCTTAAATCGTCAATCGTCAAAATTATAACCTCGAACATCGGTTTCAACCAAAATAATAAAATATATAGCAAATAAAATTTATTAAAAATTTCAAAATTAAGCGTAATTTAGGGTAATGTAAGTGACCTCGGTTCTAGGGTATCACAATAAATAAGGAAATTACAAGATTACATAATCAAAATAACAAGAGGATAGGAAGAACAATCTTTATACCACCAAGATTAAGTAGTTTGAAGGATCAAGACTTGGTTTTGGGTCACCAAATCTTATGAACTCTTGTATGAAATCTTCAAGATCACCAAGGGAGATGTTGGTCTTTGAAAATCAGCCCTACTTCACCTTGAAAACTTCTCTTTAGATGTTATAATCACCACCATTCAATAGAGCTTCAAGATGGCATCATCATATGTAGAAACAACATAAGGTTTATGGTTAAATTTGATCAAAATGGGGTGTTTAAGGTGGTGGTGGGACGACAATGATAGAGAGAGATGAGAGGATTTAGTTGTTTTTGCATGAGAGAAATGAGAGAAGTGGTTTGAGTAGATGGTTTTAGAGGTTGGTAGCTTACTTTGTAAGATTTTGCTTACAAGTGTATAAGCTTCTTTGTGAAGCTTTGACACCTCATAGGTGTTGTAGCTAGTTATGGCCGGTTTTTAGTGGGGGTGGGACAAGTGTTCCACTTGTCTCATCTCCACTAGTTTACGGGTACTCCTCGATTCTAGTTTCCTCGATTTGCGTTCTCTCGGGTCGTTTTACGAAAAACGTTTTTATAAATTATGAATCAACGGCACAAAACGAATCTAATAAAAATTGTCTCATCAAAAACGGAGTTCAAAAACGTAAATACGTAATCCTAAGGTTTCTGGTTTAGTCGTAAAGGACGTTAAATTAAAATCGTAAGTCCTAATCTCTTCTAGTAAATTTGTGAGTTTATGAACCAACACAAATTTAAAATCTCAAAATAATATTCACGGACAAATTTATTTTCTGAAATGTCGGACTGTCACCAAAGACGGTGTATGTAAACGTAAGCACGCAACGTTGAATCTTCCGGTTTAGACGTAGTCGATGCTACTTCAAGACGTAAATCTAAATTTCTTCCCAAAAATAAGTGAGTTCATAATATAACCTTAAAATAATATTTTTAAATAATACTTGAGAATAAAATATCTACCATAAATTGACGGATTGTCACAGTATTGGTTAAGTGAACAAAACGTTTTATGTGATCGTGCGGATCATCATGAGTACGGCCTAAGAAAGGTGTTGCGGAAACCATTTGAAAAACCGGTTTTCAGCTCAAAGTTGTTGGCGTCAATAGCCGGCACCACAACCGCATCATCGTTGCCTTCGACGTGTGATTGCAAGAGCTCGATCATTGGACGGTTCTTCATTGTATTGATAACAGGATGCGCTACAACAGGAGGCTCAATAGTAACGGCTTGAATGGACTTCCTTTTGCGTGAGCGGGTACGCATACACCTACAAAAGAAAAGGATAACAAAATAGAAGAAAAATAATGGTTAACGTGAAAAGAAAATATTTTTGGTGCAAAATCTTTGAAAAAGAAATGCTTTTAATGATTTTTTTAAATGTTTTTGGATTTTTGAAATTTTTAATTTTTATGGATTTTTGAAAAATTTTGAAAATTTTGCAAGAAAAATAAGATTTAAAAGTGAGCAGATCTAAAAATCCAACGTGTCTCTCACAAAAACCTTTAATCTTCACGAAAAGAGCCGACAGCGGTGCCATTTTAATATCTGAATTTTAATAGGTGAAATCGTCTCGACTCGATTCGAATTAGGGATGGCAAAAGCACCTGAAACCGATGGGAAAAACCGAAACCCGAACTGATTGGGTCGGGTTCGGAGTCGGGTTGGCGGGTTTGGATGCGGGTTCGGGTTTGGATGCGGGTTCGGGTTGGGATTTTCTATTTTTCACGGGTACGGGTTCGGGTTTGGGTGGTATGAATATCCACCCCGTTTACCCGTATACGTACGCGTTTACCAAAATCCGTACCCACTTTTATCTTTATTTTATATAAGCTTTAAATTTATGCGAAATATTAAACGAAGATTGTTAAATAAACAGAATACTCATATTAGTTATATTTTATATGCATTAATATGTTTGCGATCTTCGTAATTTTAAAATAAAACAACGATTTATTCGATACATTAAATCGCATGATATAATATTGAATTAATATTCTTTATCTTTTTAAACTTAACAAATATATTAGGGTACTTTTGATCACTTTTCATTGGTTTTTCTAACTTTATACGCACAATTATGTCCAACGAAATTTAATTGTGGATACTCGATACCCGCGGGTAAAACCCGAAAACCCGATGGGTAATTCTAAGCGGGTACCCGTTGGATATTGGGGCGGATGCAGGTTTGGATATTATAAACGGGTACGGGTACGGGTTCATTAAAACCCAACCCAAACCCGACCCGTTGCCATCCCCAATTGGAATTGACAACGGTTAAACGTGCGACTCAGTTGTTCTTGGTGTAAAAAGCAAATGTCGTTGAGCTATTTTAATTAAAAATTAAAACTTTAAAAGTAAATGACAGAACGTAAAAGAAATAAAGGAAGTTTAAAAACTTAATTAAAAGTAAATTTAAAATAAACTAAGACAAGACAATTTAAAAATAAACTTAATAAAAATGGTGGAAAATAAATGTTTGAAAAACATACGGAATCAAAAACTGAATATTAATTCGGGAAACCAAAAATTAACTAAGTCGGAATGCAAAATTTTGACATAATTCTGAATGTTATCCACACTTAATCCGGAATAAAGAAATCCTAACACAATCCGGAATACATTTTCCCTTCACAATCCGGAATCCCCACTTAGTATACTAATCGGAATATAAGTTCTCACACAATTCGGAATATCCTATATTAGAACCTAATCTGGAATCCAAAACTTAAACGTAATCCGGAATATATACTTAGCACACAATCCGGAATGAGAATTCTATACTTAATCTGGAATCAATATGAATGATACAATCTGGAATAACTAGGAAATACAAGTAACTCGGAATGAGCAAGGAGGATGTAATCCGAAATATGGAAATGAGCTAAGTCGGAATACTAAGTTTGCATGCAATTCGGAATAATGAATAATAACATAAGTCGGAATGAACTGAATATATATAATTCGGGATAAGGGTTTTAAAAACCCGGATTAACAAAAATAAGCTAAAACAAATAAGCACTTAACCAAAACCTTAACCAAACTAATTTTTAGAAAAAGCAAATAAGCTACAAATCAAAAACTTTTAAAACACTAAATAATCAAAATATTAAAAATCAACTTTTAAAAGATTAAACTATTAAAAACACTTGATTAAAAATAAAACAAACACACAATAAGCAATTAGCATAATAAGCTAAAACATCAAACACATCACAACCATAAGAACAATCAAATAAGCACATCAATCAAACAAAGAACAAGATTAAACAAACTACATGATTATGAAAACTAAACAATATATTTAAAAACAAGAAAGGTAGAATGAGAATGATTATGAAAAGCTTGAAATTAAGATGAAGATTAAAGATTCAAATACAAGATTAAGAATGAAAAGCTTGAAAATTTGAAAGTAAATCTAGAGAGAGAAAGTAATTTTACCTACTCCTACCACTAACTAAAAATATAACTAGCTAACTAACACCTCCTAATGAAGGATTAGGAGGGTATTTATAGGAGGAGGGGGAAGGGTGTTGATGCTTCTCTCTTTCTGTTTGTCTTTTCGTCTTTTAATTTCTTCGTCTTTCTCGACTTTGTCTCAGGATTTGTCGAATGATAAAATGAACTTGTCTTATAGTTTTCTTCTTTTATTAGACTTGGTTCTTCGACTTCGTTAAACTTCCGTCTTTAGACTTTTTCTTCGATAAATCTTTAGAATAGGCCTTCAACTTCCGTTCTTTTTTCACTCTTGATCTTTTGACTTCGTCTTTTGTCTTTTTCTTCGATAAAAGCCCGTGAAAACCCGTATTTTCTTCCTTTTTCATCTTTTGGTCCTAAAACACAATAAAAACACAAACCAGGCATAATTCCGACTTTTACGACATAAAATACACATTTTGGACTCGTTTTTATTATAATTAAGTGGTAAAAGGATAAGTGTTTTCACACTTATTAGCTGGGGATTGGTGCAACTTAAATCTGGGACCACAGTTTCTTAGTTGCAAGTTCTTGGACGTGTGGTATGGATGTGAGTATAGAGTTGGTGACAACGGAAGTTACTTGGTCTTTATCATCCTCCATGTCTTCGAACCCATAAGTTGTAGCATCCTCTTCAATCTCCATGATATCATCCTCTAGCATGGATTCCATATCTGATTCAACATTATCAATGATAGTGGAGACTCCAGCATATCGTCCTCTGTGACAATGTATGATTGATTATCCATCGGTTCATCATTTGGATGTTATTCCTGTATAACATATAATAGTGCACGAATGATGAGTTTGTAATAAAGTGAGAGGTCGCCATTTACTTCCACTAGGAAAGATGGGTGTGATTATCCATCCCCCCTAAGGATTTCTCCTTGGGACTCTTTTATTTGTGAATTAGTGATAAGGTAAAGGGTCACCATTCGCTGCCCCTAGGATAGCTGGGTATGATTATCCAGCTCCCCCTCAAGGAATTCTCCTTGGGACTCTTTTAAAGTGAAACATGATATGGTGAATGGTCGCGGTTTGCTACCCCTAGGATAGCTGGGTGTGATTATCCAGCTCCCCCATAAGGATTACTCATTGGGACTCTTTTAATGGGGAAACATGATATGGTGAATGGTCGCCATTCGCTGCCCCGGGGATAGCTGGGTGTAATTACCCGGCTCCCCCATAAGGATTACTCCTTGGGACTCTTTTAATTTGTGAATATGATAAGGGGAATGGTCTCCATTCATTTCGCTGCCCCTAGGAAGGCTGAGGGTGATTATTTAGCATCCCCAAAAGATTTTTTTTTCTTTGGGACTCTTTTTAATTATGAAGGGACCCAGAGAATGAGTGAGGTTCAGAGACTCTAGGTCGAGACATATGTGTACTGTGGTTGTTGTTTCCCAGAGTACTGTCTAGAGGGTACAAGATCATCGAGGTACGTTATAAGCACAAATGAATCATTTCTTGATGTAGAGACAAAGTGTACAGAGGCATAAGAGATCTAGGTGCAGACACAGACACTCTAAGGGTCGAGGTAAACCCTAAACTTCGTCACTCTCTCCTACAGACGTTTGAGAGTGATTGCTTGTTAAACTCAAAAACGTTTAAAGAAGGTAGACTAATACCTTAGAGATATCAACGGTGGAAGGGTTTCCTGATGTCTTAGCTGATATGGAGACACTAGACGCATGTTGTTCATCAGCTTTAGGCTCTGCATCATCATCTCTCTAAGAAATAGATTAGTGTTTATTTTCTTTCTTCTTCCTTCGGACATATTTAGAAGGTTTGGGTTTAGAGGAAGGGGATGTCCTTCTTCCTTTTCTTCATGTCCTTGGACTGAGAGATAGTCTGCACAAAGGTCTTGGACAAAGACTTGTCAGATGTTTCTTCAGCATTCACCTTGAGGGATCAAGAGCTCTTCTGGTCCAGCAAGACCATGAACTTTTATCATGTTTCTCGAGAGAGGTACTTCATCTTCCAGAGGAGTCTTTAGAGATGCAGCGGTGATGTGAAAGGGAGAGAAATAGTGAAGTTAAGGATCATGGTACTTAGCTCCCAAGAAATGCTCAATGATCTGAGAGAGGTATCATGTGTAGCAGATGGTTGGAAGTTTGTGCTTCTTCCCTTTATTAACCAGCTTAGCAATAAGGTTAGTATAGAGGATGTGAGCAATTCCAATATCTAGACCCTAAATAAGACTATAGACGATCGCCTGCTAAAACCCATTAAGTTGGTCATGAGATCCATAGTTTCCTCCCAAACACTTTACTACATACAACATCGGCGTTTTCCATAGAGGACAGAAGAAATCTATCTTGATCAAAGATCTCTTGACGAAGGCGCTGGTGATGAAGGGATTGTTATCATCATCATGGGGTTTCAAAGTCATCAACACATTCTTCATAATATCACTTGTTAGTACAACCACCATATCATCATTTACCTCGAGTCCAATGATTTTAGCAAAATCATTTAGGTTATATGTTAGGGTTTTGGGATGGGTAGAAAGGTTGAATGTGTGGAATCCTAAGATTCCTAGATCTTTAAGCTGCTAGGCGCAATCATCATTCATATGATGTTAATCATAGCGACATAGAATAATAATTACAAACACGGTGTTTCTCTTCCAACGTTTACTTCTCATTAAACATTAACACTCAAAAACCCTAGGCGTGTTTACAAAGAACACACACGCCTACAACACGACACACGCTTTATGACTACATTGTGAATAATGGGATGATAAAACACGTAGGGTGCATGTGTTTATATACTACACATACCCCTTGTTACAAGAAAACTAATTACAAATGAATTCCTTCCATCTTTTGCTAATAAGTCCTCCTTGTTATATGAAAGGGCTCCATATTCTTATAAATCTTGATTTTTGCATATAAGTCCTTCTTGTTTCATTATTCTTGTTTTGTCTCATCAAATCTTCCCCTATTTGATGATGACAATATCAATCTTCAAATCTTGATCTTCCACGAATGAAGCAAGCTTCCCCTTAAAGTAAGTTTTCTTGTAAACGCATAACACCACATAAAAATAAGTTGTATACCTTGATCTTTGAATCTTCTTCCCCTTTTTATCTCATCCAATATGGGTCTTCTAAAGATAAAAAACTAAAAACGCTTCCCCTTGAGTGGTGCATGTAAATGAATCACGAACCATGTAGACTCTAATTGTAGATTACGAATGAAGAAAAATGAATATAACCTATTTGTTGAAGAAGTGGAATCTCTCAAGCTTGTACCTTATATCTTTCACTATCCGTGTGATGTCGAACTTATATTGACAGCGAGAAATATAAGCAGACCTCGATCTCTTTGTCAAAATCCTCATCTTATTATGAGACACTGAGCACGATAATGTAAATCCTTCAAGTGATAGCAAGAATAGTTTGCTAGATTTGACAAGTATTCGTCACCAACCTTTTAAGCACGAACAAGTTACCTTTAAAGTCAGTGCATGGATTCACGACATTAAGATATGATAAAATACAAACATGTGAAAAACAACTCCAACACCAAAGAAGCAATTATCAATCGTCTTCATCGAAACCTCCAATTTGCAATAAAAATCATCTAAGTACAACATCATCCTCTTTTTTTATGCAACTGCTGCCTGTGTCGGTGTTCTGCTTCTAATCCAAGTCGGTACGTAACTGCAAGGTTAGCCTTGTCACATAATCAAATAAAACTTTATTGTATCAAACACAATCTTCAAAAACAAGTCATAAAAAACTTAAACAGATAAATATGTCTGAGATCCTTAGTCATCCAATATATCATCTTGTTAGAAATACGTTTTAACGTATATTAGAAGTATCGGTCGCTCCACAATATGATTTATGTTGTAATAGCTCGTAGTTAGTAATTAGTTGTTATTTGCTTATTAACTTAAGTAAGAACCGGTCCATGGGCTTGTCATGGACCGGCCCAAGTCCACTTATGACTTGGAACTATAAATACCCCTTTCCACTAAGGAAAGGGGTTGGTTGTTATCATTTCTTAATCTTCCACTTAATAAAATTCACACAGTTTCTCTCACTTTCTCTCTCTAACTTTCTCTCTCTAGAAATTAACAAACCCCTTCATAGATTCATTGATTATCAATATTCTACATTTGGTATCAAGAGCTATGGGGTGATTTAAGGTGGTGATTTGTGTGGTTTTTTAGTTTTTGATTGTATTAGTGTTCTTTTAGAAAAATCATCTTGATTCTTGGTGTTTTTGGTGTTTTTGTGATTGGGATTAGTGGATAAGTATTAGTTGTTACTTATTTTAGTCGAAAGCACAAAACTTTTTGGGTTATTTGGTCAAAATCGGGGCTTAATCTCATTTTTTTACGGTTCGACTGTTCATCAAGGAAGTTTCTGTTCATTCAGCACAAGTTCCGGATCAAGAAGTTCCGGATCAAGGAGTTCCGGATCAAGGAGTTCCGAGTCAAGAAGTTCCGAATCAAGAAACTTCCGAACCAAGGAGTTCCGAGTCAAGAAGTTCCGAATCAAGAAACTTCCGAACCAAGAAGTTCCGAGTCAAGAAAACTTCCGAACCAAGAACTTCCGAGTCAAGAAGTTCCGGATCAAGCCAAAGTTCCGAACCAAGAACTTCCGAGTCAAGAAGTTCCGGATCAAGCCAAGTTCCGAATCAAGAACTTCCGAGTCAAGAAGTTCCGGATCAAGCCAAAGTTCCGGATCAATAACTTCCGAACCAAGAAGTTCCAATCAATCCAAAAAGTTCCGAATCAAGGTAATCTTCCGAATCAACCAAAAGTTCCGAATCAAGGTAATCTTCCGAATCAACACAAAGTTCCAAATCAAGGTAATCTTCCGAATCAAACTTCCGAATCAACAAAAAGTTCCGAATCAAGGGAGATTTTGCTTGTTTTTTCGACGATTTTTTAGAGGATTTAATCTTGGTTTCATACAACAAAAACACAACACAATTCACAAGCTTTACTTCACTGCTCGATCAACCGATAATCTCTGTTTCTTTGAAGAAAAACAAAATGAATCCAAATTCAGTAATGCCTCAGATGACATCTCTTACGGATATATCAATCATAACGGGAACTGATAGTCGTCCACCGATGCTTATTAAAGAGGTGTTTGAGGCATGGCAAGGTCGAATGATGCAATATCTAAAGGGGAAACCGACATACGGAAGGCTTATGGTCAAATCGATTTTGAATGGTCCACTCGACTATGGTACCATTACGGTTGACAACGTGACTAGACCACGAGAATTTGAAGAACTTACTCCAGCCCAACAACTTGTTGCAGATGCAGATGAAAAAGCACTTCAAACAATTCTCCAAGCTCTTCCCCATGATATTTATAGGATGGTAAGGAAGTATACTGTGGCAAAAGACTTATGGGAACGTCTTAAGGTGTTGCTACAAGGCACGTCTCTCACCAAACAAGAAAGGGAGTGTCAGCTGTATGATTTGTTTGATAGATTCACCTACAACCCAGGGGAAACACTTCATGATTATTACTTCAGATTCACCACACTCATGAATGATCTGAATGTATACAATCTTGAGATTGCTCCATTCCAGGTTAACACCAAATTCTTGAATACTCTACCTCAAGCTGAATGGGGTGAGTATATTACCGATGTCAAGTTAACCAGGGATCTGCACAAGTGCAATTTGGATCAAATATATGCCTTCCTTCAGCAGCATGAGAAGCATGTGATTATGCATCGTTCTCCTCGTGGTATGTATCCAGATTCCTTAGCTTTGATGGCGAATCAACCAAGCTTGTCTCACAACAACACACCTTATATCTTGGGACATCAAGCCTATCATGCATCACCTTACATGACACCAACTTTTCCCCAATACTCGATTTTACCACAACCTCCCACCTCACATCAGCAACAGTATCGGTTCAATGCACCTTCACCGTAGTATGGTTCACAACTTCATCCAGCAAATGTTGCACCTTATGCTCAGCCTTCATATTCGTCTTATCAAGAGAATGCAGCATATCAAACAAGCTATCCTGATCAAATGAGTATTCCTTCCACTGATTATGCAGCTCATCCAGATCAAGCACTGTATTGTGATGATGAAGAAGTCCCTGTTCCTGTTTTCCAACAAGGAGCTGACCCAGTTGAAGTGCTAACTACTATGTCTGCTTATCTCACAAAAACCTTAAGCAAACGAGGATTCAGAGGATCAGCTCCTACCAACAATCAGTTGAGGAATTCATCCAATTCTCGCCAACAAGCTACAATTGAGAATGGCAGAGTCATGGTTCAGCCAATTCAACCATATCAGGGGAGATCTTCCACTTCAACCAATGCTCGCACAATTACTCCTGCTCCTGCTCCAATGGTCAACAATCCTCCACGGGCTAACACAGGCAAGTTGAGAATGATCACATGCTACAACTGCAAGGAAGAGGGTCATATGTCCAGGGATTGTAAGAAACCCAAGAGGAGAAGGGATGGACAGTGGTTTGCAGAAAAGATCTATCTGGTAAATGCTCAGGCGCAAGGAAGGGAACTTGATGAAGAGGAGCTTGCTTTTCTTGCTGACCCAGGGATTGCTGAACAAGACGTTGTCACTACGCAGAATGCAGCTTACCAAGCCGATGATCTTGATGCGTATGATTCCGATTGTGATGACTTTCAAACTGCAAAGGCTGCTTTCATGGCAACTTTCTCAAGCTTAGGGCCAGATAAGAAATCTGAGGTACTTATTAATAAAACCGATAATGCCACTGATGCTAGTATTCAACCACATCAAGTTGGGCAAGAGAGTGCTGATTCGAATGAATCTTCGGTGGTGAGTCCTTCAAACGAGGAGACAAACAATGATAGCAATATCAATGTGAGTCCCCAGACTTTGAGTGAGTCACAACCGGGATCCATTTCGCATACGCCTACTCCTGCTCAACAAGATTTGGTCATGGTTCCTGCTACATTACTTAGTCAAATGAATGCTGCACTCTTAGAAACCTTAGCTAAGAATAAGAATTTGTCTGATGAGCTTGCCTTAAGCAATGAGAAAGTACAAACTTTGGAATTAGTGCCTTCATCTAGTGTTCTCAAAAATCTCGAATATGATCATTTTAGAAACAAACAAATGGGTCACTTGCAAGAGATAGAAAACTTAAGAGCAAATTTGTCTAATGAACTTCGAGAAAAGGAGTTAGTGGTCACTAATTTTCAAAAACTTCAAACGGATTTTGAATCACTAGAATCTAAGAAGACTGAAATGGAGATTAATGCCACTAATAAGATTAGAAGTCTAGATTACTTGCTGTTAAGACAATACGCTGCTTCACAACTAGTTCACTTATTTGATGCTTCGTTTAAAGAGTTTAACTTATCACGTCTAAAAGGCCTTCCCCCTAATCCACGGTATGCAAAACAAGCTTTAAGACATAGTCCTAGACTTTATAATGCAACTCAATTAGGATTGGCGTTAGACCCGATTGTTTTTCCCAATGATAGAACAAGTAAGGATCTAGTTGATGAGGATCGGTCATACAATTCTGCAAAATATCCCGAGTGTGATTATTTTAAGATGAATAAGGAGCTTGCAAAAACTGATTTTAGAGTTCGCTTCCATATGGATAAAGATCTCATCACAGCACCGACCTACATGTTAGAGGAAGAACGCCCTAGTACATTTCCTACACTTGTCAACATGGAAGGTCCTAAGGAAATTCCAAAGGATCTTCCACCTGTTAGCACTGTATGGTTAAACTTGAAAGAGATTAACCGATACTTTACTAACTTTGACAAGGTCATTTTGGAATGTACGACTTCAAATGGCTTAAACGCCGGAGAATGGGCTTTCGAACACATGAACGAGGTGTTTAAGACTAAGATCAATCCGTTTGTCGAAAGTCTAAAAGAAAGTTTTGCATCTCTTAAGGAAAATCTTCAGTTTGAAATTGGGGAAGTTCAAAAAGTGTTTTATGAAATGGACACCGCTTACGAACTGCAACTAATTGAAAAGGAAAAGATTTTAACCGAATATGACCGATTCTTGTCTGAAATAATCTCGTGTGATGTGCTTACTATTGTAAATGTTAAATATTCGAATGAGCTTACATCCGCTATGATGAATTGTGATGCTGTGAATATTTGTGAGGATATTTGTGATGATGTTTGTGATATTTCTGTAAATGTTGCTGAAACTGTAAATGAGGTAGATAATCATTCTTGTCACGAATCTAACGCTGAGTTTTTAAAGTTACAAGATTCTTATAATTTACTTTCTCAACGCTTTAATCAACTAGAACGACATTGTATATCTTTAGAATTAAAACAACAAGCTCAAAATGAAAATCTTTTGATATCAAATGTTTGTGAAAACGGTGTTGAGAATAGTGACAAGATGATTGCAATTGTTAAGACATTAGAGGAAGAAATCATGAGATTGAAGAGAGAGATATCATCAAAGGAAACTTTAAGAATGGAACTAGAGGCTGCAGAGTCTAAAAACCAGGTCTTAGAAATTAGACTATCCACTGTTCTAGGGGAGATGGATCGGACAAGGCAGGGACTATCCGCTCTTTATGGTTCGCTAGAAGAACGCTTCGCTTTTAATGCGGCACAGCAACAATATTATGTTGAACAACTGAACCAAAAGTGCGAAGAAATCTCTGACTTGAACATCCTGCTCATAGACAAAAATATGGTTTTGGCTGAGTTAAAGGAGACACTTCTTCTCACCCGACAAGAAGTTGTTGATAACTTAGCTACCGACTCTGCACCGTCCACTAGTGCTCCAACAACCAAGAAAGTAGTGCTTTATAAGAATCCGCTTCATAAGAAAAACCCGGTTGTATACGATGATTATATGAGGAATGCCATTAAGCATGTCGATCTACTTAGGGATATTTTAGACGATCTTTATGCCTTAGACCCCTCAAGTAGCGACTATTATTCGGCTCATGAATATGTTAAGCGAGTTCAATATTGCTTGGCTTATTTACAATACATAGGTACACCAGGTTCTGCACTACTTAACAATAGGCCCATTGCTGTCACTCCATTTAGTAAGACTCCAGGAGCGAAACCGTCATTGGCACAATCAAGTAAGACACCTTTAAAATCTGCTGCTAATGTTCCCAATTTGCCTTCTACAGGATTAAAAGAGACTACTAAGGCTAAAGGATCACCACTCAAGAAAGCTAAGATCAAGCCCTCCACTAGTAGTGCCACAAAGAAGAAAGTAGAAGTCCACAATAGGAATGCTAGCTCAGTTTTAAATAAAATGAATCATGTTAAGACTAAGAGCTCTGCGCCTGTGCAGCAGCCTAAACCATTCGTGAATTCTGATTTAATTTGTTGGAATTGTAATGAATGTATGTTTTCCCAGAGTCATGATTTGTGTCTGATTGATCACGTTAATGAAATGAATGCTATTAAGAATGGTCTTGAATGGAAGCCAACGGGTAGAACTCGTGCCCAAGTTGGCTGGCAATGGCGTCCCACTGGTAGGACCTTTACACTAGATGGAAAAATGTGCCCTTTAACTAGGAATGCATCTATCGAGGTTAGGTCTGAGCGTCCTTTAGTTAGGGACACTCGCACTCAAGTATGGAAACAGCGCCCTTTAATTAGGTCTGCCCCCACTGTAGTGCCTATCAGTGAAGAAATACCTCAGGATTTGAGCCAATTAGAATCTACACCACCAATTAAGAAGAAAAAGGCTAGGAAATCTAAGAAACCTAGAGTTAGCAAATCTAAGATTATTAAATCTGTACCTGCTAATGACAAGGAACACTCAGATTCCGATACCTCTACATTGTCTTTGTGTGGTGATATTTTCAGGTGGTCCAAATCATCCTGTGGTATTTGGACTCCGGTTGTTCAAAACATATGACCGGAAATCGCTCGATGCTCCGAAATTTCGTCAGCAAGTTTCTCGGTACGGTTAAATTTGGGAATGATCATATAACAAAGATTATGGGATACGGTGAATATCAGATTGGAAACGTGACGATTTCTAGGGTATACTACGTAGAAGGTCTTGGTCACAACTTATTCTCAGTAGGACAGTTTTGTGATTCCAACCTTGAGGTTGCTTTTCGACAACACACTTGTTTCATCCGCAATTTGGAAGGAAAAGATTTGTTGAAGGGATCTCGTGGTGCAAATCTTTATACGTTGTCTCTACAAGATATGATGGCCGCCTCTCCAGTATGTCTTCTCTCTAAAGCATCCAAGACCAAGTCATGGTTATGGCATCGCAGATTATCTCATCTTAATTTTGATGCTATTAATCATCTGGCTAAAAACGAGTTAGTTCGTGGTCTTCCCAAGCTTAAATTTCACAAGGATCATTTATGTTCTGCGTGTTCAAGAGGGAAAAGCACCAAGAAATCTTACAAACCCAAAGCTGAAGACACTAATCAAGAAAAACTTCATCTTTTGCATATGGACCTTTGTGGACCGATGAGAACTGAAAGTGTGAGCGGTAAGAAATTCATTCTCGTCATTGTGGATGATTTCTCAAGGTTTACATGGGTTAGATTTCTACGTACAAAGGATGAAGCTCCTAAGGCTATCATCACTTTTCTGAAGTTCATTCAGGTACGTTTGAATACCACTGTCCGCCGTATTCGTACAGACAATGGTACAGAGTTCGTAAACCAGACTCTTCGTGATTATTATGAAGGAGTTGGTATATCACATGAAACATCCGCTGCACGCACTCCACAACAAAACGGTGTCGTTGAAAGACGAAATCGCACACTTATGGAAGCTGCTAGGACCATGCTTATTTATGCGAACGCTCCATTGTTCTTGTGGGCAGAGGCTATTTCTACTGCATGTTTTACCCAAAACCGTTCTATCATTCGGAAACGCCATGGAAAAACCCCTTATGAGCTTCTACATGACCGCAAACCCGATGTTTCATTCTTCCATGTGTTTGGTGCTCTGTGTTATCCAAACATCAATAGTGAGAACTTGGGTAAGCTTCAACCAAAAGCAGACATAGGTATTTTCATTGGTTACTCACCGTCCAAAAGAGCATACCGAATCTATAACCGTCGTCTTGGCAAGATTGTAGAAACTATGGACGCTGATTTCGACGAGCTGACAGCGATGGCTTCTGAGCAACACAGCTCTGAACCCGCGCTTCATGAGATGGGACCCGGTGCTATAAGTTCCGGATTAGTTCCCAACAATCCTACTTCTACATCATTTTTACCACCTTCAAGGCCCGAGTGGGATACACTGTTTCAACCGTTGTTTGATGAATTCTTCGATCCCCCGACTGATGAAGTTCCAGTACCTGTAGTAATTGCTCCAATACCTGAAGTGGTTGCTCAAGTTAATGAACCTTTATCTAATGCATCTACAATTCAAGTTGAACCAGATGCACCTTCACCAAGTGATTCACAAACTACACCTGAATCATCACCCCTACTCGTGCCTAATGATGTGGAAGAGGATTCTACTGATCACGACCTGGAATATGCTCACTTGCAAGAGCTTCCTTTCTTTGGTGTTGCGATCCCTGAAAACCCTTCAGCCGCCTCTACCTCAGAAGAAGCTCCATCTATTGTTCACTCCAGACCACCTAGGATTGAAAACCATAGCACTAAATGGACAAAAGATCACCCAATTAGGAATGTTATTGGAGATCTAGATCGACCAGTCTCTACACGCCATCAACTACAAGAGAGTGCACTATATTGTTACTTTGATGCATTTCTCTCTGAAGTTGAACCCAAAAATTGGCAGCAGGCTATGACCCAATCATCTTGGATTGAAGCTATGCAGGAGGAACTCAATGAATTCAAACGACTAGAAGTATGGGAATTGGTTCCTCGCCCTGACAAAGTTAACATCCTTACTTTGTTATGGGTTTATAAGGTTAAACTTGATGAGATGGGTTCGGTATTGAAGAATAAAGCAAGATTGGTCGCTAGAGGATATAAACAAGCCTTGGGTATAGACTTTGAGGAATCTTTTGCTCCTGTGGCTAGATTGGAGGCGATTAGACTATTCCTTGCGTTTGCTGCTCATATGAACATGATCGTCTATCAAATGGATGTGAAGACGGCATTTTTGAACGGTGAACTAAGGGAAGAGGTTTATGTTAGTCAACCGGATGGGTTCGTGAGTACGGAGTCTCCTAACCATGTGTACAAGCTTAAGAAGGCTCTCTACGGGTTGAAACAAGCTCCACGCGCGTGGTATGATCTCCTGTCAACATATCTCATGTCGGAAGGCTTCTCCAAAGGCAAAGTGGACCCCACTCTATTCACTCTCAAAGACGGCAACGACATGCTTCTGGTACAAATTTATGTTGATGATATAATTTTTGCTGCCACTAACATAGAACTGTCTAAACAATTTGAGAAGATAATGTCCACACGCTTTCAGATGTCGATGATGGGAAAAATCTCATTTTTCTTAGGATTACAGATTTCTCAGAATCCCAGAGGCATCTTTATAAATCAATCCAAATATGCTCTAGAATCACTTAAGAAATATAACTTTGAGAATTGTGACCCCGTAGACACTCCAATGGTTGAGAAAACCAAGTTAGATGAAGATAGGGATGGGATTATTGTCGATCCGAAACTTTACCGTGGAATGATTGGCACCCTTCTCTATCTGACTGCTAGCAGGCCTGATTTGCAATTTGCTGTATGCATGTGTGCCCGGTATCAGGCTCGGCCTACCGAAAAGCACTTACATGTTGTGAAAAGGATCTTTCGGTATCTAAAAGGAACACTTCATCGTGGTCTATGGTATCCGAAAGATTCCTCGATTGCTTTAATATCATACGCAGATGCCGATCATGCTGGATGTCAAGATACGAGGCGTAGCACTTCTGGATCTGTGCAACTCCTAGGAGATAGATTGATCAGCTGGTCTTCCAAAAGGCAGAAAAGCGCTGCAATATCAAGCACGGAGGCTGAATACATCGCCATGTCCGGTTGTTGTGCTCAAGTCCTTTGGATGAGATCACAATTAACTGACTACGGTTTGGGATTCAACAAAATCCCGATGTATTGTGACAACAAGAGCGCCATTGCCCTTTGCTGCAACTATGTTCAACATTCCCGGGCCAAGCACATAGACATTCGCTACCATTTCATCAAGGAGCAGGTGGAGAACGGAGTGATCGAGCTGTATTTTGTCACTACTGAGTACCAGCTGGCGGATATGTTCACCAAAGCCTTAGATCGAGGACGAATCGAGTTTTTGATCGACAAGCTTGGCATGAAATCATTCACTCCAGCGACTCTCAAAGAGTTGGCAGAAGAATCAGCTGAATAGTCGTGGTAAACTATTCAGAGTATCCTTTGGTTGTGATCATGTATATTATCGTAAATATATAAACCACAAAAAGAAAATACAAAAATATAAAACCAAGAAAATCCATAAAAAATATAAAACCAACAAAAACCATAAAAAATATAAAACCTAGAAAAACCATAAAAAGTATAAAATCAAGAAAAACCAAAAATATTTTTTGTTTTAAATCGGGCATGTCTTTTAGTACGGTAATATTTACGGCCTTAGAAATGTCGATCAATATTGACACGGTGCCATAAATAGAGTCCGTATAAAAGTTGTACATTTTTAAAACATGCCCATTATGGCTTGTAGTTATTTCAGACTGCAACCCGGTTTTCATATTAAAGTCACGTATTTCCTTGGAAAACGTTGGCTCAGAACGGGAATTAATTTTCTCGGGCGTGATTTACAAGCCAAATCATGCAAAGGGATCAAGTTTACTTTATAACTTGGTCTGACACGAATTTGTGTACGTCTCAGTGCATTAATTTGTTAAAATAAGAGAAATCTTATTGACACCACGAATCAAAATTTTTCAAGAGAAATTGGAAATGCTTTCATCACTATTTGACTCTTTAAACAATGACTACAGCTCTTTAAATAGAAAACGGGTCATCGTTTAAGGGGGAGAAAATAGTAATATCATCTTTGTCATTAAAATTGCTTTTCAAAAGTGATTATGAAAATTAAGGGCTTCATGGTAATTGAGTGGTTTTGCTTTAGAAAACGACTTGTGTTCGTTCTAAGTGATAGGCATGACTTTTAGATTTTCATAAGACTTGGTAGGTAACGTGCAAGATTCTTTATGAATCGAGCTCGTGACAACTGGAAAGCAACGATGGTGAAAATCTTAATTGAAATTCACTTGTTCCAGGTTTCATGAATTGACGGCTTTTAATCACAAGGATAATTTATCCAAGTGATTCACTCTTTATGTTCGCAGTCAGCTTTGGACGGTCGAGTAAAGAGAACGGGTTTACCCGCGAAATCCTGTCAGGAAGTTACTTAATTGAAACTATCCGTCACGGGTACGATATCTAATATCGTCCAACGGTCTTCACCGACCGGAGGTAAAATGCTACCGAATTAGAATAAAATGTTCAAAGCCATTTTATTCGTGTCGTTGCTGTGTACCTGCTAAAGACGGTGGCGTTGCTGTGTACCTGTTGAAGACGGTGGCGTTGCTGAGTACCAGTAAAGACGGTGGTGTTGCGGTGTACCTGGAAAAGTCGTTCCCACATGCTTATGTCTTTTGCAACAAAAATTCAAGAAAGTACAAGATGAAGTCTTCCGCTGTACCAAACTCTGAAGCTTTCAAGAATTCAACAAAAAGATGTAAGTGTGTGGAACATGAAGTCACGAGGAGGCAAAGTTCACAAGAAAGGCAAAGATCGCACGTGAAAGGCCAAAGAACAATGCTCTCAAGTCAAAGCCAAAAAGATCAAATCAACATATTCACAACAAAAGAAAGAAAAGAAGAAAAGACTACGAGCTAAAGAACGAAGACTTAGTATAGTATGCTAGGTTTAGAACTTTGTAACGTGGAGTGACCTCCCTTAGGGGGAGATTGTTAGAAATACGTTTTAACGTATATTAGAAGTATCGGTCGCTCCACAATATGATTTATGTTGTAATAGCTCGTAGTTAGTAATTAGTTGTTATTTGCTTATTAACTTAAGTAAGAACCGGTCCATGGGCTTGTCATGGACCGGCCCAAGGAGTTCCGGATCAAGTTAAAGTTCCGAACCAAGAACTTCCGAGTCAAGAAGTTCCGGATCAAGCCAAAGTTCCGGATCAATAACTTCCGAACCAAGAAGTTCCGAATCAATCCAAAAAGTTCCGAATCAAGGTAATCTTCCGAATCAACCAAAAGTTCCGAATCAAGGTAATCTTCCGAATCAACACAAAGTTCCGAATCAAGGTAATCTTCCGAATCAAACTTCCGAATCAACAAAAAGTTCCGAATCAAGGGTTATTTTGCTTGTTTTTTCGACGATTTTTTAGAGGATTTAATCTTGGTTTCATACAACAAAAACACAACACAATTCACAAGCTTTACTTCACTGCTCGATCAACCGATAATCTCTGTTTCTTTGAAGAAAAACAAAATGAATCCAAATTCAGTAATGCCTCAGATGACATCTCTTACGGATATATCGATTATAACGGGAACTGATAGGCGTCCACCGATGCTTATTAAAGAGGTATTTGAGGCATGGCAAGGTCGAATGATGCAATATCTAAAGGGGAAACCGACATACAGAAGGCTTATGGTCAAATCGATTTTGAATGGTCCACTCGACTATGGTACCATTACGGTTGACAACGTGACTAGACCACGAGAATTTGAAGAACTCACTCCAGCTCAACAACTTGTTGCAGATGCAGATGAAAAAGCACTTCAAACAATTCTCCAAGCTCTTCCCCATGATATTTATAGGATGGTAAGCAAGTATACTGTGGCAAAAGATTTATGGGAACGTCTTAAGGTGTTGCTACAAGGCACGTCTCTCACCAAACAAGAAAGGGAGTGTCAGCTGTATGATTTGTTTGATAGATTCACCTACAACCCAGGGGAAACACTTCATGATTATTACTTCAGATTCACCACACTCATGAATGATCTGAATGTATACAATCTTGAGATTGCTCCATTCCAGGTTAACACCAAATTCTTGAATACTCTACCTCAAGCTGAATGGGGTGAGTATATTACCGATGTCAAGTTAACCAGGGATCTGCACAAGTGCAATTTGGATCAAATATATGCCTTCCTTCAGCAGCATGAGAAGCATGTGATTATGCATCGTTCTCCTCGTGGTATGTATCCAGATTCCTTAGCTTTGATGGCGAATCAACCAAGTTTGTCACACAACAACACACCCTATATCTTGGGACATCAAGCCTATCATGCATCACCTTACATGACACCAACTTTTCCCCAATACTCGATTTTACCACAACCTCCCACCTCACATCAGCAACAGTATCGGTTCAATGCACCTTCACCACAGTATGGTTCACAACTTCATCCAGCAAATGTTGCACCTTATGCTCAGCCTTCATATTCGTCTTATCAAGAGAATGCAGCATATCAAACAAGCTACCCTGATCAAATGAGTATTCCTTCTACTGATTATGCAGCTCATCCAGATCAAGCACTGTATTGTGATGATGAAGAAGTCCCCGTTCCTGTTTTTCAACAAGGAGCTGACCCAGTTGAAGTGCTAACTACTATGTCTGCTTATCTCACAAAAACCTTAAGCAAACGAGGATTCAGAGGATCAGCTCCTACCAACAATCAGTTGAGGAATTCATCCAATTCTCGCCAACAAGCTACAATTGAGAATGGCAGGGTCATGGTTCAGCCAATTCAACCATATCAGGGGAGATCTTCTACTTCAACCAATGTTCGCACAATTACTCCTGCTCCTGCTCCAATGGTCAACAATCCTCCACGGGCTAATACAGGCAAGTTGAGAATGATCACCTGCTACAACTGCAAAGAAGAGGGTCATATGTCCAGGGATTGTAAGAAACCTAAGAGGAAAAGGGATGGACAGTGGTTTGCAGAAAAGATCTATCTGGTAAATGCTCAGGCGCAAGGAAGGGAACTTGATGAAGAGGAGCTTGCATTTCTTGCTGACCCAGGGATCGCTGAACAAGACGTTGTCACTACGCAGAATGCAGCTTACCAAGCCGATGATCTTGATGCGTATGATTCCGACTGTGATGACTTTCAAACTGCAAAGGCTGCTTTCATGGCAACTTTCTCCAGCTTAGGGCCAGATAAGAAATCTGAGGTACTTATTAATAACACCGATAATACCACTGATGCTAGTATTCAACCACATCAAGTTGGGCAAGAGAGTGCTGATTCGAATGAATCTTCGGTGGTGAGTCTTTCAAATGAGGAGACAAACAATGATAGCAATATCAATGTAAGTTCCCAGATTTTGAGTGAATCACAACCGGGATCCATTTCGCATACGCCTACTCCTGCTCAGCAAGATTTGGTCATGGTTCCTGCTACATTACTTAGCCAAATGAATGCTGCACTCTTAGAAACCGTAGCTAAGAATAAGAATTTGTCTGATGAGCTTGCCTTAAGCAATGAGAAAGTACAAACTTTGGAACTAGTGCCTTCGTCTAGTGTTCTCACAAATCTCGAATATGATCACTTCAGAAACAAACAAATGGGTCACTTGCAAGAAATTGAAAACTTAAGAGCAAATCTGTCTAGTGAACTTAGAGAAAAGGAGTTAGTGGTCACTAATTTTCAAAAACTTCAAACTGATTTTGAATTACTCGAATCTAAGAAGACTGAAATGGAGATTAATGCTACTAATAAGATTAGAAGTCTAGACTATTTGCTGTTAAGACAATACGCTGCTTCACAACTAGTTCACTTATTTGATGCTTCGTTTAAAGAGTTTAACTTATCACGTCTAAAAGGCCTTCCCCCTAATCCACGGTATGCAAAACAAGCTTTAAGACATAGTCCTAGACTTTATAATGCAACTCAATTAGGATTGGCTTTAGACCCGATTGTTTTTCCCAATGATAGAACAAGTAAGGATCTAGTTGATGAGGATCGGTCATACAATTCTGCAAAATATCCCGAATGTGATTATTTTAAAATGAATAAGGAGCTTGCTAAAACTGATTTTAGAGTTCGCTTCCATATGGATAAAGATCTCATCACAGCACCGACCTACATGTTAGAGGAAGAACGCCCTAGTACATTTCCTACACTTGTCAACATGGAAGATCCTAAGGAAATTCCAAAGAATCTTCCACCGGTTAGCACTGTATGGTTAAACTTGAAAGAGATTAACCGATACTTTACTACCTTTGACAAGGTCATTTTGGAATGTACGACTTCAAATGGCTTAAACGCCGGAGAATGGGCTTTCGAACACATGAACGAGGTGTTTAGAACTAAGATCAATCCGTTTGTCGAAAGTCTAAAAGAAAGTTTTGCATCTCTTAAGGAAAATCTTCAGTTTGAAATTGGGGAAGTTCAAAAAGTGTTTTATGAAATGGACACCGCTTACGAACTGCAACTAATTGAAAAGGAAAAGATTTTAACCGAATATGACCGATTCTTGTCCGAAGTAATCTCGTGTGATGTGCTTACTATTGTAAATGTTAAATATTCGAATGAGCTTACATCCGCTATGATGAATTGTGATGCTGTGAATATTTGTGAGAATATTTGTGATGATGTTTGTGATATTTCTGTAAATGTTGCTGAAACTGTAAATGAGGTAGATAGTCATTCTTGTCACGAATCTAACGCTGAGTTTTTAAAGCTACAAGATTCTTATAATTTACTTTCTCAACGCTTTAATCAACTAGAACAACATTGTATATCTTTAGAATTAAAACAACAAGCTCAAAATGAAAATCTTTTGATATCAAATGTTTGTGAAAACGGTGTTGAGAATAGTGACAAGATGATTGCAATTGTTAAGACATTAGAGGAAGAAATCATGAGATTGAAGAGAGAGATATCATCAAAGGAAACTTTAAGAATGGAACTAGAGGCTGCAGAGTCTAAAAACCAAGTCTTAGAAGTTAGACTATCAACTGTTCTAGGGGAGATGGATCGGACAAGGCAGGGACTATCCGCTCTTTATGGTTCACTAGAAGAACGCTTCGCTTTTAATGCGGCACAGCAACAATATTATGTTGAACAACTGAACCAAAAGTGCGAGGAAATCTCTGACTTGAACATCCTGCTCATAGACAAAAATATGGTTTTGGCTGAGTTAAAGGAGACACTTCTTCTCACCCGACAAGAAGTTGTTGATAACTTAGCTACCGACTCTGCACCGTCCACTAGTGCTCCAACAACCAAGAAAGTAGTGCTTTATAAGAATCCGCTTCATAAGAGAAACCCGGTTGTATACGATGATTATATGAGGAATGCCATTAAGCATGTCGATCTTCTTAGGGATATTTTAGACGATCTTTATGCCTTAGATCCCTCAAGTAGCGACTATTATTCGGCTCATGAATATGTTAAGCGCGTTCAATATTGCTTGGCTTATTTGCAATACATAGGTACACCAGGTTCTGCACTACTTAATAATAGGCCCATTGCTGTCACTCCATTTAATAAGACTCCAGGAGCGAAACCGTCATTGGCACAATCAAGTAAGACACCTTTAAAATCTGCTGCTAATGTTCCCAATTTGCCTTCTACAGGATTAAAAGCGACTACTAAGGCTAAAGGATCGCCACTCAAGAAAGATAAGATCAAGCCCGCCACTAGTAGTGCCACAAAGAAGAAAGTAGAAGTCCACAATAGGAATGCTAGTTCAGTTTTAAATAAAATGAATCATGTTAAGACTAAGAGCTCTGCGCCTGTGCAGCAGCCTAAACCATTCGTGAATTCTGATTTAATTTGTTGGAATTGTAATGAATGTATGTTTTCCCAGAGTCATGATTTGTGTCTGATTGATCACGTTAATGAAATGAATGCTATTAAGAATGGTCTTGAATGGAAGCCAACGGGTAGAACTCGTGCCCAAGTTGGCTGGCAATGGCGTCCCACTGGTAGGACCTTTACACTAGATGGAAAAATGTGCCCTTTAACTAGGAATGCATCTATCGAGGTTAGGTCTGAGCGTCCTTTAGTTAGGAACACTCGCACTCAAGTATGGAAACAGCGCCCTTTAAATAGGTCTGCCCCCACTGTAGTGCCTATCAGTGAAGAAATACCTCAGGATTTGAGCCAATTAGAATCTACACCACCAATTAAGAAGAAAAAGGCTAGGAAATCTAAGAAACCTAGAGTTAGCAAATCTAAGATTATTAAATCTGTACCTGCTAATAACAAGGAACACTCAGATTCCGATACCTCTACATTGTCTTTGTGTGGTGATATTTTCAGGTGGTCCAAATCATCCTGTGGTATTTGGACTCCGGTTGTTCAAAACATATGACCGGAAATCGCTCGATGCTCCGAAATTTCGTCAGCAAGTTTCTCGGTACGGTTAAATTTGGGAATGATCATATAGCAAAGATTATGGGATACGGTGAATATCAGATTGGAAACGTGACAATTTCTAGGGTATACTACGTAGAAGGTCTTGGTCACAACTTATTCTCAGTAGGACAGTTTTGTGATTCCAACCTTGAGGTTGCTTTTCGACAACACACTTGTTTCATCCGCAATTTGGAAGGAAAAGATTTGTTGAAGGGATCTCGTGGTGCAAATCTTTATACGTTGTCTCTACAAGATATGATGGCCGCCTCTCCAGTATGTCTTCTCTCTAAAGCATCGAAGACCAAGTCATGGTTATGGCATCGCAGATTATCTCATCTTAATTTTGATGCTATTAATCATCTGGCTAAAAACGAGTTAGTTCGTGGTCTTCCCAAGCTTAAATTTCACAAGGATCATTTATGTTCTGCGTGTTCAAGAGGGAAAAGCACCAAGAAATCTTACAAACCCAAAGCTGAAGACACTAATCAAGAAAAACTTCATCTTTTGCATATGGATCTTTGTGGACCGATGAGAACTGAAAGTGTGAGCGGTAAGAAATTCATTCTCGTCATTGTGGATGATTTCTCAAGGTTTACATGGGTTAGATTTCTACGTACAAAGGATGAAGCTCCTAAGGCTATCATCACTTTTCTGAAGTTCATTCAGGTACGTTTGAATACCACTGTCCGCCACATTCGTACAGACAATGGTACAGAGTTCGTAAACCAGACTCTTCGTGATTATTATGAAGGAGTTGGTATATCACATGAAACATCCGCTGCACGCACTCCACAACAAAACGGTGTCGTTGAAAGACGAAATCGCACACTTATGGAAGCTGCTAGGACCATGCTTATTTATGCGAACGCTCCATTGTTTTTGTGGGCAGAGGCTATTTCTACTGCATGTTTTACCCAAAACCGTTCTATCGTTCGGAAACGCCATGGAAAAACACCTTATGAGCTTCTACATGACCGCAAACCCGATGTTTCATTTTTCCATGTGTTTGGTGCTTTGTGTTATCCTAACATCAATAGTGAGAACTTGGGTAAGCTTCAACCAAAAGCCGACATAGGTATTTTCATTGGTTACTCACCGTCCAAAAGAGCATACCGAATCTATAACCGTCGTCTTGGCAAGATTGTAGAAACTATGGACGCTGATTTCGACGAGCTGACAGCGATGGCTTCTGAGCAACACAGCTCTGAACCCGCGCTTCATGAGATGGGACCCGGTGCTATAAGTTCCGGATTAGTTCCCAACAATCCTACTTCTACATCATTTTTACCACCATCAAGGCCCGAGTGGGATAAACTGTTTCAACCGATGTTTGATGAATTCTTCGATCCCCCGACTGATGAAGTTCCAGTACCTGTAGTAATTGCTCCAATACCTGAAGTGGTTGCTCAAGTTAATGAACCTTTATCTAATGCATCTACAATTCAAGTTGAACCTGATGCACCTTCACCAAGTAATTCACAAACTACACCTGAATCATCACCCCTACTTGTGCCTAATGATGTAGAAGAGGATACTACTGATCACGACTTGGAATATGCTCACTTGCAAGAGCTTCCTTTCTTTGGTGTAGCGATCCCTGAAAACCCTTCAGCCGCATCTACCTCAGAAGAAGCTCCATCTATTGTTCACTCCAGACCACCTAGGATTGAAAACCATAGCACTAAATGGACAAAAGATCACCCAATTAGGAATGTTATTGGAGATCTAGATCGACCAGTCTCTACGCGCCATCAATTACAAGAGAGTGCACTTTATTGTTACTTTGATGCATTTCTCTCTGAAGTTGAACCCAAAAATTGGCAGCAGGCTATGACCCAATCTTCTTGGATCGAAGCTATGCAAGAGGAACTCAATGAATTCAAACGACTTGAAGTATGGGAATTGGTTCCTCGCCCTGACAAAGTTAACATCCTTACTTTGTTATGGGTTTATAAGGTTAAACTTGATGAGATGGGTTCGGTATTGAAGAATAAAGCAAGATTGGTCGCTAGAGGATATAAACAAGCCTTGGGTATAGACTTTGAGGAATCTTTTGCTCCTGTGGCTAGATTGGAGGCGATTAGACTATTCCTTGCGTTTGCTGCTCATATGAACATGATCGTCTATCAAATGGATGTGAAGACGGCATTTTTGAACGGTGAACTAAGGGAAGAGGTTTATGTTAGTCAACCGGATGGGTTCGTGAGTACGGAGTCTCCTAACCATGTGTACAAGCTTAAGAAGGCTCTCTACGGGTTGAAACAAGCTCCACGCGCGTGGTATGATCTCCTGTCAACATATCTCATGTCGGAAGGCTTCTCCAAAGGCAAAGTGGACCCCACTCTATTCACTCTCAAAGACGGCAACGACATGCTTCTGGTACAAATTTATGTTGATGATATAATTTTTGCTGCCACTAACATAGAACTGTCTAAACAATTTGAGAAGATAATGTCCACACGCTTTCAGATGTCGATGATGGGAAAAATCTCATTTTTCTTAGGATTACAGATTTCTCAGAATCCCAGAGGCATCTTTATAAATCAATCCAAATATGCTCTAGAATCACTTAAGAAATATAACTTTGAGAATTGTGACCCCGTAGACACTCCAATGGTTGAGAAAACCAAGTTAGATGAAGATAGGGATGGGATTATTGTCGATCCAAAACTTTACCGTGGAATGATTGGCACCCTTCTCTATCTGACTGCTAGCAGGCCTGATTTGCAATTTGCTGTATGCATGTGTGCCCGGTATCAGGCTCGGCCTACCGAAAAGCACTTACATGTTGTGAAAAGGATCTTTCGGTATCTAAAAGGAACACTTCATCGTGGTCTATGGTATCCGAAAGATTCCTCGATTGCTTTAATATCATACGCAGATGCCGATCATGCTGGATGTCAAGATACGAGGCGTAGCACTTCTGGATCTGTGCAACTCCTAGGAGATAGATTGATCAGCTGGTCTTCCAAAAGGCAGAAAAGCGCTGCAATATCAAGCACGGAGGCTGAATACATCGCCATGTCCGGTTGTTGTGCTCAAGTCCTTTGGATGAGATCACAATTAACTGACTACGGTTTGGGATTCAACAAAATCCCGATGTATTGTGACAACAAGAGCGCCATTGCCCTTTGCTGCAACTATGTTCAACATTCCCGGGCCAAGCACATAGACATTCGCTACCATTTCATCAAGGAGCAGGTGGAGAACGGAGTGATCGAGCTGTATTTTGTCACTACTGAGTACCAGCTGGCGGATATGTTCACCAAAGCCTTAGATCGAGGACGAATCGAGTTTTTGATCGACAAGCTTGGCATGAAATCATTCACTCCAGCGACTCTCAAAGAGTTGGCAGAAGAATCAGCTGAATAGTCGTGGTAAACTATTCAGAGTATCCTTTGGTTGTGATCATGTATATTATCGTAAATATATAAACCACAAAAAGAAAATACAAAAATATAAAACCAAGAAAATCCATAAAAAATATAAAACCAACAAAAACCATAAAAAATATAAAACCTAGAAAAACCATAAAAAGTATAAAATCAAGAAAAACCAAAAATATTTTTTGTTTTAAATCGGGCATGTCTTTTAGTACGGTAATATTTACGGCCTTAGAAATGTCGATCAATATTGACACGGTGCCATAAATAGAGTCCGTATAAAAGTTGTACATTTTTAAAACATGCCCATTATGGCTTGTAGTTATTTCAGACTGCAACCCGGTTTTCATATTAAAGTCACGTATTTCCTTGGAAAACGTTGGCTCAGAACGGGAATTAATTTTCTCGGGCGTGATTTACAAGCCAAATCATGCAAAGGGATCAAGTTTACTTTATAACTTGGTCTGACACGAATTTGTGTACGTCTCAGTGCATTAATTTGTTAAAATAAGAGAAATCTTATTGACACCACGAATCAAAATTTTTCAAGAGAAATTGGAAATGCTTTCATCACTATTTGACTCTTTAAACAATGACTACAGCTCTTTAAATAGAAAACGGGTCATCGTTTAAGGGGGAGAAAATAGTAATATCATCTTTGTCATTAAAATTGCTTTTCAAAAGTGATTATGAAAATTAAGGGCTTCATGGTAATTGAGTGGTTTTGCTTTAGAAAACGACTTGTGTTCGTTCTAAGTGATAGGCATGACTTTTAGATTTTGAGGATATGCTAATAGATGCGTTTGCTAAGATTGTGTGTAAGCTAAACAAGGGATAAGTACAAATGAAAAATATAGACAACAAGGAAAAAGAAAGAAAATGTAGGGACTAAAAGTGTGATTTATTGAAACTAGTCAAAATTGACCTAAGTCAAAAATCAAACACCCCGCCCCTCACATTATCTCCATTCACTGTTTATCAAATAACTTGCCGCCATTGTTTACACACACAAACACGCATTCAAATCTTCGTCTGATCATTCTTTTTTGTTCATCTGCTAGATTAAGGTATATACATCAACCTGATTAACTTCTAATCCATCATTTCTTATCATATCAATCTGTTAAACATGCTCAATTACTCAGTCTAATCCACTTAGGGTTTTTTTGATTAAATTAGGCTAAATTGATTAAGGATTTATGGTGGGATTTGCTTGAAATAGGTTAAATGATGTTTATATTACCTTAGTTTGCCTTAGAAACTCACAAACGCATTAGACTAAACATCTGAGATTCGTTTGAAAAGTTCCGAATGAACACTGGATACAAACTTCCGAATGAAGGATTTCTTCTGAAAAACTTCCGAATGAGGAAGTTCCGAATGAAGGACTTCCGAATGAGGAAGTTCCGAATGAAGAACTTCCGAATGAAGGAAGTTCCGAATGAAGAACTTCCGAATGAAGGAAGTTCCGAATAAAGGAATGTTCCGAATGAAGGAAGTTCCGAATGAAGAACTTCCGGATGAAGGAAGTTCCGAATGAAGAACTTCCGGATGAAGGAAGTTCCGAATGAAGAACTTCCGAATGAAGGAAGTTCCGAATGAAGGAATGTTCCGGATGAAGGAAGTTCCGAATGAATAACTTCCGAATGAAGGAAGTTCCGAATGAAGAACTTCCGGATGAAGGAAGTTCCGAATGAAGAACTTCCGGATGAAGGAAGTTCCGAATGAAGAACTTCCGGATGAAGGAAGTTCCGGATGAAGAACTTCCGGATGAAGAAGTTCCGAATGAGGAGAAGTTGCGAATGAAGAATGTTCCGGATGAAAATGTTCCGAATGAGGAAATGTTCCGGATGAGTTGTTTGATTGTTATTGTTGGCATGCTATCTATGTACTTGTTGTTTTATCTTATGAAATGTGTTATGCTTAGAAGTAAGAATGATATATATCTATCTGTTTTTGTGCATCAACCTTTCATGTCTTATCTTAAGCAGATAAAATGACTAATCCAACAGTACAAGCTATCCAAGAATCTAGGGAAGCCGATATTGCTAAAGCCCGAACCCTTAAGTTTATACCCAACAACTATAGGCTAAAGCAAGTTTCTAAATCCACTCACCATGGTTTTAAGGTCGCCATAGCCATTCTTGATAACTCCCATTTCAAGAACGCCCTTAGGAGTACAGCCTCGGTGTCTTATGAGTATATGTTTGAATTTTGGGCAACCAAGGATTTCACTTCGAACAAGATCACCTTCACCATCGACAACAAGCAGCAGACACTCACCGTTTCAGACTTCCGTAAGATGCTTGGTATACGGGATACACCCAAGGGAATGTCTTTCTCAAGGGATCCTACTAAAGATGAACTCGCGGAGTTATTTGACGCACTTGGATGTCCGGAAATACGAGTTGCATCTGAGTTTACCACTGCTAAGGTAGGACAACCCTGGAGAGCGTTGATGGGTATTCTCAGTAAATGCCTTACACCAAAAACGAGTGGACATGATGCTTTGAGAAGTCCGATAATGAACCTCTTCTATGGCATGTACAAAGCTGCGAATTCAGATTATGCTTTGTTGATATGGGAAGAATTCACCTTTCAACTCTTCCACAACAAGAAGCTAAAGACAAACTTCTTTCCTTATCCTCGATTTATTAAGCTTATCATAAATTATTTTATGAAGCTTGATGCTACTATTGATAGGCGAGCAGGAGGTCGCTATCACACTGAAGAAGCTGATGATACTGTAGATCTGAGGCATGAAGGACCGTCTACTGGTGTGATTCCGGGTCCTGTTCCTGATTACCTTCTGTCAGACAAAATCAAAGGTTCTGCAGATTACAAGCTACTACAGTTAGAAATCCAGAAGCTGAAAGCAAACCTTCAAACTGGAGAAGACTCTTCCACAACGGTTAAGAGTAAAGGTAAACGCAAACAACCAGCTGAGTTACCTGAACCCGAACCCAAAAAGAAGAAGACAGAGGGTAAGAAAGGAAAGGGTAAGGATTTGATGCGTCTACGTGATGAAGCAGATATTGTTGATCCTACTGTTGGTAAAACCGAGCAACAAATGCTGAAGATTGCTATTAAAAGGAGTAGGAAAGATACAGGCGGTAGTGGTTCAGGTGCGAGGGTAGATATCGAGGATGAGTACGAGGAACCGTATGATGTTGATGAGTTTGGGTCACCTGAAAACTATTCTACTTCGAAGGAGCCATCAATCCCTATTTCAACAAGTGTGGAAAAGGAACCTGTTGCTTCTACGATCATGGTGACAACTCAACCTTTGGCAACTCTACCTCCACCAATCCAACCCTTAACAACACGACCAACCCGACCGGCTTCCACACCATTTCTTCCACCACCCATAATCCCTACCCTTAGTACAGCAGTTACAACCGAGCCTATTCCATCAACATCTGCAACTTCTGCAACATCTGCAATGGCAGCAATAGTATTGGGCGAGATGTTGGATAAACATACGGATGCTCACAAGAGAGAAATGAATGAACTTCGCCAAGAGTTAAATAGAAGAGCTCAAAGTGAAGAAGCATCAAGGAAAGCTCAAGAAGAGTTGATTGCCAAGTTCGCTGCAGACTTGGAAGCTACCCGAAAGGCTCATGCAGAGGAAATTGCTCAGGTTAAGCAGACTGAGGCCAATAAACATGCTGCACGCATTACCAGACTTCAAGCAATGAGGGATAAATATAAGGAACAAAAAGAAGCACTTGAAGCATCTGTGAAAGAAAGAGTGCAAGAATCCGTTTTTAATGCCTAAGCTTCGTGACGAGTTGAAGACACTTGCTGCTGACAATTTGATGGTCAAATCATCCAACCCTTCAGAAGCCGCCTATAAGATTGCTTATGACCTGACGGATTTTGAACTGAAGAAGATCCTTAAGGCTCGAATGGTGGAACTTGGGTCGCATGATAAATCGAGAATTCAACGGGCTCTATTTAAATCCCTGAATGATGCTATCATGGAGGATGATAGATTATTCAAAATGTTTGGAAGTGTGGTACCATATCACATCTTACCTGAGGAAGAAAGGGAAGAGAGTGAAGAAGAGGGTACGGGTGAAGAAGAAGAAGAAGAAGAAGAAGAAGGTGAAAAGGAGAAAGACGATGACGAAGGTGGTGATGATGATGAGGGTGGTGATGATGATGAGGATGATGAGGATGATGAGGATGATGAGGATGATGATGGCGATGATGGTGGTGATGAGAATCAGGAGAGTGCAAGGGGTAGTAACGGGGATGATAACCAGGATGATGATGGGGGTGAACAACCGAAAAAGGGAGACAAGGTTACCAGCTCCAAGAAGACTGCTACTAAGACTGGAACCAAGTCCACAAAAGATGCAGCACAGAAGGACAAATCGACATCCTCGGAATCAAGACGAACTAAGTGGCGCCACGATGTGAATGCCACTACAGCGTCTTCGGCTCCTGGTATCTCTATCGCTGTGTCTGTACCTATTACCACTAACCCCATTAGTTCTGCTGTTGTTTCTCCTGTGATTGCAGAATCAGTGACGGAACCCGAAGCTGCACAACATTCTCCAGTTCACGACACTGCTGAAATGCCTGAAACTGAACCAACTGATGTTCGCACTTCAACTCCTCAACAACAAGCTCAAAAATCTACGGTTCCTGAACCAAGCATTAGAGTTTGGGAAGACACGTTGGAGATAGACGAGTCTGCACCACCACAAGCTTGGATCACGGCAGCAGCTCAATATGATCCGATCACAGATGCTGACAAAGATGTGCTGTATCTGCGTATCCGAAGTCCGATTGACTTATGTGCATTTCTTGCTCATGAGTATAAGACTTCGGTTACACCATCCTTGGTCAAGAAAGCGATGAAAGATAAGAGACTGCGTGCCAAAACCCGATTACCCCGAATGGAGTTCGAGTACTATGCCGATGAGATCATAAAGGCCTTGAAAACCGTTCAAAGGCCAGGACTTCATGAATCAGAAAGAGCTCCACCTCCAATGGATCCTGCTCAAGATAATCAGATTGCTCTTGACTTCTTCGTCACCAACGATCTTGAGTATCTACTGAAGGGATCATCAAAGTACGCAACCTCCCTGACATTGCTGAAAGCTGCCAACTGGGGGACAATACCCTATATCGAGGAAAAGGTAAATCGACTCTGGGTCCCTAAAATGAATCGTAATTATGATATGTATGCTGTCATAGGTGCATCTCATTGGGACGAAAGAGTCCGAAGGGCGTACAGGGGTTGCTGCTTGGTCAAGTCTGGAAGCAATGTTAGATCCGACATCCGCATCTCCAGCATCTTAGGAATGAAAACTGAAGCCAAGAACGGCTACTATCATGTGACGGAGATTCGCTTGAAAAGGGAGGATGACAGGGAATACAAAATCCAGCAAGGAGATTTTTCCATCATTCGCCTTGAGGATATCGAAGATATGCTGCTTCTGATGACCAGAGATCAACTTACTCACATTCCTCGTGAAGACCTGATTACTTTGAATACAGCACTTCGTATGTTCACACGAAGCGTTGTCATCAAATCACGAGTTGAGGATCTTCAGTTGGGAGTCGAAAGCTATCAGAGGAAGCTCAATTTAACTCGCCCTGTGAATCAAGTGCTACCTCAACATGTAGAAAGATGTCCCTACACTGGCATTTCTGTCCCGAATTCTGGCATCTTCTACTTGAACAGTCGAGGTTTGATGAAGTTTATGAGGGTGGGGGAGCTCCACAAGTATAGCGATGGCACTCTTATACAAGTCAGAGATAAGTTGGAGCATCTGAACTCGGGTGGGACTTTGCCAGAGATGACGGAGGATTGGCATCCGGGTTACCGGCAGATGGCAAAGTATGTGATCAAAAAGATCGATCAAAAGCTCCGTGAACGTAGATTGATGAGGAGCTTGGAAAGATTCGTGGGTGGAAGACCGTATTTAGTGCACCACAAGCTACTGCAACGATCCATCTGATGGGTCGTACATCTCAGGTCACTTTATATTGGTTTTCAATTGTGAATACGTAAATTTGTGAATAATGTGCTTGAATGGCTTGGTGAAGTGTTAAGGTATGATAATTTTTCAAGAATTTCTCACGAGATTCTAAATCTTTCAAAATATGTCATACCAAAGCACTACAACTATCCCTTATTAACTTAAGGGGGAGCAATAACTTGTTCTATGGCCAAACATCAATTTCATTTTTACCCAAAGACCGGTTAATCCATTCAATATCCCAAATATTAATGGTTAACATTTTGGATAAGGGGAGAAAATGGGATTAAGGAGACATAAGTGATACTTGGCTAAAAGATGAAAAAGACTTAATGATAATCCAACTTAATATGTGCTAAGCACGTGTTAAGGGGGAGCGTTTTTGATGATCAAAACACCTAAGGTACAAAACTTTTGATTTCAATATCACAAGTACCTTAGGTGATTTTCAATGATGTTTTCATGGTGGCAATTCCTTCCCAAAACACGCTTAATTCACGACGGATGTGGTGACAAAAGGGTGGTAGGAATAGGTTAAGTCCAATGATTCATCAGAGCCGATGGAATCTTCCCAAGGACAATTCCCTAGTTAGAATTAGAAGTCCTAGGAAAGATGGAGAAAGAATGTGAACGTAGCTGAATGCCGACCAAGTACTTAAGCTAGCACTGGAACAATCACAACAAGGTGCTAGTGATGACGTATTGGTAAGCATTGAAGGGGTTGAAGAATGAAAAAGAAATGTAAAGATAAAGGGTGTAAAGAAAGAAGCCCTCCTTACAACTTTAGGCAGAAACCGGGTCAATACATATGCTATTGAGGTCATTTTTGTTAATGATTCTCGGTATTGAAGAAAGACATCATGGACCCAGTGATGCAATGCACAACCCTTCCCCAGCTAACTCAAATATCTCTCAAAAGGTATTTGTTTTAATCACACGGAGATCAACACGTTATCTATTGGTTTATTCACTCCGAATAAACTGGTATTGAAAAGGTGGCACTCCTCTCCAGCCATCGCTCACTAAATCAAAATGCACAATCGAGTCTAGAGCCAAGAGATCATCAAAAGTCTCATTAGGACACTTTCCATTTATTCCTTGCTTTCTCACACACTGTGAAAAGTAAGAGATTTTCATGAGTCCTACGCAATATTCCTGTAATATTGCCAGAACATCCGAGTAATACGCAAGTATTACAATGAAGATGGAAATCCTGCTTGAGCCAACATCAAACAAGCTCATGGTAGGTTACACGTGCGGTTCTTTTAGAACCAATCTTGTGAAAAACTGGAAGGTAACAGTGGTTTAATTCTTAATTGAACTTAAACTCGTTCCAGGCCTCTTCGCATTATCATATGATCTTGCCAGAACACTCAGAGTGACTCTTTATTGACCACAGTGACGAGTGGAAATCCTTCTAGTGTCAACATCAAACAGCACTTGGTAGGTAACGTGCAAGATTCTTTATGAATCGAGCTCGTGACAACTGGAAAGCAACGATGGTGAAAATCTTAATTGAAATTCACTTGTTCCAGGTTTCATGAATTGACGGCTTTTAATCACAAGGATAATTTATCCAAGTGATTCACTCTTTATGTTCGCAGTCAGCTTTGGACGGTCGAGTAAAGAGAACGGGTTTACCCGCGAAATCCTGTCAGGAAGTTACTTAATTGAAACTATCCGTCACGGGTACGATATCTAATATCGTCCAACGGTCTTCACCGACCGGAGGTAAAATGCTACCGAATTAGAATAAAATGTTCAAAGCCATTTTATTCGTGTCGTTGCTGTGTACCTGCTAAAGACGGTGGCGTTGCTGTGTACCTGTTGAAGACGGTGGCGTTGCTGAGTACCAGTAAAGACGGTGGTGTTGCGGTGTACCTGGAAAAGTCGTTCCCACATGCTTATGTCTTTTGCAACAAAAATTCAAGAAAGTACAAGATGAAGTCTTCCGCTGTACCAAACTCTGAAGCTTTCAAGAATTCAACAAAAAGATGTAAGTGTGTGGAACATGAAGTCACGAGGAGGCAAAGTTCACAAGAAAGGCAAAGATCGCACGTGAAAGGCCAAAGAACAATGCTCTCAAGTCAAAGCCAAAAAGATCAAATCAACATATTCACAACAAAAGAAAGAAAAGAAGAAAAGACTACGAGCTAAAGAACGAAGACTTAGTATAGTATGCTAGGTTTAGAACTTTGTAACGTGGAGTGACCTCCCTTAGGGGGAGATTGTTAGAAATACGTTTTAACGTATATTAGAAGTATCGGTCGCTCCACAATATGATTTATGTTGTAATAGCTCGTAGTTAGTAATTAGTTGTTATTTGCTTATTAACTTAAGTAAGAACCGGTCCATGGGCTTGTCATGGACCGGCCCAAGTCCACTTATGACTTGGAACTATAAATACCCCTTTCCACTAAGGAAAGGGGTTGGTTGTTATCATTTCTTAATCTTCCACTTAATAAAATTCACATAGTTTCTCTCACTTTCTCTCTCTAACTTTCTCTCTCTAGAAATTAACAAACCCCTTCATAGATTCATTGATTATCAATATTCTACACATCTAAACTGTCCAATATCGGACGATACACTGTCAGTGGGTATATTGCATATATCGGATAACATGCTGTCAACGTGTAAATTACAAAGTGTCGGCGTCTTTGCTGTCAGTGGTTATATTGCAAAAGGTCAGCGGATTGGTCTATCCACCGTGTATAACATACCACTTTGTGTCCTTTGTGCAAACAATACGGTAGCCACGTGAGAATAAGCAAAAGTACCTTGTACCGTAACCCTTTTCTTCTTTTGATCATAAATCGAACACTGAGAGCATGTACCAGATTCCCATACCACTGTATGTACCAGATTCTGACCAATGAGAGCATGTAGTATCCTTCTTTATATAACGTGATGAACAGATGCCTCTCCCTTTCACTTTATTAACTTGATCCAATAGTGTCCAAAGTAAACAAATACAACCTTACGTGATAAACTCTACCCCTTTTCATTCAATCCCACGTGAATGATAATGAAACAATAATCGAATTGTGAGAAAACAAAGTTACCTCATGCATCAATTACACAAACCCTAACACCACGTGATGCTAACATTATGCACCTTTACTGCTGGGACCCTTTAAACACACAAACTCCATTCTATGCTTGATGGTCCCACGAGCTAGATACAAATTGCTCATCATTCGTCATTAATTTTTGTTGCTTCCCATTGTCAAGCATAATTGAACAAACAATCGCACCCCACTGACGTGAGACACAACCTTCTTATTCTTTGAATAATCGCTACATAAATTCATGACGTCTTTTGTATCTTGGTACCCAACCTCACTTGAGCTAATAATCAACTTGTACACAGCAACAACCCTCGTAAACAATTTAACAAAGAAGGTTAATAATACCTCACGTGATGTACTTGTTACTTCTTTGCTTTCCTCGTGTGAGCACAAAGTAAAAACCACAAAAGTATTCCCATGTGACAGCTGCTACACGTGACCTGCTCTCTTTGTTACTTTTCCTTACACATGATCTGCTATACCCACGTCTTACAATAGTACAGCAGATCACACATTTGCTTTGTACCAAACAGTGATCCCCACGTCTTATTCTTTTACCCTCTTCAATCTTATAATCACACATACGCATCTGCCTTTATAACTTTGAACAACAACATAAACAATAAACTAGGGTTTATTCTCCAAAACAGTAAAACGAACATCACATTATCAAATCATCTTCAATCATACATCACGATCTGCTGTCTTCCATCTAGGGTTTAACACATCAAGACCTGCTACAGATTCCATAACCTGCTGCTATGTTTTAATATGATAGATCTAGGGTTTATGCAAACCCTAAAAACAAAAATTCCATTCTTAAATCATAACTTCGAGCAATCACCAGCCATAACCAATAACATAACACATATTTTCTGTTTGAAATCAATCTAGGGTTTAGGGGAAGAAACCCTAAATCTTATTTTAATAAAAGAACAAAAACAGAAAATTGAAAAACCTTTCTCTGCAGCAACATTCGACAAGCTATAACGTTTTCTTGAGAACTTAACTCGACGATCGCTCCGGTGAGATCCTAGACACATGTGTCGAGAACCTACGTCGCGAATTTCACGACGATCGAACGGTTGACGAATGAGATATCACTATTTGAAAATGGCTGCACATTGAGATCTGAACATAAAATCATGGACGGATTTTTAAGCTTCGTTCTTCGACTCGAACACCTTGTTGATCCTAGCATCGAGAGCCACCCGCTCTAATACCAATGGTTGATCCCAAACTTAGATCGATTTAGCTTTGTATTAACGAGATTAAATCAAGTATAACACGCAGAGAAACTTTGTGTTAATGACAATCTAAGTGTTATGCGAAATTAACACTTAGAACAAAGAACAAAGCAAAACACAATGTATACCAAACTTTCATTTTATTCATGTTGATTGCGTACAATGAAAGTGAGTAAAACGTATATCAATATCAAACCCTAAGACCTCCTTTTTATAACCTAAGGAGTTTTGAACAATAATCTACTAATCAACTATTCTAGGAAAAGATAATTATAGAAAATACAATGTCGATCACATCTTTCCTAAACATACAAAACGTGTTGACTAAATAGTTGTCTTGTGAATGGGATTTCCTTTGTCAACGCCTTGATAAGTCGTGTCGGTGCTCAATCTGTCAGCGCTCCATTTGCTCTTGTCAGCGTCCGAAATCCCTTTGTCAGCGGCTGAGTGACTTAGCTATTGTTTCCCAACAGAAGGCGATACTGTTTGTGTATGATCAACTTCGACTGAATACTAGAAATCCTTAAGATATTGAGAGTAGAAAACCGAGGGGATTCTAGTGAGGGCTTCAGATATGCAGCAGTACTTCAAGAACTTGAACATGGGTGTATAGAGAGAGTTAGAATGTTCGAGCAAAGCTACACAGTTGTTGAGGTTTATCTTCCCTTCGTTCACTCCAAATTCGACATTTGATGTCGTCGTGATGGTGTAATTGATGGACTTTGATACGGACGTCATTGTTGTGTTTTGAGGTTTAGAGAGATAGAAAGTCTGTGCGAGAAAATGATGAGAATAGTGAAACACGCAACAATGATGAGTCAAGGGTTAAAGAAAATTCAAGCCATTTTAATTTTTACTACATTTAATGGAAAGTAAAAACTTATGCAGAAAAGTAGGACCCCTTGATTCTTCGAAAAACATTTATCCCCTTCCCATGTGGAAAAGTTGTTCGCGTTAAATGGATATCATTTGAATTAAATATGAAGAATATTTGTTTTCTAATTGTGAATTAACTCCTTAGTTGAATTTAATTCCATTTAAGTCCAGAGACAGAGATCAATTCTCATACTTTTTCTTTCCCAATATTGAGCATACCCAGCTCAGCAACCAGCCTAGTGAAACTTGGCTCAGCCAGAGGCTTGGTAAAAATGTCAGCGAGCTGGCATTCTTCAGGTATAAAGTGTAGCTTAATATCACCTTTTAAAATATGGTCTCTGATGAAATGATATCTGATGTCAATATGTTTAGTTTTGGAATGAATACCAGATTATTGGAAATAACAATGGCACTTGTGTTGTCACAGAATATGGGAACCTTCTCATACGAGATCCCATAATCAGCTAGTTGACTTTTCATCTAGAGAACTTGAGCACAACAACCAGCAACAGCTACATATTCAGCTTTAGCTGATGACATGGCCACATAGTTTTGCTTCTTGGCGCTCTAACATACAAACATTCCACCAAGGATCTGACAACTTTCAGAGGTACTCATTCTGTCGAGGCAACATCTAGCGTAGTCTGTGTCTGAGTAGGCTTTCAAGTCAAACCCTGATCCATTTGGATATCAGAGACTAACTGAAGGTGATCCTTCGGGATACCTGAAAATTCTTTTGACAGCTACAAGGTGGATTCCTTGGGGTTAGCTTGGTACCTAGTACATAGACATGTGGAGAATTGGATATTTGGTATGCTCGCTGTGAGGTACATCCGTGACCCAATCATTCCTCTTTATAAGGTCTCATTTACAAAGACCCCTGAATCATCAAACCTCAAATCATTTGGAGGAAGCATATGGCATTTCACTGATGCACAATCAGACAGATCATATTTCTTGAGCAAGTCTCTAACATATTTTTCTTGACAAATAGAAATTCCCAAAGAATTTTGTTTAATTTGAAAGCCTAAGAAAAAAGTTAGTTCCCCATCATGCTCATTTCATACCTCTTGGTCATACGGTTAGCAAATTGCTTGCTCAAGATTATGTTGGTCGACCCAAAAATAATATCATTCACATATATCTGTACTATAATGACATTACCCTTGGACCTAAATGTGAACAAGGTTTGGTCAATAGTGTTGGGAATAAAATGTAGCCAGTACACTTGAACGCTGACAAGAAGAAAACAAGCGTTGATAAGAAGAGAACAAGCGCTGACAGATCAAGCGTTGACAGGAAGAAGTCAAGCGTTGATAGGTTGAAGACAAGCACTGACAGAAAGATATGGTCTACGCGTATTTTGTTTCTAGTTTGTTTCTAGTAAAGATAGGATCAACAATGTATTTTCTGTAATTATCTTTACCTAGAATAGCTGATACGTAGATTCTTGTACAAGGCTTCTTATGTCTATAAAAGAAGACCTTTAGGCTATGTTTCATATAAGTTTTTCATACGTTTAAACACTTTCATTGTAAGCAAGTTCGTTATTATCAATGAAGTGAAAGTTTGTTTTACAACTATTTGTGTGTTCTTGTTTAAGTATTAATTCCGCATAATACTTGAATTGTTTTATACACAACAAAGTTTCTCTACGTGTTTAACTTGATCTAATCTCGTTTACACAAGCTAAATCGATCTAAGTTTGGGATCAACAAGTGGTATCAGAGCTTGTTGAGAAACTTTGATCTAAAAGAACACAAGAACCCTAAATCACCAAAAACCCTAATTTTCATAAAACCCTAAAAACATCATGTCTACTCCAGAAGTAACCTCCTCCTCCTCCTCAAACCACAACATCAAGATTGCCATTCTAGATGCAGACAATTTTGAGCTGTGGAAGTTTAACTTTGAGCAATATCTACAAATCCATGACTACACTCTCTGGGAGATTGTTGAATATGGAAACACATTCAATAAAGCTCAAAAGATTGCAGATGCCATTTCTACAAGATCAGCTGTTCAAGGATGCTCTGAAGCAGATAAGAAAGAAAAACCTGAAGATGGTAGAGCTGTGTCTGCTGAGGACATAGCAAAGAAAAGGGTTGATATGAAAACCCTAAGCATTCTGAAACTCTCTTTGGGACAAGAAAATCAGCACAAACACAGAGGTTATGAGTCTGCAAAAGACCTTTGGGCAGCCCTTGAAGTTGCCTATGGTGGTAATGCTGATACTGTGGAAGAGAAAAGGAAGCAACTCTTACATGAGTATGCTGTTTTTAAGGCTCAATCTAATGAGAAGTTAAGTAGTGTGAGAAGCAGACTTCATGACATTACAAGCAAGCTGTCCTTCATGGGGACAGTAATTGGTGATGTTGACATTATTGCTACTTTTCTTAAAAGCCTTGGTGATGCATGGAATATTGAGGCAAGATCTATAATTGCCAACAACACTCACAAAAGTTTGATGATGTCTACAACAAACTGAGGCTGTTGGAGAATGAAACTCTTTTGGATCATAGAAGTAAGTCTACCAATGGTAACATGGCCTTCTTCTCACATAGTGAAGGTCAATTTGATCAGAAGGATTCATACATGCACCCAGTTACTAGATCTACATGTGTCAACGCTGGATCATATCCTGTCAACGTCTCACATTCAGACGCTGAGACATACAAAAATGACTCTCCAAGAGTTAAGCCTGCTGGTATTGATCTAGATACTGTGTGTGCATACATTGCTTCATTGCCCAATGGTTCAGTGATTACATATGAGGACCTTGAGCAAATAAGTGATGAGCATTTGGAGGAGATGGATATAAAGTGGAACATGGCTCTTGCAAGTATAAGAGCAAACAGATGGAATAGAAGATTCAAGAAGAAGATGACTTTTAATGCTAAGGACACTGCTGGATTTGATAAATCCAAGGTTGAGTGTTACAATTGTCATCGTATGGGGCACTTTATGAGAGAATGCATATCTCTAAGAAGATCTGATGTCAAATTGTTAAGGCTCAGGATCCTAAGGCCATGGTGGCAATGCAAGAAATTGATGGTGTTGGATGGGACTGGAGCTATTTGGCTAAGGATGAGGAAGAGGATAAAGCTTTGGTTGCTGAGATAGAAGAAGAAGAGCATGTTCAATATGCTCTCATGGCACACTCCTCATCTTCATCAGACAATGAGGTATATGATGATGCTTTTTGTAGTAAGGGTTGTCGTTTAAATACTGAAAGACTTAACAAAGAGGTGTTAAGACTGTTATCAGATGTGAGTACTGAGAGATGCAAGATGTCTAACTATCAACTTGCTCTTACTCAAACTGAAAAGACTGTAGCTGAGTATAAGAAAATGAAGTTTGACCTAAAAGATAAAATAAATATCTTAAAACATGATTTAAATGCTAGTATTGATATTAGAAACATCATGGAAAGGGTCAATGCTGAATTACAAGCTAAGTTAGATGAGGCTATCAAGAATAAGGATAATGTAGACCTTAAAATTCAGAGATTTGATAAGGCCTCACAAACCCTAGGAGAATGTGTTAGTAAACAAAGGGATTCTAGGGACATGACTGGGATTGGGATGAAAGAGTATGCTGGTGTTCCACCACTAGCTGGGGACTTCTATGGTGTCCAAAGAAAGGACTTATCTTGGACTGGTTTACCAGAACTCTAAGAAGAGGAATTTATTCCTCCACCAAGAGTCCTTACCCCAGTTGAAGAATATAGGCAGAAGTTGACTGATTTGGACCAATGGAAGAAAGCCAACCCTACCTTGTTTGTCAAGGGTGGCATGCTTTGTGATAGCCCAAATGAGTCTACGCCTATCAAAGTAACAAACCCAATCATTGGCAAGACTGTTGACCTTGGCTCAAACTTTGTTAGAAAACCTAGCATTAAATATGCAGAAATGTATAGAAATACTAGGTCACCAAAAAGGCAAGTTAGTGATACCAACTGTGGAAACCTTGCCAATGGAACAGGTTTCTTTTCTTCTAGACCTAGAGTTGTGTCTAGGAAAGCCTGTTATACTTGTGGTAGCTTTTCACATTTAGCCTATAAGTGTGTCAACGCTTCCAAGGTCAACGCTAACAAAAGGTCAAACACTGTCAGACCCCAAACATTTGTGGAGCAAAGTCCACAAGTTGTTAGACCAACCCCATTCTTCACTAAAGGGTCTAACACTTATGGACAAAGACCTTTTCAGAAGACCAATACATGGTCTAATAGGCAATGGGTTCCTGTTGCAAACCCTAGGTTCAACGCTGATAAGGGTAATTTCAGCGTTGACAAGACCAAATCAAACGCTGACAGAAACGTTGCCAGACCAAATAATGGTAAATATTTGCAACCACAGGGAAAGGGGTCTAAAGCTTCTTCTAGCTTGACATGGAGACCTAAGAAAGATCAAAACCCTAACTCTAATGGGATTTCTATGACCTACAACAGATTTAATTATATTTAAAAGGTCATCACAAAACCAATTATGGTTAACTGGGTATTTCATCCAAAAAGGGATGAACAAGGGGTTGTTATGAGAACTAAGTCTGTTCTTATTGAACAACCAGATGAATCCAAGTCTGCTCAGGCTTGGGTTCCCAAATAAAACAAATTTGTTTTCTTTGTGTGCAAGGCATTCAAAAATAGGTGAATGATTATGACTATTGGGATAGTGGATGCTCTAGGCACATGAGTGGGAAGGAAGATTATCTCACAAACTTCACTCCCATTAAGGATGGTGATAAAGTTTACTTTGGAGGCGAATATGGAACTATCACAGGCAAAGGAACTCTTCTCACCAACAATTTGTGTTTTGAAAACGTGTTTCTGGTAAAAGAACTTGATTATAATATTTTTAGTGTATCACAAGTTTGTGATAACAAAAATAAGGTTCTTTTCACTGATACTGAATGCTTGGTGTTGAGTAAGGATTTTAAAATGCCAGATGAGAAATTTATTGATTATAGGACACCTAGGCATAAGGACATTTATAATGTGAATCTTAATGGAATTAGGATGAATAATAATATGTCATGTTTTTATGCTAAAGCTTTAGTTGATGAGAGTAATCTATGGCACAGGAGACTAGGGCACATTAACTTTAAAAATATAAACAGACTTGTGAGACATGGCTTGGTTGATGGTTTGCCTGAAAAGGCTTTCCACAATGACCACTCTTGTGTTGCATGCCTTAAAGGCAATCAACACAAGGTCTCATTTAAGTCTAAACAGGTGCACTCTAGTTCTAAACCCCTTCACTTGCTGCATATGGACCTGTTTGGTCCAACTAATATAGAGAGTTTGAATGGTAAATCTTACTGTTTTGTTGTCACTAATGACTTTTCTAGGTTTACTTGGACTTTCTTTTTAGCTATGAAAAGTGACACTGCTGATACTTTAATTAACTTTATTAACCAAATTGAGAAGAAAACTGGTAATGAAGTTAAAATGCTTAGAAGTGATAATGGTGGTGAGTTTAGAAATAAACCGTTGGATGATTTTTGTGCCAAGAAAGGGATTACTAGACAGTTTAGTGTTGCCAGAACCCCACAACAAAATGGGGTTGCTGAGAGAAATAATAGAACCCTAATTAAAGCAGCCAGGACTATGTTGGCTGATGCTCACTTTCCTATTGCATTTTGGGCCGAGGCTGTGAATACAACTTGTTATGTTCAGAATAGAGCATTGGTCAACAAGATACATAACAAAACACCTTATGAGTTACTTTGGGGAAGGAAACCTAATATTGGTTTTCTTAAACCTTTTGGTTGTCATGTAGTTGTACTAGAGACTAGTGATGCCTTAGGTAAATTTAGTGCTAAAGGTGATGAAGGCTACTTCATGGGTTATTCAGTGCAGAGCAAAGGATATAGGGTTTACCTTAAGAAGGAAAAACGTATACTTGAAAAGTACATGTTAGGTTTTTAGAGAGTAAACCTAGTGATCCTGAAAGTGGTCCAAATTGGTTGTTTGACTTGGAACCTCTATCTAGGACTTTGAATTATATACCTGTTACTAATCCAGACATTGTAAAGGTCACTTCAAATGTTTTGGAAGAACCAGTTGTTGATGTTTCAGGTACACAAATTAATGAAGAGGTTGGATCACAAGCAGACAAGTCATCTCCCATACTTGAGTATGTTTCCTACTGGAAAGAAAAATGGTGGTCTCAAGTATCACCAGTTAACAACATGCATGGTCCTTCAGGCGCTGACAAAGGAAAATCTGGCGCTGACAGGACAAATTCAGGCGTTGATGGCTCAAACGTTGACAACACTATTTCAGGCGTGGATGGCTCCAACGCTGACAACCTTGGTTCAAGCGTTGACAACTCTTTTGAGCATATTTTCTCTTCCAATTTTGAACAAGGTAAATCTTCAAACAGAAATGGAGAGGTTCATACAGATATTGATGGAAGAGAGTCTGAAGAAGATATTGGTAACTTGGATGATGAGATTGAAGACAACAGACTTTTTGAGGGAGGAGTTCTTACTTCTACAATGAAGAATCACCCCTCTTCTCAAATTATTGGAGATGTCATGTCTCTTGTTCAGACTAGAAGATCTCATCAGAATCTTGGAGGATTTATTGCCAATATACACAAGAAGGTTGATACCCCACTTGTTCAAGCATGTTTGTTTGCCTGTTTTCTGTCACAACAGGAACCCAAGAAGATTTTTGATGCTCTCAAAGAACCAAGTTTGGTGGAAGCAATGCAGGATGAGCTTCACCAATTTGCTATTCAGGATGTTTGGGAGTTGGTTGATTGTCCCATATATGTCAGACTTATTAGGACAAGATGGGTTCTTAGAAACAAGAAAGATGAAAGAGGCATTGTGGTCAGAAACAAGGCACGTTTAGTGGCTCAAGGATATACACAAGAGGAAGGGATAAACTATGAGGAGGTCTTTGCACCAGTTGCAAGGATTGAGGCTATCAGGATATTTCTAGCCTATGCTTCCTGCATGGGCTTTACTGTCTATCAAATGGATGTGAAGAGTGCTTTCCTTTATGGCACAATTGTTGAGGAGGTATATGTTATGCAGCCTCCTAGTTTTGAAGATCCAGAGCATCCAGACAAGGTATATAGAGTCAAGAAAGCTATGTATGGACTTCATCAAGCCCCAAAAGCATGGTATGGCACATTGTCCACTGATACAAGATTTTGCACTGGTGAAAAAGTTCGATTCTCGGAATCCTCTCGAATTGATCTCAGTTGAAAGTGGAATGATTTGTTCTTGGTGACAAAAAGTGGATTTGGTTTTCTAATCTACTAAACAGATAAGTGAATAAAATGGTAATGAAGTAAACTTAAAACAATCAACAAATAATAATCTGAAAAATAACTCTTACTGAGGAAGACCCTATGCGGAATAAAACACCATTCGGAATGTTGGCATCTACGCGGAATATATGTCTTATTCGGAAAACTTGCCTCATGCGGAAAACTAATGCTATTCGGAATATAAAACTCTATGCGGAAAGATGGCTATTCGGAAAATATTGTCTATGCGGAAAATACTCTCATTCGGAAAAACATGCCTATTCGGAAAGAACTGCTCTATGCGGAAAATAAGCTTACTCGGAAAAACAGGGCTATTCGGAAAAATCAAGTCTATGCGGAAAATTAAGGTCATTCGGAATATATGATCATGCGGAAAAATTAGCTTGTTCGGAAAGTAAAGCCTATTCGGAATATAAGGGCTATTCGGAAAAATGTTCCGAATAAGGAACCTGAGAAACGGCTATGCGGAATATCCAGGATATTCCGAGTAATGAAACGAAAACACCCCTATTCGGAATATTTGAAAATGTTCCGAATAAGGGAAACACAAAATGGCCTATTCGGAAAGTCTGGGAGATGAAGAACAGTAACAGCAGCGAGTTAAACAGGGACACGAAATTAACTCAAAATCAACTCTAATACTTAAAAAGGTTTTATCAAACTAACCAATAATCATTAACATACCATAAGGAACAAATCCCACCAATAAAAACACTAAATCAACAACTTTTTGAAATCAAACTTGAATCAAATAAGAAACTTAGAAACTTGCAATAAAAATGATGAAGAACAAGATGAATAGAAAGATGGAATGGATTGATTAATGGAAGAGTAACAAGGTTAATGATCAATGATTACAAGATTGAAAAAAGAAAAATGAAAATCACCAAACTCCCTAATGGAGTTGGTGAAGGGACGAACTACAAAGAAACTGGGAAAAAGGAAAAATGAAAAACTCCCTAATTGTGTGAAGGGAGTTTCTATTTATACTCCTAGTGGTTGGTTGGTGAGTGGGCTTTCTCCCTTTCTTCTTGTCTTCTCGTCTTTTCAGAAAAGTTGACGTTTTCGATTCTGATTCGGGATTTGTCGTCGATTAAATCCAACTCGTCTTTTAATTTCTTCGTTAAATAGACTCGAGTTTCTTCGACTTATGAAAATCTTCCGTCTTTATTCCTTTTCTTCGATAAATCTTCGAATAGGCCTAGTGACTTCAAATCTTTTGCATCTCTTGGACAATAGATTTCGTCTTCAGTCTTTTTTCCTTGATAAAACCCGTGTAATCCCATGTTTTCTTTAATATTCATCCGGTTAGCTCTGAAATCACAATAAACACAAAAACCACGCATAATTCCAAACAAATGATATTAATTACGTGTTTTGGTCTTGTTTTAGCCAGAATTAAGTGGTAAAAGGATGGGTGTTTACACACCTATCAAATCCCCTACACTTAACCATTGCCATGCCCTCATGCAATGCTTAGTGATAAAGCAATTTTACATTTTTCTCATAATTAATCAACCTTGGCCTTATTCAAATACTACTAAATAAGAATCAAATTACTAAGAGAGAAATAAAAACTTTAAAATAAACAAAAGGAAGGAAACAACTTGTAAAGAAATCAAGGACTTACATTAGGGCTTTGGTGTTGCGAAGATTTATCACCCTCAAGTTTCACGTTCCCCAAACTAAGCTTAAAAACGAGATCATTGTTATTATAAGTTAGTAAATCAAACACTTACACACATGGCTTAATTAAATGCTTAAACTCCCTTATTCCTAATTGTATCTCTTATATTTTATTTTTGTCTTAGAATGATCATGAAGATGCATTTTTGGACTTATTTCGATAGTTTATTAAGGCTGAAAGCAAAGTAGGACGATTTGATCAATAGTTAGCTAAAGGACAAAATCTCTTAAAACTGCTTCTCGGGATATCAAAAAGTTCATATCTTGGCATAACTTGGTTCACGATTTGAGACCTTTCTCGGGCCGATATTTGGCATGTACTTCATACTTCATATCTTCGAGAGACGTTCTTGAGATAATGGTCTTCTCATCATAATAGAGTTTCTTCACTTGGAGACTTTTGAGGGGTACTCCAACTTTGTTGACCACGACTTCATGATTATTTCTTCCATCTCTATTTGGGATTTTGAGATACAACGATCCGCCTCCTTTTCGGACTTGGATCTATTTATCCTCATACCTTGTTAGGGTCTTTTCGGATAGACTTCTCCATGATCTTTATGGGAGTTGATTGCTTTTCGTCGTGAGTCTTGATCCTTCATATTGACTTTAGGAATAATGCTTTTCACATCACTTTGGATCTTCAGCAATAAAATTGAATCCTCATGCCTTGTTAGGGCCTTTTCGGACTCGCCAATCTTCGCGCCCCGCTTCATAAGTTATGCCTTGGCTATGAACTCTTATCATTACCGAGCAACTTTTAAACGATCTTGGGCTAGAAGCTAAGTAACTTTTCAAATCGTAAGACCTTACTTATTGCAGATAAATTATTAGCAAGTGATGGGAGAATAGGCAAATAATTACACCAAGTGAGCTTGCGCAAGAATACCGACTTATAATTGACTCTATCATTTCTCGTCCTCCACAATTTAAAATCTCAAGTAATGAGACTCGTGGACACTTAGCCTAATAAACCAATTAAGGTCTACATGGTTAAGGATACTAGCTAGAATAAACTAGGATAAGTCTATTCGGGTTGAGTCAAAATAAACGCAACGGGCCTAATATGTCAAAGACTTCTAAACTAGCTACACCACTTTATTAATATTTTTGACTTTATTGCGGGATATATACATATGAAAGCAACGATAAAAATTTAAAAATTATGACTAAATGGCCAAAGTTAATAAAAAATTTGAAAAATGTTGAAAAAAAAAAAAAGATTTTCCAGTTAAATGAAGGCATTTTCATGGAAAAGTCCACTTAAAACTTCGATAGAAGTCTCCCCTACACTTAAGATAAACATTGTCCTCAATGTTTAAGCATGTGGGAAAAGTCTCCCCTACACTTATGACATTGTGCACGTTGGTTAACTCGAGTTAAGGAAGAGACGACTAAAGTGATCAATTTCAAATATGAATATGAAGAAAATTGAATCACGATAGTAGAGAGATAGAACCGGATTTCGGATAACACGGGAGCATGGTGCTTCAAAGATTCCAAGATTGCAGTTATCCCTGTAAGCACATCACCACACAAACACAAATGACCAAAATAGGTCCTCCCCTACACTTAGGGGGTTAAAGGGATAGCTACTCGGGCTGCCTCCCGAGGAGCGCTTGTTTTTGATAACCGAGTCACGAGCCTGACTCGACCCAAAATTAGTTCATGGGGAACGTGGTGAGGGATGGAATCACCTCCTGAGAGGTGTCCTCACCAAAGTACAACTTCACCCGTTGGGCATTCACCTTAAAATTTGGTCCATTAGGTTGAGCGAGCTCGAGAGTACCATATGGAAAAATTTGGGCAATGGTGAATGGGCCGGACCAACGAGATTTGAGCTTGCCCGAAAAGATTTTCAACCGAGAGTTAAAAAGTAAGACTTTGTCTCCAACATGGAACTCTCGGTTTTTGATCTTGGAGTCGTGAATGAGCTTAGTTCTTTCCTTATAGATCAAAGAGTTTTCATAAGCCTCATTCCGAAGTTCATTCAGCTCATTGAGTTGGATCTTGCGTAGGTCACCGGCTTTGTTTATATCAAAATTAGCCCACTTCAAGGCCCAATAAGCCTTGTGCTCCAACTCAATGGGGAGGTGGCACGCTTTCCCGTACACAAGACGATAAGGCGTACAGCCGATTGGGGTCTTGTAAGCAGTACGGAAAGCCCACAAAGCATCATCAAGTTTATCAGCCCATGAGGCACGATGCTCTCCCACGGTTCTTTCAAGAATTCGCTTAAGACCTCGGTTTGATATTTCAGCCTGGCCATTAGTTTGTGGGTGGTAGGCTGTGGAAAGACGATGATTTACACCGTACTTAGCCATGACTCGAGCAAATTGGTCATTGCAGAAATGAGTCCCACGATCACTAATAATGGCGCGAGGCACACCGAAGCGAGCGAATAGAGCTTTCAAAAAGTTACAAACCACCCTTGCGTCATTAGTAGGTAAAGCTTTGGCTTCAACCCACTTTGAAACGTAGTCAACGGCTACAAGGATGTATTTGTTTCCTTTAGGCGAAGGGAATGGCCCCATAAAGTCGATACCCCAAACATCAAAAATTTCACATTCTTGAATGAAATTCTGAGGCATCTCGTCTTTATGTGTGATTTTGCCTTGCTTTTGGCAAACATCACATCTTTTGACCATATCGTGAGAGTCACGGTATATGGAGGGCCAATAAAATCCCGAATCAAACACTTTCTTAGCGGTGTAGTTGGGACCAAAGTGACCACCGGTGGGTCCTTTGTGGCAAGCATCAAGGATGTCCGACACTGCCGGTCCATCAACACGTCGGCGAATTATCAGATCAGCACATTGTTTGAATAGGTAAGGGTCGTCCCAAAAGTAAGTCTTGATGTCGGTAAAGAACTTCTTCTTTTGCTGGGACGTCAACCCTTCCTTGAGAATTCCACCCGCCAAGTAATTTGCAAAGTCCGCAAACCACGGGGTTTCATTCGGCTTCGAGTTTATAGACATTAAGGTCTCCAAGGGAAAAGAATCATTGATTTCTTTGGTCGGATGATCCCCTTGGTATGGATCCTCAAGTCTACTAAGATGGTCCGCGGCTAAGTTTTCTGCTCCTTTTTTTATTGCGGATGTCGATTTTAAATTCCTGGAGCAGCAAAACCCAGCGAAGAAGTCTTGGTTTGGAATCTTGCTTTGTCAACAAGTACTTCAGCGCGGAATGATCGGTGTACACAATGGTGGTGGAAAGGACAAGATAGGGGCGGAATTTTTCAAAAGCATAGACAACAGCTAAAAGCTCTTTTTCGGTTGTCGTATAATGCAATTGTGCCCCTGTCATTGTCTTGCTAGCGTAATGGATCGGTTGGAAGTGTTTGTTCACTCTTTGTCCAAGAACCGCTCCAATAGCAAAATCACTAGCATCGCACATCAACTCAAAAGGCAGCTCCCAATTAGGGGTAACTAAGACGGGTGCCTTAGTTAGCTTATCCTTAAGTGAGTTAAAGGCTTCAAGACACTCTTTGGAGAAGATAAAAGGAGTATCTTTTTCCAAGAGGTGGGTCATCGGGCGAGCGATTTGAGAAAAATCTTTGATGAATCGACGATAGAAGCCCGCATGACCCAAGAAACTTCTCACACCCTTCACGGTTGAAGGTGGAGGCAACTTTGCTATAACATCAACTTTAGCACGGTCTACTTCAAGACCGGCTTTCAAAATCTTATGTCCAAGCACGACGCCTTCTTTTACCATAAAATGGCATTTTTCCCAATTTAGAACTAGGCGAGTGTCTTCGCACCGCTTTAGCATACGTTCTAAATTGGCAAGGCAAGATGAGAAGGAATCCCCAAAGACCGAGAAATCATCCATGAAGACTTCCATGGTTTGTTCAACCATGTCATGGAAGATAGCTAACATACACCTTTGGAAAGTCCCTGGCGCATTACATAAGCCAAAAGGCATTCTTTTGTAAGCGAAAGTGCCATAGGGACAAGTGAATGTAGTCTTCTCTTGATCTTGGGGATCGATGGGTATTTGAAAATAACCCGAGAAACCATCCAAAAAGCAGTAATATTCATTACCGGCTAATCGTTCAAGCATTTGGTCCATAAAAGGTAGAGGGAAATGATCCTTTCTCGTGGCATCATTGAGTTTGCGATAGTCTATACAAACTCTCCACCCAGTAACGAGACGAGTGGGAATCAACTCGTTGTGTTCATTGGGAACAACGGTTATTCCGCCCTTCTTGGGCACACAATGGATTGGACTAACCCACGGGGAATCCGAAATAGGGTAAATCATACCCGCATCAAGAAGTTTGATAACCTCTGTTTTGATGACTTCATGGATTTTTGGATTCACCCTTCGTTGGCTTTGAATAGTGGGCTTGAAGTCGTCCTCCATGAGAATTTTGTGTGTGCAGAAGTGAGGATCAATTCCACGAATATCGGAAATCTTCCAAGCGATAGCCTTCTTATGATCCTTCAACACAGCGACGAGGCGAGCCTTCTCTTCATCTTTCAAATTCTTCGCAATGATGACGGGCGACTTCTTGTTGTCGTCAAGGAACACGTACTCGAGATGAGGCGGCAACTCCTTAAGTTCCAAATCCGGAGGATTTTCGACGGGAGGCGTTTTCAAAGTCGTGGCATCGATAGCAATAACCGTGGGAGATGGAGGCGAAGGATTGTCTTCAGTGAGAAGATTGTCAAAGAAACTCATGTCTTCATCCCCCTCGGTGGGAGAATCATTAGTAGCTAAATTCGCATCTCCCATGGTAGCTTCAAGATTGTTCCAGAATAAATCATTATCTCCAAATAGAGACAACGATGAATCAATAGAGGACACGGTCTCAACAGTGGGAAGAGAGGTAGGAATACTTTTGCAAGCATCATTAAAGTGTTCTTCACAAGCCTCATCGAGAACGTCAATACAATTAACACTCTCATATGAATAAGGTTGTTTGGACAACTTTCCCATGTTGAAGACTACTTTATCGTCACCCACTCTCATGATAAGCTCACCGGCTTCAACATCAATGAGAGTGCGACCGGTCCTTAAGAATGGACGACCAACAATAAGTGGCACACGGGGGTCCATCTCGTAGTCGACGACAACAAAATCAGCAGGAAAGGTGAATTTGTCGACTCCTACAATGACGTCTTCGGCTATCCCCACTGGATAAGCAACCGTACGGTTGGCCAATTCCAAAGTCATCTTGGTGGGGACTAGCTCTGGGAGAGATAATTGCTTCCAAACACTTAGAGGCATGAGATTAATACTGGCACCTAGATCGGCTAGGGCCATGCAATTCTCTACTCCCGGGAAATTGCAAGGGATAAGAAAACGACCCGGATCACCAAGCTTGGTTGGCAATTTCCTTAAGAGCACTGCAGAGCAGTTCTCATTAAGTTGGGTGTTGGCAATGTCGAGGAGCTTTTCCTTGTCGCTCAAAAGATCTTTAAACATTTTAGCATACTTGGGCATGTGAGCGAGAGCCTCAGCGAAGGAGATATTGAAATTCAGTTGTTTAAACATTTTAAGAAAGTTAGAAACCTGAATATCATCCTTGCTCTTTTGCTTCTCTTTCCTCAACCTTGAAGGATAAGGTATATTGGAAGAAGAGGAAGGCTTTAGGGGAATAGGGTCACTCACTACCACGGGTGGAGGAGGGGTAGAAAGAAGAGGTGGAGAAATTGGGGAAGGAGAAGGATGAGGAATAGGAGCAGGCGACTCGTTCTCCTTAGTCACAACCACCGGTGGCGGTATAGGAAGCTCGGGTTCCTTTGTACCTTTACCACTGCGGGTAGTGATTGCTTTCATCTCCCCTCTTGGGTTCGCAACGGTGTTACTCGGAAGAGTACCCGAAGAAGAGGGTTGACTACTTTGGAAGAAACTAGCCATCATGTTCCTCAAGTCATTCGTCTGACTATCTAACGTGTTTCGCATATCGGCTCTCAAATCATTTCCTTGCTTTACCAAATCTGCCTTCAAATTGCGCACTTCCTCTTGGAGGTTTCCCACTATCACATCATTGGTTCTCATGTAGGTGGCGACCTCTTGGTGTAAAGCAGTGGTGTTTTGGTTGGAAGGAGCATTGTATGCAGGTGGTTGGTAAGCAGGTTGTTGGTAGACTTGATTGTTACGTTGAGGCGGTTGTTGCTGCTTGTGAGGTGGAATGTATGGTTGACGAGGTTGTTGTTGTTGTTGAGTAGGGCGGTTAAGGTTTTGTTGTTGTGTTTGGTTGGTAGGAGGGAAACCAGGTGGTGAAAGATAGTTGTTGCTGCGATAGCTAAGCAAGTTACGGTCACCTTGAGGTTTTGCTTGATAAGCGGGTTGTTGATAGGTGCCATATGCCGCATTCACATTCTCAGCAGGGTAATCTTGGGTGGCGGTACAAGTTGTGTAGGAGTGGGGACCACCGCATATCTCACAAGGTTGGCTAACAGCGTTTACTTGTGCGTTTTTGGCGTTGTTGCTGTTGTTGTTGCTGACGGTGTGGGTGACGAGCGATTCAAGAAGCGTGGTGATTTTGTCAAGTCGCTTGTCGCTGTCATTAGTGCTAGCACTAGCAACATTGGTCCTAACGCTCTTGGTTTGCACACGAGATTTGTTCTCAATGATGTCCCAAGCAGCATTGGAAGTCTTAGCCAATAAATTACCCCCTGAGGCACTATTCAGTGAATCTTGGTCACTCATGCTTAAACCATTGTAAAAAGTATTAATTTGATGTACTTTGGTAAAACCATGTTGTGGGCATTTTCTTAAAAGATCTTTAAAACGATCCCAAGATTCACTGAATGACTCATCGTACTTTTGTTCAAAGTTTATAATCTCATTCCGCAAAGCGGTAGTACGAGAGGGTGGAAAAAAGTAGTTGATAAACTTTGTTTCCAAATCCGTCCACGAGAGAATACTCTGTGGCGGTTCCTTAGCAAGCCAATGCCGGGCTTGTCCCTCTAAAGAAAAGGGAAAAAGTTGTAACCTTATAACCTCCTGTGGAACTCCATTGAATTTGACCGTGTTGGTGAGTTGTAGAAATCTCTTGATATGGTCATGTGGGTCATCAATGGTTCGTCCCAAGAATGGCTGAGCGGAGACCATCTGGATAAAGCCTGACTTGAGCTCGAAATTGTTGGCGGCAATTGGTGGTATAACAATTGGATCCGTGTTGCCATCAACATGAGCTTGCAGCAGTTCAATCATTGGGCGATTATCCGGAAGGTGCTCATTGTTGTTGTTATGCAAGTTGTTGAAAGGCGGGTTGTTGTTATTATTATTGTTGTTCGGAGGTGGTATGTTATTGTTGTTTAGTGGTTGGTTGGTGAGTGGGCTTTCTCCCTTTCTTCTTGTCTTCTCGTCTTTTCAGAAAAGTTGACGTTTTCGATTCTGATTCGGGATTTGTCGTCGATTAAATCCAACTCGTCTTTTAATTTCTTCGTTAAATAGACTCGAGTTTCTTCGACTTATGAAAATCTTCCGTCTTTAGTCCTTTTCTTCGATAAATCTTCGAATAGGCCTAGTGACTTCAAATCTTTTGCATCTCTTGGACAATAGACTTCGTCTTCAGTCTTTTTTCCTTGATAAAACCCGTGCAATCCCATGTTTTCTTTAATATTCATCCGGTTAGCTCTGAAATCACAATAAACACAAAAACCACGCATAATTCCAAACAAATGATATTAATTACGTGTTTTGGTCTTGTTTTAGCCAGAATTAAGTGGTAAAAGGATGGGTGTTTACACACCTATCATCCACCTATCTGGTGGAAAATGGATTTAAAAGGGGCACCATAGATCAGACCTTATTTACAAAGAAGACTGGTAAGGATGTCTTACTTGTTCAGGTTTATGTGGATGATATCATCTTTGGCTCTACAAACCCAAAGATGAGTGAAGACTTTTCCAAGCTTATGACAGACAAGTTCAAGATGAGTGCAATGGGGGAGATGAACTTCTTTCTAAGGTTACAAGTTCAGCAGAAAGAAGATGGTATCTTCATCTCTCAAGACAAGTATGTGGCAGAAATTTTGAAGAAGTTTGGCTTTTCTCCACATGAAAAGAGGGCTAGTACTCCTATGGATAGAGAACACCCTTGGGGAAAAGTTGGAGATGGAAAAGATGTGGATGTCAGGCACTATAGATCAATGATTGGTTCATTGATGTATCTTACAGCCTCAAGACCTGGCATTATGTTTGCTGTGTGTGCATGTGCACGCCATCAAGTAACTCCCAAAGAGTGTCACCTTCATGCTGTCAAGAGAATCTTTAGGTACCTTAGATGTTATCCAGATTTGGGCTTATGGTATCCAAAAGATTCACCATTGGAGCTTATTGTATATTCAGACAGTGACTATGGTGGTGATAAATTTGATAGAAAATCCACAACTGGTGGATGTCAGTTTCTTGGGAGTAGGTTGATATCTTGGTAATGCAAGAAACAAAAAGTGGTGGCCAATTCTAAAACTGAAGCAGAGTATGTTGCAGCAGCTGCTTGTTGTGGACAAGTCTTATGGATTCAGAACCAACTGTTGGACTATGGGTATAATTTCATGCATACCAAGATATTTGTAGACAATAATAGTACTTTATGCATTATTAAAAATCCTGTACATCATTCTAAAACAAAACACCTTGAAATTAGACATCATTTTATAAGAGATTGTTTTGAAAAGGGTTTAATACAACCAGATAGGGTTGACACAGAAGAAAATGTGTCTGATTAATTAACTAAACCTTTTGATACTGGAAGGTTTCAATACTTGGTAACAAGTATTGGAATGATCAATCTCACTTAATATGTGTTTTGGGGTCTTTTTGTAAAAGTATTTACAGGATATGCATTGTTATTGGTCTGTTTGAAAAGTTAGATTTTCCACTATATTTGCCTAACGCTGACAAAGGTTGTCTTAACGCTGATAAGTGTTATCGTGACATTGTCAGCAACATGTTAGTTTTGTGGTTTTTGATCTAAATGTGCAGGTGGTGTTAGCATTGTACCATTGGATACAGAGTTGCTTATGGATCCTTGGAGAATCAATTGGAGCATGTTTCAATTTATGGATGATGGTTGGAATATTTATATTCCTATCTTGACATAAATTTTTATTTACATGCATATTATTCAGCAACTTGTGTATCATAGTTTAAGGGGAGGTTTTAGGAACCTTTAGGACTTTTGGGTATTCTTATAATACTATTATCACAATTCTAGATTGTGTCCACAGGTGAGTATGAGTTAGTTTACTAAATCATGAGGCACTGTAGCATGCAAAGTTTACATACTATGCATGCTGCCAAGACATTTTTGGCCTAGAATTGGATGTGGTCTGTTGGGAGACTTGAGAATGATTTATAATGGGTTTACCTGGGAGTTACAAGGGATTTTATGAGATAACTTCATTTTTAAGAATTTTGGTTAACAAGGGACACTAGAGGACTGTTATGTCTATCTTACATAAGCAAGTGTGCATAACTGGACAGTGCTCGCCGCCCTATAATAATTATCAATTTATAGGTTATCTTTACTAGGATAAATTACTTTGTTAAGGTCCTTTTTCATTTTTATTACTTTTATTTTTGGACGCTGACAAATATTTTTCCAAGCGTTGTTATGACCAATTTAGACGCTGACATGGCTTTGGCAAACGTTGACAAGAATATAGCCGTTAGGCGTTGATGGGTTATTTTTGACCGTTGGCACTCATTGGGACCTACCCAGTTGTTATTTTTGACGAATTTTGGGGCCGTAATTTTGGGAGTTGATAACTTTTCATTAATGCACAAGATAACTTATTTTCTTTTCAAGATTTTCATCATTTTATTTTGAAAATTTCTTGCCTTTTTTTTGACCAATCACATGTGCCTATCTCTCCTATATATTTGGCTCCTATTTTTAAACAGGGTACTTCATATTCTTGTCTTACACTTTTTCTCCTATAATCCATCTTTCTCAATAATTCACAAATAGCTTTCTTCAAACAATGGCACCAAAGTTTAAACCAAGTGACTTGGTATTGGGATTCAGGAGTCAGCACAACATGATTGCTTATTTGGAGGCTGATGATACTTTGTTTCCACAATACACCCAGATGGTGGCGTATTTGAATACATCTCCAATTAGTTATGCACTTTCTCATGCTCCTCTCATCACTGTCACTCATATTAAACAGTTTTGGAACATTGTAAGTTCCTCAACGCTTAATAATGTGACTACATTAACAGTTATTGTTCATGGGTGTACTTGGGTGGTTACTGAAGCCTTGGTTCACCAGGCTTTGCATCTTAATGATGCAGATGGTATAACCACCCTTCCCATCAATGAAATAGAACAAGGACTTCGGGCTTTGGGGTATCCTTTCCCTGATGAGGGTACTTTAAACAAATATCATAAACAAGAGTTTCCCCCAGCCTGGAAGTACCTCATACATGTCATCCTTCAATGTTTGAGTCCCAAATGTACTGCACACAATGAAATTAATAGATCAATTGCTAGTGCAATTGTGTGCATTGCAAATGGGCAAAAGTTTAATTTTTTAAAACTGATTTTTGATGGCATGTGTAAAAACAAAGGGAATAAGATGACTTTGGCTTATCCCAGATTTTTGCAAATGGTTTTTGATGTGCAAAATTACTGCAAAAGGGATCATGATGATTTTTATGAGATCCCTGTGCAAAAGAAAGCTATTTTTACCAAGATGAACTCACCCCCTCTCCATGAATTACCCCTCACCCAAGCTATGCTTGCTGTTATTGCAGCAGCACAACCCCAACCCGACCCACAACCCCAACTTGACCCAATACCAGAACCTTTGCCTTCACCTCAACACATGAAAATTCACCAAGAACCCTTCAACGCTGACACATTAAATGTTGGCGTTGACACAAGTAATCCAAACATTGACACCTTTCCTTCACAGACCCAAACACCCCTTAACCTTCAAACTACCACCCAATCCACATCTTCTTCTACACCACCTGAATATAGGTTTATTAAACGCCCAAGGACTACTAGAGTGTTCTCCTCTAGTGGTCCTAGCCATGTAGCAGAGATAACCACCACCACAAGTATGGTTGGTGCTATGGATGAGGCTGGGACTATTGGTACTGGCTTAGATGCAGGCCAAGACAGTTATAACATCTTTAAGACCTCATCCATGCCCCATGACTCTACTTTGGGAGGTCAAATACCCATTCTAGAGGAGGGAAGATTGGAACCATACACATTGATGGAATTGACGGCTATCTGCATTAGCTTGCAAAAGCAAAATACAGACTTGGTACAAACAGTCAGTACACAAGGCCTTGAACTTAAGCAATTGAGGGAGAGGATTGTCATTTTGGAGAATGCTAGTACTAGGCGTGGGATGGAGGAATCTTCCAAAGGGGAGGATGAGCAGATTAATGTGAGTGACAAAGGCTCACATGATGGAGAATCTTTAGGTGTTGCTGAAGCCCTCACTGAATTGAAGAAGCAACCAGGTTTTGACACATCTCTGGTTACTCCTACAAATTTGAACTTGTCTTTTACAGCTATGTTGGAGCAATTTACAAGAGGCGCTGAGACAAGTAATTTGGGCGTTGACAAGCAAAATTTGGACGCTGACACACCAAGCGCTAACAAGAGTAATTTGGGCGCTGACACAAGGAATTTGAGCGTTGACAGACCTGCATATATGGTTGATGAATTCCAGTCATCAACTATCATCAAAGAAGTGTCTTCACAGGTATTACCATCATCCTTACCCATCATTGATCCATTAGATGAGGGTAAAGGAATTATGGTAGAAGTAGAAGTTCCAAAGGATGCAGCACAAGTAGAGTTTGATTCAAAGTTGGCTGCACAACTTATGGAACAAGAAAGGAAGAAGGTTGGTGAATCACCATTTGTTGTCACTTCTGAGGAACAAGAAAGAAGTGATGAAGAAAGTTCAGATTCAAGTGTGATTATAATTGAACAACCAGAAAGACTTGAATATGGTGATGACTTGGCAAGAGACAAGCTTAGAGAGTTAAAATTGCAAGTAGACTTTGATATGCCAGAAGTAGTTCAGATGTACCATGCTTGGGAGAATAGGATTATGGAGAATCCAGATTTGACAATTTCAGACCAAATTTGGGGATTGGAGATTCTTCTAAGAGTTCAAAGAGACTGCAAGGTGATTCTGAAACACAAGGCTAGCAATGTTTTCTCACTGCTGAAGAGGGATAGAAGAGAGCTTTACTACATGTTACTCAGATGTCATGGAACTAGATGGACCTTTAAGAAATTGCAGGGTTGTCCTTTCAAGAATTGGAGTACAAGGCTTATCTCATTTGGGAAAGAGTGCATGAAATGAATACTCTTAGACTTCTTTCAGATGAAAGAAAAGAAGAACTTGCAGAAGAGATGGAGATTCAGAAGGCAATGATTGTTCCAAGGCCTTTGAAGAAGGGAGTTCCACTTGAGTTTCCTAAAGATCTAAATAAAGTGGTTCCCAGTGAAGTTGTTCTTAGAAGGAGCATTAATCTCTCACCCATGGAAGCTTCAAATATGGTACAAGTGTTACCTCTAGATGCCAGAAACCCTATCATTAGCTATGAGGAAGATGCAAGTGGGTTTTGGAAGATTGGCAGATATGGGAAAGAGGTACACACATTTACTACTCTTATGTCTCTCTTTGTAAGTATGGATAGAGAAGACTTGGCAGACCTTTGGAGGTTGTTGATATCCAAGTATGAGACTGAAGCACCTACTTCAGTAAATGGAATAAAGCTTTGGTCAACATTTAAGAGAATGTGTGCACCAGAAGAAGAAGATCCTGTTTGGAAGGATCTTGAGGATGATATCAGTGGTCTTCAAAGGCGTTTGTATTCAGCTGCTGGTGTGTATTATTTGAGCTCTACAAAGTTTGCTGAGTATCTTCTTGTAGATGCTCAGTATCCCATGTCCAAAGAAGTTTTGGACTAGATGAAGACAACACAGTTGGAGATTGATTATTCAAGTGACGTGGCCAAAGATTTGATTAGGCATGTTTATTACCAATATGATAAGATTTGTAAGATTCCTCCTAGTTCTTAATTTTTATTCAGAAACTTGAATACTGGAGTAGATATCAAGTTTAGGGGAGGATTGTTGGGAATAAAATGTAGCCAGTACACTTGAACGCTGACAAGAAGAAAACAAGCGTTGATAAGAAGAGAACAAGCGCTGACAGATCAAGCGTTGACAGGAAGAAGTCAAGCGTTGATAGGTTGAAGACAAGCACTGATAGAAAGATATGGTCTACGCGTATTTTGTTTCTAGTTTGTTTCTAGTAAAGATAGGATCAACAATGTATTTTCTGTAATTATCTTTACCTAGAATAGCTGTTACGTAGATTATTGTACAAGGCTTCTTATGTCTATAAAAGAAGACCTTTAGGTTATGTTTCATATAAGTTTTTCATACGTTTAAACACTTTCATTGTAAGCAAGTTTGTTATTATCAATCAAGTGAAAGTTTGTTTTACAACTATTTGTGTGTTCTTGTTTAAGTATTAATTCCGCATAATACTTGAATTGTTTTATACACAACAAAGTTTCTCTACGTGTTTAACTTGATCTAATCTCGTTTACACAAGCTAAATCGATCTAAGTTTGGGATCAACAAATAGTACATCTGACAAATTTATTTCCAAGTAGGAATTATAAGGTTTCATACTGATGAGTGTGAAAACACACACATTTAATAACCCAAAATCACTTAAAACACGACCAAGAATATCAGATTATATTGTTAAATTATCTGAATTACACGTGTATTTGGTGTTTGTGTGTTTTCAGGCAAAACATGTACATTTGGATCAAACACGTGCTTTTATGAGATTTATCCAAAGAAAAGATAAAAAAAGCTTTGAAGGACCAATTTTGCCAAATGAATAAAGATTCAAGGACCAATGATTCTAAGTTTATAAATTACAAGGGCTGAAGATGGCAGTTTTCAAAGTTAATAACTAAGAAGAAAAATCTGCCAATTTTCTAAAAACTACAAGGGCCAGATTTGGAAAGTTTGAAAAGATATGTTAGTTGAAGCCAAGTGGACGAATCAGAAAGTAAGGAAAGAGATACATGGATCGCCAGCTAGGCAATCACCAGCCATTCATTATAGATTTATTTGAAAGGCTCATATTTTGATCCTTACATCACCATTCAACTAATAAAAGAACGCCACATCATTTTCATCTTCAACATCTAATTGAGGAGGCTAGAGAGCATTTTATAGTTCGCAACAAAAAGATAAAATGTTCATTAACACTTCGCCAACACATTCATATACTTTAATTGCTCAATTATTCACCCAAATGAGAAACCCCAAATCTGGCAGATACACTATGAACCCTAATTGTGCTACGTGGCAACTTATGATTTGTGGAAACACGTCAACACATACCATGTTAGTTTATCGTGATCCTTGGATTATACTATTGATGTAATGATTACAAGAGAGAGAGAGAGATGAAAAACTTAGAGAGAGAAAGTAGAGAGAGGTTAGAGAGAAAAGAGATAATATTAGATTGTGTAAAAAAATGAGAACCAACAACCAACCCCTCCTAACATGCTAGAAGGGGGTTTATATAGCCCACCCTACATGTGGGCTTTGCGGGTTATATGTTAGACTATGACTACGAGCCCATAGTACGTATATATTGTTGGAGCGACCGAACCTTCCTAAATACGTAAAAATGTATTTCCAACAATCTCCCTTAAGTGAGGTCACTCCAAACAAGGGCGTTACCCGAGTTAAAATAATAAAATAAACCTAGCATACTATGCTTGTCTTGAACTCGTAGTCGTCTTTTCTTTTTCTTGTGAATATGCTGATGTGATCTTTGACTTTAGTCTTGAGCATGTTTCCTTGCCTTGACCTTGTGCATTCATCACTTGTGATATTCGCCTCCTCGTGACTTCATGTTCCACATACTTATACCTATATAAATTCTTGAAAGCTTTAGAGTTTGATAGAGCGGAAGACTTTACTTTTAGGCTTTCTTGAATTTGATGAAGTATTAAGTGCAGAAAGTATAAGCATGTGGGGACGACTTCTTTTGGTACACCGAAATGCCACCGTCTTTGTACGCTGCATAAGACAGTTAGCAACAAAACATATACATGGATGAAATGTCTTTGAACATTTCAACCTAATTAGGTAGCATTTTACCTCCGGTCGGTGAAGACCGTTGGACGATATTAAATATCGTACTTGTAGCAGGTAGTTTCAATTAAGAACCTCCTTTACAAGATTTCGCCGGTAAATACGTTCTCTTTACTCGACCGTCCAAAGCTGACTGCGAACGTAAAGAGTGAATCATTTGGATAAAATTATCCGCATGATTGAAGCCGTCAATTCATATACTTGGAACAAGTGAAATTCAATTAAGAACCGCACCATCGTTGCTTTCCAGTTGTCACGAGCTTGATTCATATATAATCTTACAAGTTACCTACCAAGTGCTGTTTGATGTTAACACTAGAAGGATTTCCACTCATCACTGTGAACACTATAGAGTGTGACTCTGAGTGTTCTTGCAAGATCACTAAGATATTGCGTAGAGGCCTGAAACGTGTTTATGTTTAGTTAAGAATGAAACCACTGTTGCTTTCCAGATATCACAAGTTTGATTCATAAAGAATGGCACAAGTCACCTACCATGATCTGTTTGAAACTATGATTTTTAGTCCAATTAATTTTCGTTCCACGGATCGACTCGAATTGATTTTCGATTAAAACGTAAGATTATATTTGTTTTTGGTAAATCGTATTTTTGTTGTCTTTTTAAACTAATTATATTTAAAATTAAAAACTAATTTAATTAAATCTATTTTAAAACTAATTGAAAATATAAACCTATGTAAAAATTAAACTAATTAAAATTATTTTAAATGATAGCTATTTTAAACCAATTCAAAAATCTAATTTAAACAAATTTTAATAAAAAAACTAAATTAAAGTAAAAACTTTAAAAGCAAAAATATTAAAAACTATTTTAAAGACTTTTAAATAAAAACTTATTTTTAAAATAAACAAAATAAAATGAAAACAAATTCAAAGTTATAAAAGTAAATAAATATATATTTTTTAATTTTTTAAACTTTTTATATTTAAACAAAACTGAATTTAAGAAATTTTATATAAAACTTTTTAAATAAAATTTAAAACTAATAAAACTTTGAATTAAACTAAATTAAAATAACTGCAACTAATTAATTAATCCTATATTAAGTAATTAATGCGTAATAAAAATCAAAAGAGGGTCCAGCCGAGATGGTAAACGCGTATGGTTCCTATGCTAGAGGTCACGGGTTCGAACCCCGTTGAGGACTAATATTTTTTTGCTATTAAATTATACTTGGAATTTTTGGACAGTTAAATCCACAGACCAAATGGGTCTGTGAACTTTATCAGCAAACAAGTAAATTCCAAATAAGGTAAAAGCAACAAACAAGCTGAATCAAAAATTAAACCAATACCCAAATAAGTAGTAACAATAAGCTGAAAAACAGATAAAACTCAAGCAGATAACAACAAACTGATTTTTAAAAAAAAAAACAATAACCAGATTTAAATAATCTTAATACCTAGCATATCCAAATAAAACAACTCCAAAAGCAGTAAAAGATCTAATTAAGCAGTAAAAAAAAACTTATCCAAAATAAACTGAAATCAAATAAGCTAAAGAGTGAAAAAGCAGATTTTAACAATCAAACAAATCACTATAATACCACTAAGCAAAAACAGCTTCAAACAAATGCTACCCAATTCAAACAGTAATAAGTCTATTGAAAATCAAAACAAAACTGATAACAAATAAGCAGTTCAAAACTAACTTAAACAAAAATATATTTAAAACTAATAAATCAAGAAAATCCAAACAAACAGATTAAATAAACTAATAAGCAAACTATATTTAACCGAAACTTAAGAAAAGGAAAAGAGATTAGAACCTAGTTGACGAAACCTTTGAGCCGTAGGTTGGCGCTGAGCCACCTCACTGAACCGAAACAACGCCAAACACCACCCTCAATAATCAACCGCTCGAAACCAATTCTCGATCCGAAACCTTCGAACCAAACAAAAATCGCCCGAACAATACCTTTTTATGTTTTTTATTTTCCAATGGGGAAAATAATATCTCTTCCTTTATTTTTTTATTTTTTTTTCTTTAAATATTTTTTTAATAATAAATCAATTCGAGGAATAGTGATATATAAGAAAAACAGATTAATAAAATTAAATGAGAACAGTAACAGAACTACTTTAAAGATTAAAGTTAAGAGTTGCAAGAAATTAAAGAGAGACAAAAATTAAATAGAATTTAACTTTTCATTAATATAAATTCAAAATTACAAGTGCTGGAATTAAAAAATTACAAGATTAAATCTAAGACCTAATTTACTGAAAAATAAAAATTAAAGAAAAAGCTATCTAACATTACAGATTAAGGGGGTTTTATAGGAGAACCCCGAACCTTCTAGGTTCTCCTTGGAGCCCAAGGCTAAAGATCTTGGCCCTTCAATCTCTTCTCTTTCCTTCTTCATTTGATCAAACGGCTGAGAAAGATCTGTGAGTCCGGATTGCCAGCGTGGGTTTGTTGAGTTGTTTTGATCCAATTAAAACAAAGGAAGGTGCCACGTTGGTTTGATGTGAGAGGACCACTGGTGGTGATTCTTCCCTGAAAACTTGGGGGGTTTAATTTCTTTTGATGTGAATTAATAGAAATTAACAAAAGCCCCCTTTTTTTCTCTTGGTTAATTTCTTGATGGGTAAAAATTAGGGTTGGGTGCGTCTGGTACTTGGGAGGAGAAAAGGGTGGGAATAATTTTTTTTCTTCTTGGTGATATCGAAATAGGGAAGGTGGGGTAAAATCTGTTTGTTTTATTTATTCATTTAGTGGGTTTGGGAAAGGGTTAAACCGTGTATGATGATGACACGTGGGGGGGAAGTTTGGTTGTATGTGGGAGGGAGCATGGTAAGGAAGAGTGGGGTGAAGAGACGTGTATAGTTACACGTGGGTAATGGACAGTTTATTTACATGATTTAAAAGTTGTGAAATGTGGAGTTGACCGGATTTGGGTAAAGTTTGTGTGTTTTGACTCTAGAGAAAGTGAATTTATATTCACTTAATTACCCGTCCCAATCTTTTTTAGCAACTTTGGGCTTTAAGAGCCCAAATCTTCCATCCGTTTATTCATTCGTCTAATAAATGAAATATGGGCCTTGGATGGGGCTTTTTTATCCATTAGCAAATCCATCAATCTTCTTAAATGGGCTTGTGGCCCATTAATCATACATGGGATCCACAAGGCCCAAAAATTAAATCCCCGAATAAAACGACTTGATCTATGGTATTTTGGTCCTTTCTTCAAATCGTATCGATTTTATCGGGTTTCGTGATCTTCGGCACACTTTTGGTCTTTTGACTTTGTCTTTCGTCTTTCTTGACTTTTCTTCGACATTTGACCGTGAAATCCCGTGTTTTCTCTTCTTTTGATCATTTGTACCTATTTAACACACAAAACACAAAACCACGCGTAATTCCAACATTTAAGATGTAAAACACATGATTAGGTCTTGTTTTTCCTTGATTTTAGTGGCAAAGGGATAAGTGTTTACACACTTATTAAATCCCCTACACTTGACCATTGCAATGACCCCATGCAATGCATAGTTTTAAAGCATTAAGTTACATTTATCTCATAATTAATCCATCTCGGCCTTTATAATTATTACCACTACTACTATGACGAAAAGATAAAAACTTTAATGGAAACAAAAATTAAATGATTATTTTATTAACTTGGAAATTATTAGATGGAAGAAACTCGTAAAGAAATCTATGACTTAGATTAGGGCTTTGGTGTCAGGAATATTAATCACCCTCAAGTTTCACGTTCCCCATACCAAGCTCAAAAACGAGATCATTGTTATTATAAGTTAGCATAACTAACACTTGCTCATGTGGTTTAGTTAATCACTTAGACCCCCTTATTCCTACGGTGTATCTCTTGTATTTTATTTTTGTCTTGAATGATCACGAGGATACATTTTTGACTTATTTCGATAATTTATTAAGGCTGAAAATAAAGTGGGACGATTTAATCAATAGTTAGCTAAAGGACAAAATCTTTTAAAACTGCTTCTCGAAACCTCAAAAAGTTCATATCTTGGCATAACTTGTTTCACGATTTGAGACCTTTCTCGGACCGATATTTGGCTTGTACTTCAAACTTCAAATCTTGAGAGACGATCTTGAAATTATGGTCTTCTCTTCATTTTGGTATACATCTTCATAAAGAGTGAAAGATGCTTCAAACGTTGACCACGACTTCTTCATTTATCCTCTTCTTTATTTAGGATTTTGATATACAACGATCCGCCTCCTTTTCGGAATTGGATCTATTTATCCTCATACCTTGTTAGGGTCTTTTTGGATAGACTTCTCCATGATCTTTAGGGGAGTAATTGCTTCTCGTCGTGTGTCTTGATCCTTCATATTGATTTGGATTAATGATCTTCACATCATCTTAGGATCTTTAGCAAAAAGTGAATCCTCATGCCTTGTTAGGGCCTTTTTGGACTCGGGTATCCTCATGCCTTGTTAGGGCCTTTTTGGATAAGCCAATATTCGCGTCCCGCTTCAATAAGTTATGCCTTGGCTATGAACTCTAATTAATACTGAGCAACTTTTAAACGATCTTGTGCTAGAAGCTAAGTAACCTTTTAAATCGTACAACCTTATTTATTGCAAATATATTTATTAACAAGTGATGGGAGAAAAAGCTCATAACTAACTCACATAAGTTAATGAAAGAATACCAAACTTATAATTAACTCTATCATCTCTCGTTCTCCACAATTTAAAATCTCAAGGAATGAGACTCGTGGATGCTTTGCCTAATAAACCAATTAAGGTCCATATGGTTAAGGATACTAGCTAGAGTAAACTTGGATAAGTAAACTCGGGTTGAGTCAAAATATTCACGACGGGCCTAAAATATCAAAGATATCTAAACTTGTTAAAACCATTTAATTTATTTATTCATTTTTGACTTTATTGGAAAATACGATGCGATGATAAAAGGAAAGAAAATAAATGAAAATACTACTAGGCCAAAATAGATCAAAAATTTGAAAAACGTTGAAAATTTTAAAAATTTTCCGGTTAAATGGGGTCAAATTCATGGAAAAGGCCACTAAAATTTCGATAGAAATCCCCCCTACACTTAAGATAAACATTGCCCTCAATGTTTAAGCATCTGGGAGAATAAACTCCCCTACACTTAGGACATTGAGTACGTTGTTTAAATCGAGCTAAGGAAAGGACAACTAAAGTGATTTTATTCGTCTTATTTATATACAAGATAGAATCACAATAGCAAAAACTTATCGAAGGAAACGGGTACATGGGTAACACGAGAACACGGGTCTCGTCAAAAGTACCAAAAGTGGATCATCAAAGCACATGTCCCTACACACAACATCACAACACAAACAACCTACTTGGCTCCCCCTACACTTATTGGTGAAAATGGGTGAAAAATGGTAAAAATCTAACCTAGTTAAACGATGCTTGATTTTTAATCACGAGTATCTAGCTCGAATCGAATTCCCGAATGTCATCATTCAAATGGGAAAATCATGGAACAACCGAGATTTCCAAGGGAGGAAAATCTCTCCATGATAAAGGTGAAACAAAGTCATACAAGGCATACCCCATGAAAATCCACCCGGTCAAACACATAATTTCCATCACAAAAGGAAATAAACCCCGAGGTGGTACGTAAGTCATAGAAAAGTGGGGTATCCTTAGGCAAAAGTCTCTTACTAGGAAGGGTAAGGTGGTATGGCAATAAAAGCACAAAAGTCTCTATTCCCGGATCAAACAACGGTTCCTTAATGGGAAAATAGCAAGAGGTGTCGACATTTAAGCTCAAAATATCATCAAAATCCATAGTGGGAAAGTCATCCTCTTCCAAACTTGACGTGAAAACATAAGTATCGTCGGAGTCATAGGAAAACTCTTCCTCATGAGGAAAATAGGTATTCAGAAAGATATCTAAATCCTCCTCAAATGGAATAACCTCTAAAGTAGGTAAGATCTCTAAGAGTGGAGGATCCTCCTCATAAGTCATGACTTCTAAAATTGGAGTATAAAAGTCAAAAGGAGTCTCCATGGAAGAATCACTCATAGAGATATGAGGTGTATTAAGCTCATGGGGTGGGTCATCAAAATTAATGAGATCACTTAAAGAAGTGTCATCATCGTAGGTATCAAAGATTGGTAAATCATAGATGGGTGGGTCTAAAGTGGGTAGGTCAAAAGACGAGTCGTCTAAGCCGAAAATAGTGTGATCACTTGAAGAAGTGTCATCACTATCGGTGTCATAAATAGGAGTATCAAAAATTTGAGGCTCTAAGGGAAGGGATGAGTTTATCACAAAATCATTTTGATTAGACTTTTCAATTCCAAAAGGATTAATAAAAATCTCGTCATTGTCATAATTAAGAACATCAATCATATTGACCGACTCTTTTCCATTTGATTTCGTTGTGATTTTTCCCATTTTAAAAACTTGTTGTTCATCCCGAACCCTAAGAATTAACTCCCCTTCGGCTACATCAACTAAGGCTCTTCCGGACCTTAAGAATGGTCTACCAAGTATTAACGGAATACGAGGATCCATCTCATAGTCGACGACGACAAAGTCCACGGGAAAAATAAATGTACCGACTCGAACAAAAACATCTTCGGCAATACCAACGGGGTATGCGAGAGTTCGATTAGCTAACTCTAAAGTCATACGAGTCGGTACAAGGTCGGGTAATGACAATTGTTTCCAAACCGAAAGTGGCATAAGATTGATGCTAGCGCCGAGATCCGCTAAAGCCATACAATCATCGATTTGAGGAAACGAGCAAGGTAACACGAATCATCCGGGATCTCCTAGCTTTTCGGGAAGCTCTTTGAGAAGAACCGCGGAACAATTCTCATTTAAACGGGTGTTAACGAGTTCAACCATTTTTTCCTTCTTATTGAGCAAATCTTTAAACATTTTGACAAATTTTGGCATTTGAGCAAGTGCTTCAATAAGGCTTACGTTAAAATTCACATTGGAAATCATTTTCAAAAAATTAGAGACATGAATGTCATCTTTGGTGAGCACTTTAGTCTTGCCTAACCTAGATGGATAAGGAATATTAGGCTTAGGTTGAGAAGGAGAAGGACTCGCTTCTTGAACAACCGTAGGAATAGGCTCTTTTGGCAATGGAGGACTAGTACTAGGAGTGGTAGTGGGGGGAATCACCGGAGGGGGAGTAGGATTAGTCATTATGACCTCCGGGCCTTGTCTCTCCTTTATGGGCGAAGAGATGGAAGGTCCCACTAAATTGGCTCCACTTCGAGTATTGATAGCACTCACATTAGCATGAGGGTTAATCTCGGTATTGGATGGTAAGGCACCTTGGGGTCTAAGGGTTTGCAACATAGTCAAAAATCTCTTATCGTTGGACTCTTGCATTTGTCTAGTAGACTCTTGCATAGCTTTCATGATTTTCTCATGTTCGGTCAATTTCTGTAGAACCAAGTCCATTTGAGGGTTTTGCATATTCATTTGACTGAACCCTTGATTATTAACCCCTTGATTAGGAAAACTTTGATGTTGATATTGAGTTTGAAAATCGTTGTTATTGTAAAAACCTTGATTATTTTGAAACCCTTGATTTTGACCATTATAAATCCCTTGATTTTTATTCCCTTGAAAATTACCCATTTGAGGACCTTGGTTCCTATTTTGGTATTGGGTATTTTGGGCGGGTGGGGGTGGTCTTTGAGGTGCTACAAAACCCGGGGGAGTCAAATAATTAGTACTCTTGTAAGACAAATGGTTAACATCAACATTAGGTTTAAATGGAACCCTTTCATTAGCATTAAAAGCACAAACTTGTTGTTGTTGATTATAAACCTTGTTACAATTGAAATATGAATGTGGTCCACCACAAGTCTCACGCGTTTCACTATTATCTTTCACGGCATGCACATGTTTAGTGAGGGCGTCGGTATTTAGTGCAAGGTGTTTCACAATTGAAGTAAGCTCCTTAATTTGATTATTCACCTCATTATCACTAGCACTAGCTATTGTAGTCCGAAAACTCTTAGTTTTCACTTTTGCCTTGTTCTCAATAATGGCCCAAGCCTCGTTTATGGTTTTCACAAGAATATTGCCCCCGCGGCACTATTAAGTGAGTTTTGGTCATTTAGAGTTAAACCATTGTAAAACGTATTTATTTGATGCACTTTAGTGAAACCGTGTTGTGGACATTTTCTCAAAAGCTCTTTAAATCGATCCCAAGACTCACTAAACGTTTCCCCATATTTTTGCTCAAAGGTGATTATTTCATTCCTTAAAGAAGTGGTCCGTGATGGTGGGCAAAAGTAATTAATGAACTTGGTCTCTAAGTCGATCCATGTTGTAATACTTTGGGGTGGTTCCTTATCAAGCCAAATCCGGGCTTGTCCCTCGAGAGAAAAAGGAAAAAGTTGTAGGCGAACGGCCTTTTGTGGCACCTCATTGTATTTGACGGTATTTGCTAATTGGATGAATAGTTTGATATGAGCATGTGGGTCATCATTAGTACGACCTAAAAATGGTGTAGCGGAAACCATTCGAATAAAATCCGGTTTAAGTTCAAAATGATTAGCTCCAATTGTCGGCACCACAATCGCGTCATCGTTTCCTTCAACGTGAGATTGAAGAATCTCAATCATTTGTAGATTATCCGTTGCCATCGTTATGTCGAAAGCTCGATTCTCGGGATCGGCTTGAATGACGGTCTTTTTGTTTTTGTTTTTCTTCTTCTTCTTTTTGGAAGAATTGGAAGAGTTTGGTACACCACTCGGTATGTATGTACGCGCGCGAGTGCGCATACAATTAAAACTTTGGAATGAGGTAGGTGACCTCGGTCGACTTTGAGAGGAAAAGGATTTTCCCTCTCGAGGAGCAATAGTAAAAAGCTACAAAAATATATACTTAAGTACTAATTGAGTCGGCAAACCAATAATCGGTCTTCCCTCTCAATATACGCACAAGCAAGCGGGGAAACGAGGTGGCACAAAGCACTTAAAAACCTTTTTCCTTAGACGGCCTTTTATAGCGCGTCACTTTATACCCACCTTATAGTTTGTATATGTCGAGTTCAAACGTCTTACTAGTATTTATCTATTTTGCCTTTTTATTTCGTTTAGGATTCGACTACAATAGTTAGGTGATGAAATCCCAACTAAGGCTTATTTGAAAAGTAGGTAAGTTATTGTGCTACGTAATATATTATAGTAAAAGAAAAATCTTTTTTGTATTTTTTCAGAAAAATATATATTCACAAGAAAAATCGAACGAAATCCAACTAAAAATTAACACTAATACGTAATATTTTTGGTGTAATATTTTTAGGAAAAAGTATTACTTTTGATTTTTTTTAATTTTTTTTGTACAATTCTTAGGAAAGAAATTGCTTTTGTGATTTTTTAATTTTTTTTGTATTTTTAAGTTTTTGATTTTTTTTTTGTATTTTTGATTTTTTGTGCAAGAAAATTAACGTTCAAGAAGAACGGATCCCAAAATCCAAACGTCTTCACGAAAAATGGTCAATCGTACGAGCGAAGCGGCAGCGGCGCCATTTGAAACTATGATTTTTAGTCCAATTAATTTTCGTACCACGGATCGACTCGAATTGATTTTCGATTAAAACGTAAGATTATATTTGTTTTTGGTAAATCGTATTTTTGTCGTCTTTTTAAACTAATTATATTTAAAATTAAAAACTAATTTAATTAAATTTATTTTAAAACTAATTGAAAATATAAACCTATGTAAAAATTAAACTAATTAAAATTATTTTAAATGAAAGCTATTTTAAACCAATTCAAAAATCTAATTTAAACAAATTTTAATAAAAAAACTAAATTAAAGTAAAAACTTTAAAAGCAAAAATATTAAAAACTATTTTAAAGACTTCTAAATAAAAACTTATTTTTAAAATAAACAAAATAAAATGAAAACAAATTCAAAGTTATAAAAGTAAATAAATATATTTTTTTTTATTTTTTAAACTTTTTATATTTAAACAAAACTGAATTTAAGAAATTTTATATAAAACTTTTTAAATAAAATTTAAAACTAATAAAACTTTGAATTAAACTAAATTAAAATAACTGCAACTAATTAATTAATCCTATATTAAGTAATTAATGCATAATAAAAATCAAAAGAGGGTCCAACCGAGATGGTAAACGCGTATGGTTCCTATGCTAGAGGTCACGGGTTCGAACCCCGTTGAGGACTAATATTTTTTTGCTATTAAATTATACTTGGAATTTTTGGACAGTTAAATCCACAGACCAAATGGGTCTGTAAACTTTATCAGCAAACAAGTAAAATCCAAATAAGGTAAAAGCAACAAACAAGCTGAATCAAAAATTAAACCAATACCCAAATAAGCAGTAACAATAAGCTGAAAAACACATAAAACTCAAGCAGATAACAACAAACTGATTTAAAAAAAAAACAATAACCAGATTTAAATAATCTTAATACCTAGCATATCCAAATAAAACAACTCCAAAAGCAGTAAAAGATCTAATTAAGCAGTAAAAAAAAACTTATCCAAAATAAACTGAAATCAAATAAGCTAAAGAGTGAAAAAGCAGATTTTAACAATCAAACAAATCACTATAATACCACTAAGCAAAAACAGCTTCAAACAAATGCTACCCAATTCAAAAAGTAATAAGTCTATTGAAAATCAAAACAAAACTGATAACAAATAAGCAGTTCAAAACTAACTTAAACAAAAATATATTTAAAACTAATAAATCAAGCAAATCCAAACAAACAGATTAAATAAACTAATAAGCAAACTATATTTAACCGAAACTTAAGAAAAGGAAAAGAGATTAGAACCTAGTTGACGAAACCTTTGAGCCGTAGGTTGGCGCTGAGCCACCTCACTGAAACGAAACAACGCCAAACACCACCCTCAATAATCAACCGCTCGAAACCAATTCTCGATCCGAAACCTTCGAACCAAACAAAAATCGCCCGAACAATACCTTTTTATGTTTATTATTTTCCAGTGGGGAAAATAATATCTCTTCCTTTATTTTTTTATATTTTTTTTCTTTAAATATTTTTTTTAATAATAAATCAATTCGAGGAACAGTGATATATAAGAAAAACAGATTAATAAAATTAAATGAGAACAGTAACAGAACTACTTTAAAGATTAAAGTTGAGAGTTGCAAGAAATTAAAGAGAGACAAAAATTAAATAGAATTTAACTTTTCATTAATATAAATTCAAAATTACAAGTGCTGGAATTAAAAAATTACAAGATTAAATCTAAGACATAATTTACTGAAAAATAAAAATTAAAGAAAAAACTATCTAACATTACAGATTAAGGGGGTTTTATAGGAGAACCCCGAACCTTCTAGGTTCTCCTTGGAGCCCAAGGCTAAAGATCTTGGCCCTTCAATCTCTTCTCTTTCCTTCTTCATTTGATCAAACGACTGTGAAAGATCTGTGAGTCCGGATTACCAGCGTGGGTTTGTTGAGTTGTTTTGATCCAATTAAAACAAAGGAAGGTGCCACGTTGGTTTGATGTGAGAGGACCACTGGTGGTGATTCTTCCCTGAAAACTTGGGGGGTTTAATTTCTTTTGATGTGAATTAATAGAAATTAACAAAAGCCCCCTTTTTTTCTCTTGGTTAATTTCTTGATGGGTAAAAATTAGGGTTGGGTGCGTCTGGTACTTGGGAGGAGAAAAGGGTGGGAGTAATTTTTTTTCTTCTTGGTGATATCGAAATAGGGAAGGTGGGGTAAAATCTGTTTGTTTTATTTATTCATTTAGTGGGTTTGGGAAAGGGTTAAACCGTGTATGATGATGACACGTGGGGGGGAAGTTTGGTTGTATGTGGGAGGGAGCATGGTAAGGAAGAGTGGGGTGAAGAGACGTGTATAGTTACACGTGGGTAATGGACAGTTTATTTACATGATTTAAAAGTTATGAAATGTGGAGTTGACCGGATTTGGGTAAAGTTTGTGTGTTTTGACTCTAGAGAAAGTGAATTTATATTCACTTAATTACCCGTCCCAATCTTTTTTAGCAACTTTGGGCTTTAAGAGCCCAAATCTTCCATCCGTTTATTCATTCGTCTAATAAATGAAATATGGGCCTTGGATGGGGCTTTTTTATCCATTAGCAAATCCATCAATCTTCTTAAATGGGCTTATGGCCCATTAATCATACATGGGATCCACAAGGCCCAAAAATTAAATCCCCGAATAAAACGACTTGATCTATGGTATTTTGGTCCTTTCTTCAAATCGTATCGATTTTATCGGGTTTCGTGATCTTCGGCACACTTTTGGTCTTTTGACTTTGTCTTTCGTCTTTCTTGACTTTTCTTCGACATTTGACCGTGAAATCCCGTGTTTTCTCTTCTTTTGATCATTTGTACCTATTTAACACACAAAACACAAAACCACACGTAATTCCGACATTTAAGATGTAAAACACATGATTAGGTCTTGTTTTTCCTTGATTTTAGTGGCAAAGGGATAAGTGTTTACACACTTATTAATGTTCGCTCAAGAAGTATTTCGATATTCATTGTAAATACTTGCGTATTACTCGGATGTTCAGGTAAGATCATGAAGATTTTGCGTAGGACTCTTAATATCTTTCTTACTTTTCACATAATGTGAAGAAGCAAGGAAATATGGAAATGTGTCATAATGAGATTACTAATGGTCTCAAATGGCTCTAGACTCGATCGTGCAATTTGGATTTTAGTGATCGGAGGCTGGAGAGGAGTGCCACCATTTCAATACCAAATTATTCGGAGTGAATGAATTGATAGATAACATGTTGATCTGCGTGTGATTAAAACAAACCTTTTAAGAGATATCTAAGTTAGCTGGGATGAGTTGTGCATTGCATCACTGGGTCCATGATGTCTATCTTCAATATCGAGCATCATTAAAAATGATCTTAATTGCATATGTGTGTGACCCGGTTTCTGCCTAACTTGTAAGGAGGGCTTCTTTCTTTAGACCCTTTATCTTTACAATTCTTTTTCATTCTTCAACCCCTTTAATGCTTACCAATACGTCATAACTAGCACCTTTTTGTGATTGTTCCAGTGCTAACTTAAGTACCTGGTCGGCATTCATCTACGTTCACAATCTTTCTCCATCTTTCCTAAGGACTACTATTTCTAGCTATGGAATGTCCTTGGGAAGATTTCTCCGGTTCTAGAAGAATCATTGGACTTTAACCTATCCTACCATCCTTATGTCACCACAATCATCACCGTCGTGAATAGAGATGTTTTGGGTAAGTGTATGTCACCATGACATCCATTTTGATGTACAAATCCATTTTGCTCCCCCTTAACATATGCCATGCTATTCGAAAACATTTCGCACATGTCGGGATGAGCCAACACATTAAGTAAACCATTATAGATCTCCATATTAAATCACATTTTCTCCCATATTAAAAATATTAACCCAATCGATGTTTTTAATATCAATTGATTTAATGAAATTTTAAGAAAATTTGGGAAGAAAAATGCAAATCCAATTATCTTCATGATTTTCACAAGCTCCCCCTCAAATTAATGAAGGTATACTTGATACGTAAAATAAACACCTTTTAAACACAAGTGTAAGGTACTTATCACGTGCAAATGTGATAACCCTAACCCGTGGTCATTATTTAATTATATTTTTACGTATATTTTTGAAATTTTTGACGAGATTGAATGTTATGTTGTATGGTGATTTGAATTGAATGAATGTTGAAAGTTATATCTTTACGTTTTGACGAGTTATGAGGATTATTAGTGATCGCGATATCAAAGGATGCCCGAAATTTTACGTTTTGTTTTTAGTCATGTCAATGTTTGATATTTGACGTTTTTATTTTTAATTTAGTATTAAGTCGTGTCGGGACTATATAATATCATATTTTGTATGCGTTTTAAGTTTTGAGAAGTATTTTTATGAAACCCGAGACCCGTAAATATTTTCAAAATTGACTAATAGTCATTTCCCGCTTTTTAAACAAGTATTTGCATTTTGATCCACAAGAATCACAATTGGCAAAAACTACCCTAAACTTTCCACATATAAAAGGAAAATTAATACACAAAACACATACAAAATCCCACTAACTAGAAAATTTACTTCTCTCCCCTCCCACCCTCTCTTATGCCGCCACCCCCATACCACCAAAAACCACCATCATCTCAATTTCTAGTTTGAATCTATAAAAACTAAACAAAGACCCATCTTAGTTTCTCCATGCTCTACAATTTGGTATAAAATTTAGCCACATGTAAGAACTTTTTGTAAAATCCCATTTTTGATGAAAATCTTGTGTTTTGATCTTGTTTATGTATTGTATGTAGGTGTTTATGATGATATATATGATTTTTACTTGTTGCATGTTAAAATTTTTTGAGTTGTGTTTTATTTGATTTGATCATCTAGGATGATATAGGATGTTAGGATTAGAATTAATAGTATTAGGATGATTATAGTTGTAAAAATAATGTTAAAATGGGTTAAAAATATGATTTTGAGTGATTTTTAAGAAGTTATTTTAGGTCAGCAGCTAAAATGTAAATTTTGGAAAACCTAAGTTTGAGTTTGATATGAGTTGATTAGATATTATGGTAGAGGATTTCATAAGCTTCGATTTGGTATAAAGTAGAGCTTCTAGCTCTAAACGAGCGAAAAGTTATGATAGTTTGATTATTCGTGTACCGGGAGACGAGTATCGGCACAATATATAGTTGTTGTCGATATTTGGATCGAATCTCGGTGACTATAGAAAGGATTTTGAAATGAGTTAAGGACTGATGAAGAAGTGTAAACATTAGGATGTTGAGTCTATTTTCAAATATAGGTGTCGGTTTTGCAAATGGAGTCATTTATAGAGGTCAAAATAACTATATGAGTCGATAGCGTAAAACTGTCCGGTTTTTGTAGTTCGAAGATTGTCGGGCAGGGAACCTTAAAAGTAAAATCTTTTAACCAACTTTTGGGAGTACTTTATATATATAATAAGTGAAGTCTCTGAGTAGTATCATAAACATTTGACGTATTTAAGTAGGGAAAACAGTTTGAACGATAAGTATATTTATATATATATATCGACAAATTTTTAATAAAGGAAATAAATAAAGTAAAAGTGTAATAGGTGTACATATGTAGCAATTATATAATTGAGAATGACGTGAGTTTAATTTTGACTTTGAGTTATTTATTTTATCTTATTAAGTATGAAATATTACTTGAATATATTATTAAAGGTGCGTGTTTTATTTTGATAGATTGTGAATTTCGTGTTCGGCGGACATCGTCAATCGTTGAAAGTCGTCTTACTATTGCTATTGCTCAAGGTAAGTCTATAGCCTTGTTTTATACTTGTTTTTAATGATTTTAAAACCCGCGAGGGGGATACATGCTATTTGAAATAAAATGAACACATGTCATGAATAATTGTTGGACCCGAATGTTGCCCTTGTTGCCTGATATTGCCTTGAATTGTATAAGTACCTAAGTTGCAAAAGTCCCTAAATTCATGAACCGTTAACTATGTTCTAGCTCTTTGTTGTGAGTTGGGAATAGCCGCTTATTCAAATGATAGTACTATTGGGCCGACGACCCTATCTGAGAACAGGGCTTTACGCTGAGTAACCTTTGGGAAGGATAATTTACGAGAATGAGAATGTGGTATACTTGCAACCGATACCCTAGTAGGGGCAATGGAATTCATATAGTCATGCTGGCATTTGGCGTGGGTGACTAAGTTAAGGGGTCGGTGTCATGAGCTTAATACAATTCGTTAGCTATTGCTATAAAATGAAATGCCTGATTAATAGATTGTATACGTAGCAATTCTATTAAACGATTATGATTGATTTTATGATGTGTTCAAATGAGTTTTGTTAAACCTATAGATTCACTCAGCATTATTGTTGATTTGTTTAAGCATGTATTTTAGGTAATCTGATGTGTTTATCAAGGAGCTTGCTTGGGAAGGTTGCGATGTCGCTTTTATAGTGGTTTAGTCTGAAATTGTTTTCTTTCCCTGTCAGTATAAAATATTGTCTTGACTTCAGAAAAATTATAAAAATCATTTTTGAGTATTTTATAGTTGATAAAAGTTTGTATTTTTGGGATGGTATCTTCGGGGGACCGAAACGCTACTCTGATACTTTATGAAATCAATTTATTGGGATTGAAAACTTTAGACTAAAGATAGTATTATTTTATCTTATATTCCAAATATTTTATTTTTAGATTGTACCAAGTGCTTTTAGTGACGAAGTTTGAGTTTATCACCCAAATGTGTATTTCCGTTGCGCAATGTAATTTGGGGGTGTCAAAGATTGTTAATCAGAGCTTTTAGTTATAGCAAATTAGGTCGATTTTTGAAAATGTCCTAAACTATAACGTTGGTGTCGAAAGTATTTTATAAAAACAACGCAACTTCTCTGCAAGGCTCCGGTAAGATTATTTATTTTTGTTATGCTTTATATTATAGATGTATCCCTCAAAACTGTTCTGAATCCCTTAGTATTTATTAAGTAAATACTGTGATAAGGTATTGGTATTAATGAAAGGACACATAGTGCTTTCATCATAATTTATTTTTGTGAATATTGCATAATTATCATTTGCATTGCATTGCATACATATATATTGGCATACGTAAATCATTTGCATTTGCATGACCATGCATTGCATATATATTTTTGAATACTGACCTTATGTACTCTTGAATTTTCTGTGATTGCAGAAAATGGCCGATATACCACCTAATAGCAGTAGGCAGGGATATGCTGTAGGCAAGCCGGGTGTTCTATTTCCGTGGGGTAAAGGTGGATGGTGGATAGATGACGAGGATGATAAGGACGATAAGAATAACTTTGTGTAGTCTGAGAGTGATAATTTAAGGACTGAGAGTGAAGTTGGAAAGACTGAGGTTAGAGCTGAGGTAAGAAGTTATGGAACTGACTTTAAGACGTATTAGGAAGAGAGAGATAGGCTACGCAGGATAAGTGATTATGAAGCCCACCTTAGGTCATATCTTGAACCGTATTGGAAGTTTTAGGACAATGAGAAGAATGTTGATTCACATTATATAAGTATCCGCCGTGCCAAGGTGCGGATCTGAAGTATGGATTAGAGGATCCGCCGTGCTATGATCCAGAAAGGAGGTGCAACAAGTTGGAACCGGATGAGGACGGAGCCTAGACTAGCCAAGTTGGAGAAAATGATGTGCCATATCCTATGGAGCGATGAAGTGATTGTTGGGAATAAATTAAGGCCAGATCACTTGAGCGCTGACAAGAACAAAACAAGAGTTGACAAGAACAAAACAAACGCTGACAGCTCAAGCGTTGACAAGTTAAAGTCAAGCGTTGACACATTGAAGACAAGCACTGATGGAAGATATATTCTACGCGTGTATTATATTCTAGAATACTTCTAGTAAAGATAGGAACAACAATGTATTTTCTATATTTATCTTTACCTAGAATAGTTGATACGTAGATTATTGTACAAGGCTTCTTATGTCTATAAAAGAAGGCCTTTAGGTTAATGTTTAATATAAGTTTCATATAAGTTTTCATTCGTAAACATCTTTCATTGTAAGAAAGTTTGATATTGATAATCAAAGTGAAAGTTTGTTTACATCATTGTGTGTTCTTGTTTAAGTGTTAAATTCCGCATAACACTTAGATTCATAAAGCATATACAAAGGTTTCTCTACGTGTATTACTTGATCTAATCTCGTATACACAAAGCTAATCGATCTAAGTTTGGGATCAACAAGTGGTATCAGAGCTTGTTGAGGAACTTTTGATCTTTAAGAACACCAGAACCCTAAACTCACCCAAAACCCTAATTTTCTCAGAAACCCTAACAACATGTCTGAAGCAATAACCTCCTCCTCCTCAGCCTTACCAAACATCAAAATTCCCATGCTTGATGCAACCAACTTTGACTTATGGAAGTTCAACTTTGAACAATATCTAGGGATCTATGACTACACACTCTGGGAGATTATTGAATATGGAAACACATTCAATAAGGCTCAAAAGATTCTTGATGCCATTAATCAAAGATCAGCTGTTGCTGGATGTTCTGAAGCTGATAAGAAAGAAAAACATGGATGATGGTTGGAATGTTTCATTCCTATCTTGACATAAATTTTTTATGTTCATGTATGATTTTAGCAAACTTTTGTATCATAGTTTAAGGGGAGGTTTTAGGAACCTTTAGGATTTTTGGGTATCCATATGATACTCTTATCACAATTCTAGATTGTGTCCACAGGTGAGTATGAGTTAGTTTTTACTAAATCATGAGGCACTGTAGCATGCAAAGTTGATATACTATGCATGCTGCCAAGACATTTTTGGCCTAGAGTTGGTTGTGGTCTGTTGGGAGACTTGGGAATCATTTTGATATGGGATTTACCTGGGAGTAACAAGGATTTTATAAGGTAACTTGGTTGTTAAGAGTTTTGGTTAGCAAGGGACACTAGAGGACTGTTATGTCTATCTTGCTTATGCAAGTGTGCATAACTGGACAGTGCTTGCCGCCCTATGATAATTATCAGCTTTTGGTTATATTCTCTAGGATAAATTACTTGTTAAGGTCATTTTTCACTTTTTAAAATATTTTTATTTTTGGACGCTGACAAGAATTTTCCAAGCGTTGTTGTGACCAAATTAGACGCTGACATGGCTATAGCCAAACGTTGACAAGATTATAGCCGTTGGGCGTTGATAGGTTCTTTTTGACCGTTGACACTCAATGGGACCTACCTAGTTGTTACTTTTTGACATATTTTCAAGCCGTAATTTTAGGAGTTGTTACTTTCATTTAATGCATGAGATAACTTATCACTTTTTCAATATTTTCATGATTGATTTTTGAAAATCTTTGCCTATTTTTGGGCCAATCACATGCATTCTTTTTCTCTTATAAATTTGGCTCCTATTTTAAACAGGGTATCTATAATTCTTGTCTAACAATTTTCTCTTATCAACTTCATCTTCTTCACTTAAAATTAACAGCTTTCATCAATGGCACCAAAGTTTAAACCAACAGAATTGGAATTGGGGTTCAGATCTCAACACAACATGATTGCTTATCTTGCTGCTGATGATACTCTGTTTCCTCAATACACACAAATGGTGGCGTATTGGAATGCATCCCCATTAAGGTATGCTCTTTCTCATGCACCACTCATTCCAGTCACACACATTAAGTAGTTTTGGAACACTGTCAGTTCCTCAACAGTTAATGGAGTGACCACATTGACTTCTATTGTTCATGGGAGATCTTGGGTGGTTACTGAGGCTTTGGTACGCCAAGCCTTGCATCTTGATGATGCTGATGGTATAGCCACCCTTACCATAAATGAAATAGAACAAGGGCTTAGGGCTTTGGGATATCCTTTTCCTGATGAAGGTACTCTAAATAAGTATCATAAGCAGGAATTTCCCCCAGCCTAGAAGTACCTCATACATGTCCTCCTTCAATGTTTGAGTCCCAAATGTACTGCACACAATGAGATCAATAGATCCATTGCCAGTGCTATTGTGTGCATTGCAACAGGGCAAAAATTAGCTATTCTAAAATGATTTTTGAGGGGATGTGTAAAAATAAGGGGACAAAAATGACTTTAGCTTATCCCCGTTTTCTGCAAATGGTTTTTGATGATCAAGGTTACTGCTCAAGGGATCACAATGATTTTTATAAAATCCCTGAGCAAAAGAAAGCTATTTTTATGAATATGAACTCCCCACCCCATAGAGACCTACCTTTAACCCAAGCCATGCTTGCTGTTATTGCAGCAACACAACCCCAACCAGACCCCCAACCTCAAATTGACCCTCCACCACAACTTGAATCAATTCCTGAACCTTTACCTTCACCTGAACAAATGCAAATTGACTCAGAATCCTTCAACGCTGACACACTCAATGTTGGCGTTGATGTGCCTATTTCGAACGCTGACACACAACCTTCACAATCCCTAACACCCCTTAACCAACCCACATCTACCCATTCTTCCACACCATCTTCCACAACCCCTGAATATAGGTTGATGAAACGCCAAAGGACTACTGGAGTGTTCTCCTCTGGTGGTCCTAGCCATGTAGCAGAGAGAACCACCACCACAAGTGTGGCTGGTGACCTGGATGAGGCTGGGACTATTGGTTCAGGCTTAGATGCTGGCCAAGGCAGTCCCACCATCATTAAGTCCTCATCCATGCCCAATGAATCTGACTTGGGTGGTCAAATCCCCATTTTAGAAGAGGGCAGACTGGAACCAATGACTCTTATGGAATTGACGGCAGTCTGCATAAGCTTGCAAAAGCAAAATGCAGACTTAGTACAAATTGTCAGCTCACAAGGCCTTGAACTCAAGCAATTGAGGGAGAGGATTGTTGTTTTGGAAAGTGATCGTGCTAGAAGGGGTATGGAGGAATCTTCCAAAGGGGAGGAAGATCAAATAAATCTGAGTGATAAGGGCAGCCAGGATGGTCAATCAATGGATGTTGCTGAGGCCCTTACAACTTTGAAGAAACAAACAGGTTTTGATACGTCCTTAGTCTCTCCTACCAACTTAAATTTATCATTTATAGCTATATTGAGAGAGGTTACACAAGGCGCTGAGGGAAGATATTTGGGCGTTGACAAGGAAAATTTGGACGCTGACAGAAATATTTTGGGCGCTGATAGAACAAATTTGGGCGTTGACAGACCTGTATATGAAGGTGATGTATCCCAGTCATCATCTATCATCAAGGATGTTTCTACTCAGGTATTACCATCTACCTTACCAACCATTGCACCATCAGATAAGGGTAAGGGTAAAATGGTAGAAGAGATTGTTCCAAAGGATGCAGCTCAAGTTGAGTTTGATAGAAGATTAGCTGCACAAATCATGGAACAAGATGAAAAGGAAAAGTCACCATTTGTTGTGACTTCAGAAGAAGGAAGTGATGAAGCTAGCTCAGACTCAAGTGTGATGATTATAGAACCTGAAAGGCTTGAGTATGGTGATGAGTTTGCTAGGGAAAAGTTGAGAGAATTGAAATTGCAGGTTAACTTTGACATGCCAGAGGTGGTTCAAATGTACAATGCTTGGGAAGACAGATGCATGGATAATCCAGACTTGACCATTTCAGATCAAATATGGGGTTTGGAGCTTCTTCTTAGAGTTCAGAAGGATTTCCAGGTAATTTTGAAACACAAGGCAAGCAATATTCTCTTAGAGTTGAAAAGGGATAGAAGGGAGCTCTACTTTATGTTGCTCAGATGTCATGGAGTTGGATGGACATATCAGAAGTTGAAGGCTTTGACATTTGATGAGTTGGAAAACAAGGCTTATCCCATTTGGGTGAGAGTGCAGGAAGCAAACACTCTCAGACTTCTTTCAGATGAAAGAAAGGAGGAACTTGCAGAAGAAATGGAAATCAAGAAAGCTATGATGATTCCCAGGCCAGTGAAGAAGGGAGTTTCATTTGAGTTTCCAAAAGATATGGATCCACTATATCCAAGTGAAGCAGTTATAAGAAAGAGCCTCAAGCTCTCCCTATTAGAAGCTTCAGATATGGTGCAAGTGTTACCATTAGATTCCAGGAATCCAATTGTGAGCTATGATGAGGATGAATGTGGGTTCTGGAAGATTGGCAGATTTGGAAAGGAGGTACACACTTTTACCACTCTCATATCTTTGTTTGCAAGTTGTGATAGAGAAGACTTGGTGGACCTTTGGAGGTTGCTGGAGACCAAGTATGAGGCTGAAGCACCAACTTCAGCTAATGGAATAAAACTTTGGACCACATTCAAAAGAATGTGTGGACCAAAAGATGAGGATCCTGCAATATGGAAGGATCTTGAAGATGACCTCAGTGGTCTTCAATGGAGGTTATATTCAGCTGCTGGTGTATACCATTTGAGTTCTACAAAGTTTGCTAAGTATCTACTTGTGGATGCTCAGTATTTCATATCCAAGGCTATTTTGGAGAAGATGAAGGACACTCAGCTGGAAATAGATTATTCAAGTGACGTGGCAAAAGATTTGATCAGATTTATTCACTATCAATATGAGAAGGTTTGTAAGATTCCTCCTAGTCCTTAATGCTTATTCAGAAACTTGATCATAAGAGTGGATATCAAGTTTAGGGGAGGACTGTTGGGAATAAATTAAGGCCAGATCACTTGAGCGCTGACAAGAACAAAACAAGAGTTGACAAGAACAAAACAAACGTTGACAGCTCAAGCGTTGACAAGTTAAAGTCAAGCGTTGACACATTGAAGACAAGCACTGATGGAAGATATATTCTACGCGTGTATTATATTCTAGAATACTTCTAGTAAAGATAGGAACAACAATGTATTTTCTATATTTATCTTTACCTATGTTGGAAACTCACTTTATGTGACGACATTTAAGAATTCCCGTTAGTTATCATAGTCACGCACATTTAGTCTAGACTAGGCTTGTTGTAAAGTGCGTGACTATATATACCCCTCCTTAGCTTCCAAGGAGGGGTGTTGATTGTTATTTTATTCATTTGGGAATACACACATTTTACTCTCAACCTCTCTTTCTCTCTCTCTAAGCCAACAATGGCTTCCACCACCACTTACCACCACATTAGACCACCGGATCCGATTTAGCTTTTCTACATTTGGCATCAGAGCCACGGTTCCATCCTTGGATCGTGTTTACATTTTCGATTTTGGTGGTCTAATCTATTTCTTGTGTCTCGTTTTATATCTTTTTTGTCCTTTATCACAAAATTTTTTTTGTCACGTCTCAAATTTTTTGTCCAATCGTCCAAGTTGTCACACGTTTTTGGATATTATCATCTTTATGAGCCTCGGTTTCATTATCTTTTTCACTGTCACATGTTTTTTCTTTCGGTTCATTATCATATCATGGTCAATATGGGTCCCTATCTAATATTTTCACTGGTCAAAGTTGGAAATGCGTACTTATCTGTTTTTTAACAGCATGTGTATGGATTTTTTTCTGGTAATTTTTATGAAGATGTTGGTGAAAAACCCAGATTTGCCAGAAAATCTGCCCAGAAATCAGTCCCGGATTTTCAGGAAAAAAAAGGACCCCTTTTGGATTTATCTTCTTGGTACGATCGCATGTATTGCGATGGAGTGGTTTTGACACATTCCGATGGGCTCGCCATACCCATTGCGATGGGACTCATTCCGATGAGTCACATTGCGATAGAAAGCATTGACTGACATGGGATATGTGACCAAACCGAACGTAACTTGACCAGAACTGTACCCATCTCAACCGAGTCAACTCGGTCATTACCGAGTTGACTCAGTCAAACTCACTGAGTTGACTCGATACCTCCATCCTTATACCGCCTCAACACCACAAATCTAATACCTAACCCATCGACACCTATCTCCAATCTAGACTCGAACCAAAACAGATTAAATGATCTCAGTTTTATGTTTCGGTAAAATCCATTTAGGACATGCAAAAATCGAACTTGATATATGCATACCGAACTCATATCATCATCGACCATATATGTAGGATTTAACATCCTTTAATTTTCGAAAACAAATTCAGATTAATAACATGCATGTTATAATCATATTCTTTGTTTCGATTAAAGGTTACCCAAAACAAAATCAAAACAACAAGCAATCTCCAATCATACCTACCCGAGAACAGTTAACTGTTCTTGTAGCCGCGTCTTGTACTGTTTGGAGTTTGTCTATCATGAATATAGGTTTTGTTGGTAGACACACATGAACATATATAGGATCTTGAAGAATTAGATGTGATGGGGGCAGAGATTTGATGAGATTAGTTTGATGGTGAAGGATGGGTGTTCTGGTGGAGGGGCGGAGAAAACGAGGGAGGTGGGAGATGATCTGGTGAAGGGAGCGGACTTAACTAGGTGAGAGGATATCTAGTTTTGGTGGCAGTTGTGAAAGTGATTAGGTTACCCTAATTTTTAGGGTTGGGTAAGAGTTATTTAACTCACACTCTTGGACCGGGTTGTGAATGATTGATGATGGGCCGACATTTCTTAATCTTCCATGAATGGGCTGGGCTTATGCATTTTTATTGGACACTCGACTTTGGTTGAATTTTGGCTAAATGGAATGTTTTAAACCGTGTGTTTTAATAACACATACACACAAATTTTTTTAAAATTTTTTAAATAAATTTGTTGTGTATTACGTTTTAATTCATTGTGACATCGGGTCGAGACAAAAACTGTCGAGACATTGTTAAGGAGTATGAATGCTCAAACAAACAAATTCCTTTTTTGAATTTGTAGTTTTTTTGTTGCATTTGGGGTTCTTTAATTTTTTCTTGACACCGATTGGGTGACGCGAAATGTGACGCGACAAATTGAAGTGACAAATGTGACACGAATTAATTTTGACGAGACCAAGAAAAATGGGCGATTTTTTAGTGGCTTCAGATTTTGTTTGATCGGGTATTAATTACGTGACGTTGAAGACGGATTTTTCGAAGGCGTGTATTTATTTTATCTTTTACTAGATAACTTGCTGGTGCTTAATCCTAGAATGAAGACTTGGTTATCTGGTTTCCGGGTTCGGGGTGGATGGTTGATGACTCGGATAACTATCACTTAAAGGGGTTACATTGTTGTACTCAGTGTCACGCGCTTAGTCGACGTGGATAATTTCAAGAGGTGTTGTGCTTATAGACTTCTTCAGTGATGCATTGAGTACTTAGAGATTTCTCCACCGTTCTTCATTCAACAATAGTGCAAGCTTAAGTCACAAGATCGAAGGATTTTTATTCAGCTTCACGTTTGATGTATCCGGTTCATTCTTTCAGTGGTCACTTCAAATTGCTTTCACGTGGTATGGTAAAGGTGGCCATGGAGAGTTTATGAGAAGAGATTTTCGATCAACAGCTGATTCTCACAAAATATATAATTCAGCTTATTTATTATTTTCACGAGATTTCAGGTTCATGTGCGTACAATTTATTGATGGTTCCGAGTTTCGAAACCATCAAGGGGGAATAAGAAGACACATTCAACGCACAACGAGTACACGTGATGAACTTCATACCTTCTTTTGATTTGAAGACATTCCGGGATGACATTTGTCATAGCCGCAGAGAAAATCAGTGTTTTAACTCGTGTCGTTATCAATCTCTAAACGGTACACTACTGATTCGAGGTTTAATTGTTTGAATGTTGCAATTAAACATCATCATTATCCTATATGCATTCCCGGGACTTAATTGACTCTGGTGCATCTCCGGAAGAAGACATGTGCATTTCCGGGACTTGATTGACTCTGGTGTTACGATGTCAACTTCATGAATGGGATAAAAGTGTCCACTTCAGTATTTGAGCTTCATAATTGGGATTGATTTACCTTCTTCAACTATGTGGGGGAAGAAGTGTCTTGATTCTTTCTGGTATGCATAACTTGAACTCTCAGGGGGAAGAAAAATTCAGAAGAATTATTCAAGCGTGAGATGAAAAGTTGTTGATCTACTTGGGGGGAAGCTATTTAAAAAGCTTCTACATCAAGTTTACGTGGCATGAATTAGGGGGAAGCTAATTCAGAAGCTTCTCCTTAACCAGAAGTGTATGGGTTACTTAGCTCGTGCCGTTACAGTATTTCTACTACAAGTTACGTTAAAGATGAGTCGTTTTGAAGACGAAGGCCTCAGAAGACTTCATCAGCATTGGATGCTTCAAGAAAGCTCTTGTTCTTAATTATTTTGTACTTGTTAGGTAGAATATTGTAAGGAATTCTACACGTCGTCCCATGGGGGAAGATTGTTGGAAACTCACTTTATGTGACGACATTTAAGAATTCCCGTTAGTTATCATAGTCACGCACATTTAGTCTAGACTAGGCTTGTTGTAAAGTGCGTGACTATATATACCCCTCCTTAGCTTCCAAGGAGGGGTGTTGATTGTTATTTTATTCATTTGGGAATACACACATTTTACTCTCAACCTCTCTTTCTCTCTATCTAAGCCAACAATGGCTTCCACCACCACTTACCACCACATTAGACCACCGGATCCGATTTAGCTTTTCTACAACCTAGAATAGTTGATACGTAGATTATTGTACAAGGCTTCTTATGTCTATAAAAGAAGGCCTTTAGGTTAATGTTTAATATAAGTTTCATATAATTTTTCATTCGTAAACATCTTTCATTGTAAGCAAGTTTGATATTGATAATCAAAGTGAAAGTTTGTTTACATCATTGTGTGTTCTTGTTTAAGTGTTAAATTCCGCATAACACTTAGATTCATAAAGCATATACAAAGGTTTCTCTACGTGTATTACTTGATCTAATCTCGTATACACAAAGCTAATCGATCTAAGTTTGGGATCAACAGTGATGAATCTTTCTTGTATTTCAGTTTATGTACTTGTTGTGTTGTATTTGGATTATTTAGATTTTATGATGTAGTATTGTGACGGAGCATTGTTGTTGTTTAGGTTGATAAGGGTAAGTGACTATAATGACAGATCTTGTCACGATTTTCTCGGATTTTGTGGATGCAATCTACTATTACCCTTTATTATCTTGATGTATCTTTATTATTTTCTTTGTGAGTTGATTTGGTGAATTGAGGTAGTATCGTGTTGTTTGCACATGTAGTATCCATGATATATCTTGATGAAAAGATCCTTCTTTCTATCTCGATGTGTATACTTATCATGTTTCTTTCATCTGTGATAACATTAGAGAGAATTGAGTGAGATATTTTCTATCATTAGTGGATCCCCACGTGACTCAGTTTCTTGAAATATGTCTCTAGAATTAACAACCTCTAGGGTAGATTATATGATTATGGAAATAATAGTTAGAACGTTTGAAGCTGATCGTGCTGCAAGGAATCAAGGTGCCGAGACTGAAGATGCTGCTGTTCCAGTTGAAGATGCTGCTGCTGTTCTGCAAGATTGTAAAGGTTGTTGGTATGCTAGATTCCTAGGAATGAGAAGGGATGCGGTGAAAAGTATCGTACGACACTAATGGTGATTGGAAATGTAAAACTATATGGACAAGTTTGAGTAAATGATGGATATATCATAATATTGGTAGTAATCTGGAAATATACAAATAGGCGAAAGGAAATAGTAATTTAAAGATTGATCCTGATTCGAAATTAAGTGTAGCAGAAAAGATAAAAAGGACGGTATTGTTGCGAATGTCAACAGAGAATGAAAATTTATTTCCTCTAATAGAAAATAAACTCGGAATTCAACAGTATAAGATAAGGAAGGATGGTATTCATGTTGTTACTATAAATTGTGTAAGCAAGAGGAATTATAACGTGTAGACGATGTATTTTGCACCACATGGGTAATTTTATATCTATTTGTTGCAAGTACGGACTAGCTGGATGTCGAGCTGCTGAGGGAAGAACAAGGAATGTAGTTATAGGAATTAGTATTCCTGGAGCAGTGAAATGTTTTCATTATGATAAAGGAATATGGGTAAAGGAATTGTTCAGCTAATGGAAATAAATAGGAAAGGAATGTTGCTGTTGTTGTAGCCTATTTATTTGGAAATACTGATAAGTCTCGAGATTCAGATGTTGTTGATGAGACTGTAATTATACATAGTCTCATCGTCCAAATCGGGCTTAAAACGCTTAAAATACCATCAAAATACCCAAAATATATGCTTGTGTTTGTTCATTGTGTATTTTAGGTACAGATATCGTGAAATCAACAAAAGATCACAAGAATCAAGCAAAAATAAACACGGGAAACGAAGCCGCACAAAGAACCGGACCCGAATCATGAATTTTCATTGAAGTCCTTGAAGTTTTGAAGATTGGCAAGATTGGCCCCTCTACTTTTGAAGACTTGTCATTTTAAACCCTTGTAAAACTCAAAATTACACATTGGGTCCCTAAAATGATGAGATTGAACATTAATGGTCCTTGAAGAATGCAAATATTGCATTAAATGCCCTTGGATCATATTTGATAAACTTTTGGTGGCCAAAGTATGAAGTTTCAAACTTCATTTACAAAGGGGTATTTGATTATGGTTGTTTAAAACTTATATGACAAGAAGTTGGAAAGCAGGGGGCCAAAATGGGCAGACAACCAAAGATGCAGTAACCACTCACCAACTTACATGTGTCCCACTCACCAATTTTACCCAATCACTACACCTCTCCTAGCCACGTCCTCACCCACTAACCATAAAACGTATATTAAACTGATTATTAATCAGTTTGAAAAATTCCACCCAAAACACTCTTATCAAAACTAATATGGATTAAACTTTTTTTCCTAACCCTCCCAAGAACACATAAACCCTAAATCCATTACCTGATTAAAACAAAGGGGTTTTCCCTAATTTATTCCAGATTGATGATTAACAGCCTCTTAAACCAAACCCACTCATCCTTTTCCCTCCACATGGACCACAAGAGGCCCCACGTATGTCCCCTACTTCACTTATTTGGGCAAAGAACGAATCTTGCATACCAATCAACGGATACAAGCCCAAAATTAGTCCCTAAGGAGTATTTCAAGGGTATAGATCAACTCCAACAGCTGTACACATTCTGGAAACATCACATGACTCCATCTTTTGACCAAAAATCGAATTTCACTTAAGGGCTTTTCAGGAATTCTACAAGATTAGGGTTTTCAATTTAGCTATTCTAGATTGTTCTTAGGACTCTTATAAATACCAAGTCGCCTGTGACTTTGGTTTTCTTGTTCTAGATTTTTGTATAAATTTTAAAACCTATTAATGAAAATGAAAAGTTTGAAATGTGCAAATCTATGAGTTCCTCTTTATTCATTGTTTTACTGTAATCCGTTTCATTGTTTTTGAATTAGTTAAGGTTTAAAAAGTTTTCATTTTATAAAAGGTTTTCAGAAAAATTTGTGTTTTAAAAATTCTTGAAAAAGGTTTTTCATCAGTTTGATTTCAATAATCACATGAAGTGAAAGTGGATTGTGGTTTGATTTCAACTTATAGTTAAGTTTCTTTCAGTTTCAAAAGGATTGTAGTGTTTCAAAATGGATTTCAAAAATTCAGTTTTTATCCATTTTTAATCACCATATTACTGTATAAAAAGCCATAAGCTGCAAGCTTATGGCCTTTTGATTACAATAAGTTCTTTTTCCTAGTTGTTGGTGTATGTGCAGGTACAAAGAAGAAACAAGACCCCTCATCCATCATTTTCTTTGCATTTTCATTTTTGAAGACATATTGTCCCTTTGGGTCTTTCATAGATTCCATCAGCAAGGGTTTCTCTACTGAACATCATAAGCTCTTAAATGACCCAAGAATCCTAAGTAGAAGGACATCAGCCAAGGTGAAATAGGATTAAACCCTATTTGAAGTTTTTTGAGTTTTATATGAGTTATATGTTTTTTGAGTGTTTCTTGTTTTTTATGGTAGTTGTCTGTTTGTTTATGTTCATTTCAGTCTCTTATGCATGATTAGATTGTTAGAAATCAGTTTGGGTAGGATTTGAATGCATTTGGTTTGAAGATTTTTGGTTAACAGATTTAAAGGGGTGTTTGGGTTTGTGGTTGCATACTTAATAAGTGTGAAAACACTTTTCCTTTTACCGCTTATTTCCAATAATAACAAGACCAAAACGTGTATTTTATGTCGTAAAAGTCGGAATTATGCGTGGTTTGTGTTTTTATTGTGTTTTAGGACCAAAATGTGAAAAAGGAAGAAAAAACGAGCTTTCAAGGGCTTTTATCGAAGAAAACGAAGAAAGACAAAGTCAAAAGATCAAGAGTGCAAAAAGAACGGAAGTCCAAGGCCTATTCTGAAGATTTATCGAAGAAAAAGTCTAAAGACAGAAGTTTAAGGAAGTCGAAGAACTCAAGTCTAATTATAGAAGAAAATTAAAAGACGAGTTCAAATCCCGAGACGACGTCGAGAAAAGACAAAGAATTAAATCGAGTCGAGAAGAAAAGAAAGAAAGAGGCACACCACACATGCACTTCCCACTTAGCCTATAAATACCCTCCTAATCACATTAGGAGGGTGGTTAGTTAGTTTTATTTTCTTTTTTTTAGTTTTTCATTTTAGAGAGAGAAAGTGTTTAACTTTCTCTCACTAAAACTTCATCTTTTCTTTTAAGTTAAGCTTTAGTTAATCTTTGTATTTGAGTTTTATTAATCAAAAAGTTTAAGTTTAAGCTTTGTGTTCTTTAATCTCCTTCTACATTTCTTGATTTAGCTTATTCCTTAATCCGAAACTTCATTTTTGATCCGATTAGTTCTTAATGCGTGATTGATTTTGATGTTTTAGTCAAGTAAAAGTTAATCTTTTACCCATTCATAAGCTTTCATACGTATAGGCTATAAGCTTTTTATGCTTAGTAGCTTATTCAAATGTTTTAGCTTGTTAATTTTTAAACTTTCTTAAAAAGTTCATCTTTTTAAGGCTCGTATTATTAAGTTCATGTGTTTAGATTCAAAAGTTTTCAAGTTTGTGCTAATTTATCTTTGTCTAGAAGCTTGAAAGTTCTTATTGGTAATTGCTTATTCATTTGAGCTTATTTACTCTTTGGACGCCATTTCCATCTTAGGAGGTTTTACTTGCTCACGATCGTGGGCTACGATCGCATAGATTGCGATCTGTTTGTTCTTCCCTGGTACGATCACACGCCAAGGTCTCTCATTGCGATCTGTGGGTGCGATCGTGTCCTTTTACCTTGCTACGATCGCATCGATTGCGATCAGTTGTGTTGCGATCACAAACCACGATCAAGGACCACGATCCACTAGCTGTGATCTGTGGTTGCGATCTGGGAGTACGATCTTGCTTGCCATCGCATTGAGTGCGATTCCCTTTACTTAAATCTAGAGTACGATCGTGTGATACAATCGTAAGCTTGTTTGAGTACGATCATTCTCTTCCATCGCTTTGACTGCGATCCGTCCTACTATTTGAGTACGATCGCATTACGATCGGACTCAGGCTTTTATTTGTTTTCTTAGATTTCAAATTTATTCTTTCCCGTCTTTTGTCTTAAACAACTTTCCAAGTTTCTAATCATTTAGATTTTAATTTCCAAAGAATTGGACGCTTTTATTTGTAGTTTAATTTTTAAAGCTTTCACCTTACACAACGACAATTTTCTTACTTGCTTTTAGTTTTAAAATTTAGATAATCAAACAAACATATCCTCTTGTTTTCCAAAAGACAATTGAGTCACACTAATTACCGGTAATCAATTCGAAGAGATCGGACGGTAATATTTTATACTTGGCCAAAAGCTTTGTATTAAATGGCGCAGCTGTCGGCTCTTTTCGTTAAGATTAACGGTTTTTAGTGAGAGACGCGTTGCATTTTGGAGATCCGTTCTTTTAGGAACGTTATTTTCTTGCTTAAATTTTCAAAAAAAAAAATAAAAATAAAAAATAATAAATATAAAATTTTCAAATATAAAAAAACATAAAAAAATTATAAAAAGCATTTCTTTTAAGTTTTGCACCAAAAAGATTATATAGATATTCTCTCTGTATATTTTTCTTCTGCAGGTGTATGCGTACTAGATCTTCAAATTATTCTGAGCCCGAGACTCGTGAAGATTTAGATATGGCTGGTGTTCATAACAACAATAATAACCCACCTCTACCCAATTTGAATAACAATAACAACAACCACAATGCTCCCCTACCCGATTTACGAACAATGGAGGAATTGTGTCAACCCACCATTAACGGACGCGGAGGACCGATTGCGCCGATGCAAATCACGGCCCAGGAGTTTTCGTTGAAGCATCACATGATCCAACAAGTGCAAACTAATCCATTTCGCGGATTACCGGATGATGATGCCAACAAGCACCTCGACAAATTCATTACCATTACTCAAAGCATGAAGATGCCTGGTGTTTCTATGGATGTACTTCGCCTTCAACTATTTCCCCACACTCTTTCTCACCATGCCAAAAAATGGTTTGACCGTCTCCTAAAGAATTCTATTCATACTTGGGACGACATGACTCAACGATTTTTGTCGCGCTACTTTCCACCATTCATGGTCACGAGCCTTCGTAACCAAATTAGTGGATTCATGCAAGACAATGACGAATCACTCTTTGATGCTTTGGAACGCTACAATGATTTGATCGACCGTTGTCCAAATCATAACATGCTCCCCGTCACTCTCATTGATACTTTCTACAATGGTCTCACTTTTCGTGATCGTAACACGATCAACGCCGCCGCCGGTGGTACTTTTATGAAAAGGAGACCGGAGGAGTGTAGAGAGTTGATTGAAAACATGACTACTCACCACAAGAATTGGGATTCATCCGCATCCTCAAGATCTAATCCGAGAGTCAATGTTTCATCTACTTCTTCCACTACCGACATGTCCGCCACAGAACGAGCCATTATCGAAATGAGCAAAAATATGCAAATTTTGGCTACTAACCATACTCAACAAGCTAAAGCCGTTGCTATTTCTTGTGAAAAATGTGGTGGTCCTCATTCTTACATTGATTGTCCTTCTACTCAAGGCAATCTTTGTGAAAACGTTAACGCGACATACGGTAACTATCCTACGGGAGGCTATCAAGCTCGTCCTCAAGGAGACCGTAACTTGCTAAGTTATCGTTCAAACAACTATCTTTCACCACCCGGTTTTACTCCTCAACACCAAAACCAACAACAAAACTATAGCCGGAATAACCAAAGCCAACCTCGTGCTAACAATCAATATCAATCCCAAAGAAACCTATACCCACCTCAAGGAAATTCTCAAGCTTACCAAGCTCCACCTCTCAATCAACCAACGGCGTTGAATCAAGACATCGAGATGTTCATGAGGACGAATAGAGAGATGGTGAAGAATCTTCAGATTCAATTCATCAACTTGAAGGGAGACATGGCGAAACAAGGGAGTGATATTCGAGCCGAGCTAAGGAATGACATGGCGAAACAAAGCAATGATATTCGCGCAGACATGAGAGACTCTTTCAGCACTCAAGCGGATAATATACGTGATATGATAGGTTCGCTTTTTCAAGGTAATCAAACCTCTTCTTCGGGTACTCTTCCGAGTAACACCGTTGCTAATCCACGAGGGGAGATGAAAGCAATCACCACTCGTAGTGGAAAAGGTTATACGGAACCCGAGCTTCCTACACCTCCACCCGTGATTGTGAACAAGGAAAAAGAACAACTTTCTTCACCTCCTTTACCTTCTTACCCCATTCCCCCACCACCCGCGGTTGTGAATGATCCTATTCCTCTAAAGCCTTCCTCTTCATCCGATATACCTTATCCTTCAAGGTTGAGGAAAGAGAAGCAAAAGAGCAAGGATGATATTCAAGTTTCAAACTTTCTTAAAATGTTTAAACAATTGAATTTTAACATCTCCTTTGCCGAGGCTCTCGCTCACATGCCTAAATATGCGAAGATGTTTAAAGATCTTCTTAGTGACAAGGAAAAGCTTCTTGATATTGCTAATACCCAACTTAACGAGAATTGCTCCGTGGTTCTCTTAAGGAAATTGCCCACCAAACTTGGTGATCCGGGTCGCTTCTTGATTCCTTGCAACTTCCCGGGAGTAGAGAATTGCATGGCCCTAGCCGATCTAGGCGCTAGTATAAACTTAATGCCTTTAAGTGTTTGGAAGCAATTATCTCTCCCCGAGCTAGTCCCCACCAAAATGACTTTGGAATTAGCTAACCGTACGGTTGCTTATCCGGTGGGAATAGCCGAAGACGTCTTCGTTGGCGTTGACAAATTCACCTTCCCGATGGATTTTGTTGTCGTTGACTACGAGATGGATCCTCGTGTTCCATTAATCGTTGGACGTCCTTTCTTGAGGATCGGTCGCACTCTCATTGATGTAGCCGCAGGCGAAATAATCATGAGAGTTGGTGACGATAAAATTGTCTTCAACATGGGTAAGATTTCTAAGCAACCTTATTCATATGAGAGTGTTAATGCTATTGATGTTCTCGATGAGGCTTGTGAAGAACACTTTAATGATGCTTGCAAAAGTAATCTTTCTTCTCTACCCAATGTTGAGACCGTTGCCTCAATCACTCTGTCATTAACTCCATTTGGAGAAAGTGATTTCCTCTTGAAAGAATTTGAAGCAACTCTGGGAGATGTGGATTTGCAATATGACAATTATCCCTCCAATTGGGATGAAGACATTCGTACCATTGAGAAACTTCTCAATGAGGACCATATTTCTCCACAGTCTCCTAAGGCTATCTCTACCGATGATCCGAAGTTGACTACGCCGTCCATCGAAAATCCTCCAGATTTAGAGGTTAAGGATCTTCCGTCTCATCTCGAGTACGTTTTCCTTGAAGACAACAAGAAGTTACCGGTCATCATCGCAAAGGACCTGAAAGAAGAAGAAAAATCCCGACTTATCGCCATGCTGAAGAATCACAAGAAAGCGATTGCTTGAAAGATCTCTGATATTCGTGGAATTGATCCTCACTTTTGCACACATAAAATTCTCATGGAGGACGACTTTAAACCCACTATTCAAAGCCAAAGAAGGGTGAATCCCAAGATCCATGACGTTATCAAAAAAGAGGTTATCAAAATTCTTGATGCGGGCATGATCTATCCTATCTCGGATTCACCATTGGTTAGTCCCGTCCATTGTGTGCCTAAGAAAGGCGGAATCACCGTTGTACCCAACGAAAACAACGAGTTGATTCCTACTCGTCTCGTTACAGGGTGGAGAGTTTGTATAGAATATCGCAAACTCAATGATGCTACGAGAAAGGATCATTTTCCCCTTCCTTTCATGGACCAAATGCTTGAACGTCTAGCGGGTAATGATTATTACTGCTTCTTAGACGGTTTCTCGGGTTACTTTCAAATACCCATCGACCCCAAAGACCAAGAGAAAACCACATTCACTTGTCCCTACGGCACATTTGCTTATAAAAGAATGCCTTTTGGCTTATGCAATGCTCCAGGGACATTCCAAAGGTGCATGATGGCTATCTTCCATGACATGGTTGAAGAAACCATGTAAGTCTTCATGGTTGATTTATCGGTCTATGGTGATTCATTCTCTTCTTGCCTTGCCAATTTAGAACGTATGCTTAAGCGGTGTGAAGACACTCGCCTTGTTCTGAATTGGGAAAAATGCCATTTCATGGTAAAAGAAGGTATTGTGCTGGGACATAAAATCTCTAAAGCCGGTTTTGAAGTGGATCGTGCTAAAGTGGATGTCATAGCCAAATTACCTCCACCTTCAACCGTGAAGGGTGTGAGAAGTTTTCTGGGTCATGCGGGCTTCTATCGTCGTTTCATTCAGGATTTCTCTAAAATCGCTCGCCCGATGACCCACCTCTTAGAAAAAGATACTCCTTTTATCTTTTCCAAAGAGTGTATTGAAGCCTTCAATCTTCTCAAGGATAAGCTAACTAAGGCACCGGTCTTGGTTACCCCTAATTGGGAGCTACCTTTCGAATTGATGTGTGATGCTAGCGACTTTGCTATTGGAGCGGTTTTGGTCCAAAGAGTGAACAAACACTTCAAACCAATCCATTACGCTAGCAAGACAATGACGGGGGCTCAATTGCATTATACCACTACTGAAAAAGAGCTTTTAGCTGTAATATATGCTTTTGAAAAATTTCGCCCCTATCTTGTCCTTTCCACCACCATCATGTACACTGACCACTCCGCGTTGAAGTACTTGTTGACTAAGCAAGATTCCAAGCCAATACTTCTTCGTTGGGTTCTGCTCCTTCAAGAATTCAACATTGAAATTCGTGACAAAAAGGGAGCCGAAAACCTAGCAGCGAATCATCTGAGTAGACTTGAGGATCCTTATCAAGGGGATCATCCTAATCAAGAGATCAATGACTCTTTTCCCCTTGAGACCTTAATGTATATTCATTCCAATCTTGATGACACCCCGTGGTTTGCGGACATTGCAAACTACTTAGCGGGTGTTATTCTCATCAAAGGGTCCCAACAAAAGAAGAAGTTCTTTAAAGATGTTAAGACTTACTTCTGGGATGACCCTTATCTCTTCAAACAATGTGCTGATTTGATCATTCGTCGATGTGTTGATGGGCCGGCAGCTTTACAAATCCTTGAAGCTTGCCATAAAGGACCCACCGGTGGTCACTTTGGACCCAACTACACCGCTAAGAAAGTGTTTGACTCTGGATTCTATTGGCCCACCATTTATCGTGACGCTCACGAGATGGTTCAGCATTGTGATGCTTGCCAACGACAATGCAAGATCACACATAAAGATGAGATGCCTCAACATTTCATACAAGAATGTGAAATTTTTGATGTATGGGGCATCGACTTTATGGGGCCATTTCCATCATCCAAAGGGAACAAGTACATCCTTGTAGCCGTTGACTATGTTTCTAAATAGGTTGAAGCTAAGGCTCTCCCAACGAACGATGCGAGGGTGGTTGTGAACTTTTTGAAGCAGCTGTTTGCTCGATTCGGTGTTCCTCGTGCTATCATCAGTGACCGCGGGACTCATTTTTGCAATGATCAATTTGCAAGAGTCATGGCTAAGTATGGTGTCAATCACCGTCTTTCCACCGCCTATCATCCCCAAACCAATGGGCAAGCCGAGATTTCCAACCGTAGATTTAAGCGAATTCTGGAACGTACTGTGGGAGAGCATCGTGCCGCGTGGGCCGATGTTGATGCAAAAGTTGGTTGATCCTTGCTAGACCCGAATTAGGCTTAATTCGGGTTGGCTGGGCTCTGGCTCCTGCACCAAGTGAATCGTTTGGTTGGGATCCTGCACACTAAACAGCACGCGTTAGGCTTACCGTGGGAATGTTTCCCACGATTAGACTCCGGCGTGAGAGTAAGTAATCGATTTAGGGTTTATGTGAGTTGAGAGTATAAGTCGTCATACCTTTGTGGAACCCTTGAGGGTTCCTTTTATAGGCAGTGAAACCCTAATGGGCTTTCACTGATGCTTCGGCCCCAAGGAAGAGATAACTATCAGAATTAGAATGATTGTTATCTTCTAATTTTGGTAGTGAATATCCTCCTCCATTGGGATAAAGATATTCCTAGACAGAATATTATTCTGTCTAACCCTATGTCGGCCGTACCGGGCCGTGGGCCGCACATATGTGTGCGGTCACTGTTCATCCAAGCCCATAAGCCTGAATGACATTATTCCACCCATCTGTGATGGGCCGGATATGGGTAGTACCCATGGGCCGGGTTCATGACCCGGCTGGGGACTATACATCATCATGTCCCCCCCAGTCTAGTTGTTACAACCATAGGCGTAACCTCTAGACTACCAAGATGCTCCCCGGACGTACCAAGGAAACAACAGGGAATGATAAGTTGTTCAAGAATTTGTATTGGCCGCACGTGGCAACCTGGCTTAGGAAATTATTCATAAGTATCTCAGCCGCATATAGCGACCGAGACAAATTAAATATAGCAATAAATGTCAAGTCTTACGTAAGAGCCGCATATCCTGACATTAATAACTATTCATCTGACATGTTGACTGACAAAAGTGCAGACAGTCAGAACCTTGAGCAGTGCAAACGTTTGAGTCAGAAGTGACCCGTGGGTCCTGCCTGACGTTTCACTTGTCACTTGCCCCCTAACCACACGATCAAGAATAGTGGCAGACACGTGTGACACATCCAACAGGTCGTGACCCACGAGGCAACCCTATAAATAAGCCACCCCTACGGCTGTGTAAAACACACAGTTATAACCTCCATTTCTGCCATTAAAGCTTTCCTCTTAGCTTGAACCAATTACGCACGGATCCCTTCACACGCAGGTTAGAACACCACGTCCTTACACTTTTATTTAGTAATGGCTCACAGAAACAACCCTACCATTGGATCCGTGCTGAATGTTATGACCCAAGACCAATTAAACCACTTTTGTACAAACTATTTCATCCCTACCAACCTACACCCCTCACTTCCTGGCGCCGGAGACCTCATAACTGAGGCTCCAGCGAGTAAGATTGGCCTGTACACTCGCCTCTTTGATGCGGCTAATTACCGCATTCCATTCACCCATTTCCTTGTAGATCTGTTAGGATACTATGATGTACATATTAGTCAGCTCCATTGTATAGGTGCCTGTAAGATTAGTCAATTCAAGATCCTCTGCCGTGCTAGGAGAATCCCCCCAACCGTAGAATTATTCCGGCTCTTTTATGTTCCCAACATAGTAAACGGTTGGGTATCTTTTAAGAAACGATCCCCTAACAGTCCCCAATCGCACAATAAGCCAATGGATTCATTGAAAAACTGGTATGACCACTACTTTTTCATTGACGCAGTAGTATGGCCGGCCGATTATACCTTTAGAACTAGGATACCCCACGACCCCAAGCCGCACACAAGTACATACAACCCCCGACATTTCCAAGAATTAGATCTGACTAGGACCGGGTTCCATAGAAGTCTTCCCGAGTCATTCCTATGTTTGCTAGGGATTAGCCGCAATTACTTTGGTCCATCCAATAGGTATCCTGTGTTTTGGAGAAGGCAGGGTGAAGGTAGGCTATCATCCGTACGCAAAAATGTATTCAATTATTTGATAAATGGCTAACACATTTTGTTTCGTATTGGGCAGAAATGAACTTCTTTGGACTCTTGCGCCAGGGCGACCCGAAGCTTGTACCAGAGGGTTACCGTCCTCTCTGTGAGAATGAACGACCCCTTCTTGAGCATACCCGAAACGTGACGGTTGCTCTCGAAGACGTGCCAGATCCCCACTCGGACGAGGAAGAGCATGGAGACAATGGTGGTGGTGATAACCAGATGAATGAAGGAGGAGCCGGGCCCTCCTCACCACATAGGGAACAGCAGGGGGATAATATTGACCTAACCACCTCCAGCCTTCGCCGAATGATGGGCGATGATGATGAATAAGTACAACAAGTCAATCTGGAAGAGGAAGAAGAAGTGGAAGAAGAAGTCGAGGAGGAGACTGACGCAGCAACAGTTCAGCCCGTCGCCAGGCGTACCCGTAAAAGAAACAAACGAGCAAGGCGAACTGCTTCAGTCGAGATTGGCGAACACAACGCCCCTGCCAAGAAACTTCGAGAAGACCACCCCTTGTATCAAACTGTTGGTAGTACTACCCAGGGTTCCGAGACTATCCGGGCCGCACATGTCGATCCCGTCACTCAGATTGCCCCCACCGCGTCAGAATTAGCGAGAAATGACATGTAAGGCTCCATCCTAACACGTAAGAATGCAAATTCCTTTTTGAAGTAACACTTAATATGTATCCACATGATTGTTTTCACAGGGATGAACAAACTGGTGCCGCGCCTCCTACTGATACTCAAATAGATAAGGGAAAAGGAAAAGAAGTGGAGAGAAACCCCATGCTTCACACAGCCGCCCAGAAGTCCAGCCCTGTTTTTCAAGAAGGTTCACCCACGGCTTCCCAAGACCTCCCAGCGTCCGGCCCCCCTCAATCGTTCAATCTTGTATGGAATATCACAACTGCGTCACGAATGAGGGACGCCGATGAATGCCGGGAGTACCTCAACAACTGCATTCCACCAGGCTTGGTGCGAGAGGTGAACGCGCTCAGCCATGCGGATTTGGCGGATGAGTATAATGGCGCCTTGGTACACCAAATAGCGATGGGCACCTCGATGAGGGTAAGGTTTGAAGCCGCACTTGGGCATGTTGAATCCCTTAAGAGGAAGGTTGGACGGAGGGAAAAGATGATCGTGGATAATGAAGCTCAAATCGCAGACCTCCAATCCCAACTGCCCAGCGCCGAGGCGACCATAAAAAAACAATCGGCCCGCGCGAGTGAATACAACCAACAAGTGACCAACCTTGAGTCACAACTAGATGCTGCGACCACCAAGGTACATATCCGTGCCGCACCACCCGTTTTCCAAAAGAAATATATTCTAACGTTTTATCTCTTATAGGTAGCCACATCGGAAGCGTCTGCCCAGTCGTACTCCAGCCAGGTACTCGTGCTTAACAAGAAACTAGAGGACGCGCACCTGGCCGTCCAAAGCATGGAGAAGGTACAAGGGGAGCTTGTTGATGAGAGGGCTGTCACCCAAGAGCTGAAAGAGGCGTTTGCCCAAAAAGATTTGGTGATTAATGCCCTCACCGCTGAGCGTGACGACGTGCTATGCCCCCAACTGCTAGCGGCTATTGCCGGCCGCAGGTGGATGGTAGGGCATGGAGCACGCTTGGCCGTCATGAAGGTGCTAGAGGCCCCTGAATTTGTGCAGCAATTTGCAAGCCTTGTGTCCGATGGCATTGACCACGGACGTCATGAGGGAATGGTTGAGGCCGTTGAGATGATCAAGAAAGGGGAAAACTTTACCAATCATGCCTTCTTTAATCCTGAAGCCGCTAACAAAATAACTGCTTCCATGGCCACGATGCGGGATCTGCACTATCCATTCTTGGATGAACTGGAGGCCACCAGAGATACATCAAATATGGACATCATGGAAAAGCTAAGTCTTAGTGCGTCCTCCCAAGGTGAGAGTCACTCCCGTGCTTCCTTCACTCCATCACCCAGCCACCTGACGCTCCCCATATATGAGGACGTAACCAGGATCGTGCTTGATGAAGAACCCTTGAGTGTGGTGCTGGAGAGGAATGCGGCTCAAGCCCAGAAGCGGAAAGAAAGTGATGAGTGGTTTCCGTGTCTGGTCAAGGAACAAGTGGAAATGGGTAAGTTTTTCCCCCCTATGTAGGATGCTCCTACTTTATTATCCCTTTCAGAAACTTAGGTTTGTAACCGCTGAATGTTTGTTGTTTCTATTCGTCCGTGCATGTACACGGCTAACAACATTTAAATTTTAATGTAAGTCCGTGATTGAACACGGCAATTTTGTTATCTATTTGGAAACTTGTGTATTTTGACTCTGTTAAATACTGCATGATATATCACGTCTTACACACAAAGAAAGAAAATACATACAAGTTTATAATTTACTAGACATGCGACGTGCGTCTTTACTATGCGGAGCACCGTGTGACTACGGCATATGAAACTTACCCCAACGTCTTGTGAGTAAGGTGTCTAGTAAGGATACATGATCCGTGCGGCTGGGGTTGCATCCCTCTTACGCGGCAAGTTGAATTAGTAGGTTCACTTAATCCTCTTACCCCGCCTGGAGGCGTATAGTACATGTACAATATTTGAAAGAATGCATATGAATGAAACATGGCATATTATAATAAGTAAAATTCATACGATTAACAAAAATAAAAAATGATTTGCACGAAACAAGCCGTGGGGCTAGCTAGGCACCACGGCATTTTATTAGAACGTTTACACTTTTGTTTGAACAATAATGACAAGTCCTAAAAAACAAAAAAGGAAACTAAACAAACATAAGAAAACAAAATAGATAGACCGCATGGTTCTTTGTTAAGACCGCACATAGCGAAGTACCCATGCGGAAGCCGTAGCTTTCAAAGATAGCACCTTTTGAGATTGGAAATGTTCCATGTGCGCTCTAGGTCGCGGCCATCCATGTCACGTAACTTGTACGCGCCTCGCCCCAAGGCTTCAGTGACTTCATACGGTCCTTCCCACTTAGGGCCCAGCTTTCTTGTATTCTCCGCTCGACTTGCTTCGTTAGCACGATAGACGTAGTCTCCCGATAAAAAAGAAACACCCTTGACCATGGCGTCATAATAAGCCTTCATCTTAGCCTTGGACTTAGCCTCATTGATGGCTGCTATTTCCCTTTTTTCTTCCAACAGGTCCAGGTTGATTCGTAGCTGTTCATCATTCGTGACGACATTAACCTCCGCCGTGCGGATGGTAGGCATCCCTATTTCTGCTGGTATAACGGCTTCAGTGCCGTAAGCCAATGCAAATGGAGTATCTCCGTTGGCTGTTTTGATCATAGTTCTATGCGCCCATAGCACATGTGATAACTCATCGACCCATTTGCCACTTCGTTCATCCAGACGCGCCTTGATGCTATTCCCAAAGCTTCTATTTGCCTGTTCGACAAGGCCATTTGTCTGCGGATGCTTAACAGATGCGAAGCGCCGCTTGATGTTCAATGATGCACACCAATCTTTGAATGGGTTGTCCGTGAACTGCTTGCCGTTGTCCGAGATGATTTCTCCCGGTAGACCAAAACGGCACACAATATGTTCCCAAACAAACTTCTTAACTTGTTTGACTGTGATAGACTTGACTGCCTTGGCCTCTATCCATCGTGTAAAGTAGTCCATCGCAACAATCAAGAATTTAACTCCCCCCGCAGCTACAGGAAATGGTCCTGCAATGTCGATTCCTCACTTGTAGAATGGCTATGGGGACGTGATAGGTGTAAGCTCCTACTGCGGGTGCCGCGGCACTGGCCTATGCACTTGGCAATCACTACACTTGCGAATCATGTCGCGCGCGTCTCTGTGCATGGTAGGCCAATAGTATCCTGTCCGCAAGGCTCTAGCTACCACGGACCGTGGACCTGTATGCATGCCGCACAATCCTTCATGTATGTCACTGATTACGTATGCGGCTTGACGTGGTCCCACACACCGCAGCCACGGCTGCAAGAAAGAGCGCTTGTAAAGGATGCCTTCTCGAAGTTCGAAATGCTGCGACTTCCTTCTGATGCGCCGTGCTGCTTTTTCCTCATCTGGAAGGGTCTCACTAGTCAAATAGTTGATAATCGGGGTCATCCATGTAGGTCCATCCTCCTCAACTATAGCAGCAACCTCCCCTTCCGTTATAGATTTCTCCTTGAGTATTTCCACCAAGACTTGTTTAGACAAGTGAGCGAAGCTTGTGGATGCGATCTTACTAAGAGCGTCCGCCTTCTTGTTCTCGCCCCTTGGCACCTGCTTGATGGAAAACTTACTGAAAACCGTGATTAGCGATTTGACTTTTTCCAAGTACCTGACCATGTTGTCCTCCTTAGCCACATATCCACCTAGAATATGGTTCGCGACAAGCCGTGAGTCCACGTAGGCCTCAAGGTTGCGGACTCCCATTCTAGCGGCGATTTTCAAACCCGCAATTAATGCTTCATATTCCGCTTCGTTGTTAGTGGTCGTGAACTCAAAACGGAGGGCATACGTGAATTCCATTCTTTCTGGATTTGTGAGAATGAGACCAGCTCCGGACCCGTCCGTACACGAGGATCCGTCCGTGAACAACACCCATGGTTCTGTTGGAGTCTCGTCTTGCTTAACGATTGGCCCTTCCTCATCCGGCTTTTCTATTAGGAAATCTGCCAAGATCTGGCCTTTCACAGCCGTCCTTGGCCTATAAGATATGTTGTGCTCCCCCAATAGGATGCTCCATTTCTGTAGCCTCCCTGCCGCATCCGGTCTAGAAATAACCTGCTTAATTGGCTGATCTGTAATGACCGCAATTGGATGCGCCTAAAAGTACCGGCGCAACCGCTTTGTAGCAAACACTAGTGCTAACACCAGTTTTTCCATAGAGGAGTAATTCAGCTCCGGCCCTTGTAGTGTTCTACTTATAAAGTAGACCGGAGTTTGCACTGTATCTCTATCTGTCATAAGTACCGCGCTTATTGCGCCACGAGTGGCTGAGAGATACATAATGAGTTCCTCCTTTGGCCGGGGGGCTACTAGCATAGGGAGGGATGCAAGATGCTGCTTGAGTTGGCCGAAGGCTTCCTCGGCTTCCTTCGTCCACCAGGAGTCTCCCTTCCTAATGCACTTCTTGAGTGTCTTAAATAGGGGTAATGACTTCTCTACGGATTTGGATAGGAACCTATTCAGCCCGGCTAGCTTCCCATTTAAGGATTGCACCTCCTTCCGTGTCTGAGGGGATGGCAGTTGTATCACTGCGTCCGTCTTCTCTGGGCAAGGTTTGATGCCATTTGGATCAATCAAATATCCAAGGAACATTCCCTCCGTTTCCCCAAACGTACATTTCTTTGGATTTAACTTCATGTTAATCCTTCTCAGCGTGTCGAATGTCTCTTGGACATCCCGGAGAAGTGCCTCCTCCGTGTGACTTTTTATAACCAGGTCATCAACATAGACTTCCAAGTTGCGGCCTATCTGTGATTCAAAAGCTTTGTCCACCAACCGTTGATATGTAGCACCGGCGTTCTTCAGTCCAAACGACATTTTCGTATAGCAATATACGCCCTGGCTCGTATGGAACGCCGTTTTTCTGCATCCTCCTCCGCCATCTGGATTTGGTGATACCCTTTATATGCGTCCAAGAAGCATTTAAAAGGATACCCACATAGGGACTCCACCTTCCAGTCGATTTCCGGTAACGGGTAACAGTCCTGTGGGCAGGCCTTGTTTAGATCCGTAAAATCCACACACATGCGCCAACTTTCGTCATGTTTCTTGACCATGACTGGATTGGATAACCACTCGTGGTAGTATACCTCGCGCATGATGCCTGCATCCACTAGTTTCCGTACTTCCTCCAATATCACTTGGCTGCGCTCAGGCGCCTGGCCGCGCTTCTTTTGCTTGATGGGTTGGTACCCTTGGCGGATCTGGAGCTTATGCTCTGCTATCGCACGTGGCACGCCTGTCATATGCTTTGGCTCCCATGCGAATATATCTAGGTTTGCACTTAAAAGAGAGCACATGGCCCTTTTGCCGCTGTCCGAGAGCGCCCCTCCTATGGATACCTCCTGTTCCGGATAGTCAGGGTGAATGGCTACCTTCCAATTGGGAGGTGGTGATCCATCCTTGGGTGGAACAGGTGGAGCTGGTGTTGTCATGGTGAGACACTCGGATACCGGTACGATTGTGTTGTAAATGGTAACAATTCCCCCCTCAACGGGGAATTTGATCATTCCGTGTGCCGTGGAGGGTACCGCCCGTATGGCCAAAATGCCTGGTCTGCCTATGATCCCATTGTACGGAGAGTGTGAGCGTATCACCATGAAGTTCATCCACGCCGTAGTGGAATGTTCCTCATTCCCAATGGTTACAAGCAAACGTAGTTGCCCTATCGGCCAGATAGTGTCTCCACTAAAGCCAGTAAGCGGCGACGTGGCCGGTACTAATTGGCTTCTTATTTCTGGGCATAACTGCACGAAACAGTGTTCATACAGTACCTCTGCTGACGATCCTCCATCCACATACATGCGACGGACATTGTGTGTTCCAATGCTTATCTCAATAGTGAGAGGCGCATCAATCACATCGCTTGCTGTGATGGGAGGGAATGAGATTTCCCTGCCGCGTGAAAATTTTTGGCCAACTTTCTGCCTCGTGCGGCGCTGTCTGGATTAGATCATGTATATAGTCGAAGGTTTGTCCTTTTGGAGATCCTTCTTATCATACTTCTTGTTGTTGTCTTTTCCATCCTTCCAATCCTTAACTAGGTGCTTGAGTTTACCTGATTTGATCAGCGACTCAATATGCTTCTTGAGCTGGATGCACTCCTCCGTATCGTGGCCTTTGTAATTATGGAACTCACAGAAGCGATTTCCTTGCCGACGTTCCGGCGTAGTTGTCATTGGGGGAGGCCTTGGAAAGTTTGCCCCTTTCGTCAGCAAGATCTCCCGGTAGGACATCTTAAGGGGGGGTAAACTTATCATCCGGCCGTCCTCCTTTGTTCTGGCTCTTATAGTCCGAGCCCTTGCTACTGTTCTGATTGCCTTGGCCGCCCAACTGTCTCCGAGACTGGTCGTTTGACCGGTACCCATTTCCTCTGGATGGGTAAGCCGCGACAACCGTCGTTTCTCCTTCTATGAAATTTTTGACCCTTTCCATGAGGTCATCATATCTCTCTGGACGCTTGTCATTGAGGCGCCTGATCAATTCCCTGTCTGTTATGGCGTGCATGTAGTCAGAGATTTTCAGGAGCTCCGGCATTGTTCTTGTGCGCGTGCACTCATCATTGAAGCGTTCAGTGAAGGCTTCTGTGGACTCCCCCGGCCGTTGTTTGACAGTTGCCAATGAGACCGGATCCCTATTATACTTCTTCCTCTGGGTATAATTGTTCTCGAACACAGTGCGTAGTTCCGTGAAACTATCAATGCTCCGTTGAGGGAGTGCCTCAAACCAGTCACAGGCATTTCCGATCAAAGTCGAATTGAACATTTGGCACCATATAGGCATGGGCCATCGCTCAATTTTAGCCTGCGTATCAAATATTTTAAGGTGATCAACCAGATCACCAGATCCATCATAAGTCTTGATACACGCCGGCATGCGACGTTTGGTGTCCTCAGAATAGTTCCGTATGCGGAGGGTGAACGGGTCTTCCCTGGGATCCGCCCATGGCCGGGTGAGCCTAGGGTCATCCCATGGTTCACACCATGGACGTGAAAGATCCTCCGCTTCTGCATCTCGATAATAAGGACCACCATAATACTCATCATTGTTTTGTGGTGGTGGAGGGGTGCGCCTAGGTCGATGACGCTTAGGCGGATGGTCATCTGAGTCCTCCCCTGACGAGTCTGGAGACGGTGGTGGTGCCCCATCCTTTGGGTAGGGACCACTTTTTTGGGATGAACCGGAAGCCTTCTTCCTAGTGTTCATCCTGTCTCACACGCTTGGGCGACGAGCGGTTCTGGCCAAGTCTCGATCTGGCCGCTCGGGTGAGCCATCCGACTTATCTCCTCCTTCCCGAGACTGCGTTAGTTCCTGTATGAGGCGATCTCCTATGCGCTCAAACACATTCCTGGGTTGAGGGGTTTCCTCAAAGATGCTCTTCTCTTGAGGCAGAGCTCTCCTTTTCCTCTGATTTTGGGAAGAGGTGATTGGTCCGGTGTCACCAAAATTGAGTCTCGATTGGAGGTTCCTCCCTAGATTCAATCTTGACGCGATCCCTGGGACGATTCTATCGAAGTTCTGCGTGAGAACTCGAGTAAGATCCTCCTCGCTGAGTGGTAGGACCTCTACCTCTTCCTCTACCGATGGTCTGCGCGGCTCCTAGTTAGGAGGGTTGGGCGCACTCCCTGGGTCCGGATTGTCCAGGGTGGAAGTAGGTGGGGGTGTCATGGAGTTCGTGCTCGTCACCCCCAAGGGATGGAAACCGCCACGGTTACCAGGTCCGCCTCCAAGGCGGCTAGGTGATTGATTGGGGATGAGTATCCCTTCCCCTTGGGAATTCCGATTTCCAGGATTCGTATTCATGGGATTGGCTGGCTGATGCCCCTTCGTCATTGGAGATTCAGAATGAGGTTTTGTTCTAGCTTAGTGTAATGGGTCCCACGGATGGCGCCAACTTGTTGATGTAAAAGTTGGTTGATCCTTGCTAGACCCGAATTAGGCTTAATTCGGGTTGGCTGGGCTCCGGATCCTGCACCAAGTGAATCGTTTGGTTGGGATCCTGCACACTAAACAGCACGCGTTAGGCTTACCGTGGGAATGTTTCCCACGATTAGACTCTGGCGTGAGAGTAAGTAATCGATTTAGGGTTTATGTGAGTTGAGAGTATAAGTCGTCATAACTTTGTGGAACCCTTGAGGGTTCCTTTTACAGGCAGTGAAACCCTAATGGGCTTTCACTGATGCTTCGGCCCCAAGGAAGAGATAACTATCAGAATTAGAATGATTGTTATCTTCTAATTTTGGTAGTGAATATCCTCCTACATTGGGATAAAGATATTCCTAGACAGAATATTATTCTGTCTAACCCTATGTCGGTCGTACCGGGCCATGGGCCACACACATGTGTGCGGTCACTGTTCATCCAAGCCCATAAGCCTGAATGACATTATTCCACCCATCTGTGATGGGCCGGATACGGGTAGTACCCATGGGCCGGGTTCATGACCCGGCTGGGGACTATACGTCATCAGCTGATAAGTTAGATAATGATCTGTGGGCTTTCCGTACCGCTTATAAGACGCCGATTGGTTGTACACCTTATCGTCTTGTGTACGGGAAAGCATGCCACCTCCCCATCGAGATAGAACATAAGGCATACTGGGCCTTGAAATGGGCTAACTTCGACATCAACAAATCCGGTGATCTTCGCAAGATTCAAATCAACAAGCTCAACGAACTGAGGAATGAAGCTTACGAGAACTCATTGATCTACAAGGAGAAGACCAAGATCATCCACGATGCTAGAATTAAGAACCGAGAGTTCCACGTTGGTGATCAAGTCTTACGTTTTAACTCTCGGTTGAAGATCTTCTCTAGCAAGTTGATGAGCCGCTGGTCTGGTCCATTCACCGTCGCCAAAGTCTTTCCATATGGCACCATTGAGCTTTCTCAGCCAAATGGGCCCAATTTTAAGGTGAATGGCTAGCGTTTGAAGTTGTACTTTGGTGAGGACATCTCTCATGAGATGATTCCATCCCTCACCACGTTTCCCATGAACTAGTTTTGGGTCGAGTCAGGCTCGTGACTCGGTTATAAAAAACAAGCGCTTCTCGGGAGGCAACCCGTGATCTATCCTTTACCGCTTTCATAATAAGTGTAGGGAGGAGCTCCATATGTGTTGGTTGTCTTGTTTATTATTTTGTGCAGGGATTCAAGCTTCAAAGAGCACCTCGATGACTTTTGACGAACCGTGATTCCGTGTTCCCATCTTCCTGGTTCTATCCTAAACTGTCGTGATTCAATTTTTCATATCTTATATGTTCACATTGAAATCACTTTAGTTGTCCTTTCCTTAGCAAGACTTAAACAAAGTGCAAAATGTCCTAAGTGTAGGGGAGTTGATTCCCACATGCTTAAATATTGAGGACAATGTTTATATCAAGTGTAGGGGGGACTTCTATCGAAGTAAGTGGTCTTTTCCATGAATTTGCCCTCATTTTAACCGGAAAATTTGATTTTTCGACATTTTTCAAAATTTTTAATCTATTTTGGCCTTGTGATTTTCCTTTGTTATCGTTATTTACTTTCTTTGCTAGAATAAATTTGCAATAAAGTGGTTTTAAATTTTTCAAAGTCGTGAATATTTTGACTCAACCCGAGTTTACTTATCTAAGTTTACTCTAGCTAGTATCCTTAACGTGTTTAAGTCAAGTTTTGCTAGGCTTTTATATAGGGAGCTTTAAAACGCGAAAGTCTTAACTGTCACGGGTTAAGAACAAGAACTTTTCCCAAGTTTCTATAATTGATCCTAGAGAGTTGTTTATCAAGGGAACTTTAAAATGCGATTTCTAAACTTGAAAAAGTCTAAGAATTTGCAAGATCCTATAGATGACTCGAAAACCCAAAACTTTGATTTAATAGGCTAAGCATCCACGAGTCTCATTCCTTGAGATTTTAAACTGTGGAGGACGAGAGATGATAGAGTCATATATAAGTTTGGTATTCTTTCGTGAATTTATGTGAGTTAATTATGAGCCTATTCTCCCATCGCTTGTTAATAAATTTATCTGCAATAAATAAGGTTGTACGATTTGAAAAGTTACTTAGCTTCTAGCCCAAGATCTTTTAAAAGTTGCTCGGTATTAATTAGAGTTCATAGCCAAGGCATGACTTATTGAAGCGGGATGCGAAGATTGGCGAGTCCGAAAAGGCCCTAACAAGGCATGAGGGCTACAGTTTGTTGCTAAATATCCAAAAGTGATGTGAAGAATCATTTGTCGAAAATCAATATGAAGGATCAAGACACACGACGAAAAGCAAATACTCCCCAAAAGATCATGGAGCAGTCTATCCAAAAAGGCCCTAACAAGGTATGAGGATAAATAGACCCAAGTCCTAAAAGGAGGCGGATCGTTGTATATCAAAGTCCAAAATAAAGATTGGAGAAAAATGAAGAAGTCGTGGTCCAAAGATGAAGAATCTCTCAAAACTTCAAGTGAAGAAATTCCTATTATGAAGAGAAGACCATAATGTCAAGAACGTCTCTCAAAGATTCAAAGTATGAAGTCGCTGCCAAATATCGGTCCGAGAAAAGTCTCAAATCGTGAAGCGAGTTATGCCAAGATATGAACTTTATGAGGTCCCGAGAAGTAGTTTTAAAAGATTTTGTCCTTTAGCTAACTATTGATTAAATCGTCCCACTTTATTTTCGGCCTAAATAACTATCGAAATAAGTCAAACAATGAATCCTCGTGATTATTCAAGACAAAAATAAAATATAAGAGATACACCTAGGAATAAGGGAGTCTAAGCGAATAATTGGCCCACATGAATTCGTGTTAGTTTGCTAACTTATAATAACAATGATCTTGTTTTTAAGCTTGGTATGGGGAACGTGAAAACTTGAGGGTGATAAACGTTCATGGCAGCCTAAAACCAATGTAAGTCTTTGATTTCTTTACTTGTTTTCTATCTTCATATTTTCCTTAAATGTTTAATATTTAATAAAGGCCAAGGTAGGTTATTTATGATGAAAAATTTAAACCGTGCTTTAAAATTAATGCATTGCATGAGGGCATTGCAATGGTCAAGTGTAGGGGATTTAATAAGTGTGAAAACACTTATCCTTTTACCGCTTATTTCCAATAATAACAAGACCAAAACGTGTATTTTATGTCGTAAAAGTCGGAATTATGCGTGGTTTGTGTTTTTATTGTGTTTTAGGACCAAAAGGTGAAAAAGGAAGAAAACACGAGCTTTCACGGGCTTTTATCGAAGAAAATGAGAAAAGACGAAGTCAAAAGATCAAGAGTGCAAAAAGAACGGAAGTCCAAGGCCTATTCTGAAGATTTACCGAAGAAAAAGTCTAAATACGGAAGTTTTGATGAAGTCGAAGAACTCAAGTCTAATTATAGAAGAAAATTAAAAGACGAGTTCAAATCCCAAGACAACGTCGAGAAAAGACAAAGAATTAAATCGAGTCGAGAAGAAAAGAAAGAAGGAGGCACACTACACATGCACTTCCCACTTAGCCTATAAATACCCTCCTAATCACATTAGGAGGGTGGTTAGTTATTTTTATTTTCTTTGTTTTAGTTTTTCATTTTAGAGAGAGAAAGTGTTTAACTTTCTCTCACTAAAACTTCATCTTTTCTTTTAAGTTAAGCTTTAGTTAATCTTTGTATTTGAGTTTTATTAATCAAAAAGTTTAAGTTTAAGCTTTGTGTTCTTTAATCTCCTTCTACATTTCTTGATTTTGCTTATTCCTTAATCCGAAACTTCGTTTTGGATCCGATTAGTTCTTAATGTGTGATTGATTTTGATGTTTTAGTCAAGTAAAAGTTAATCTTTTACCCATTCATAAGCTTTCATACGTATAGGCTATAAGCTTTTTATGCTTAGTAGCTTATTCGAATGTTTTAGCTTATTAATTTTTAAACTTTCTTAAAAAGTTCATCTTTTTAAGGCTCGTATTATTAAGTTCATGTGTTTAGATTCAAAAGTTTTCAAGTTTGTGCTTATTTATCTTTGTCTAGAAGCTTGAAAGTGCTTATTGGTAACTGCTTATTCATTTGAGCTTATTTACTCTTTGGACGCCATTTCCATCTTAGGAGGTTTTACTTGGTCACGATCTTGGGCTACGATCGCATAGAGTGCGATCTGCTTGTTCTTCCCTGGTACGATCACATGCCAAGATCTCTCATTGCGATCTGTGGGTGCGATCGTGTCCTTTTACCTTGCTACGATCGCATCGATTGCGATCAGTTGTGTTGCGATCACAAACCACGATCAAGGACCACGATCCACTAGCTGCGATCTGTGGTTGCGATCTGGGAGTACGATCTTGCTTGCCATCGCATTGCGTGCGATTCCCTTTACTTAAATCTAGAGTACGATCGTGTGCTACGATTGAAAGCTTGTTTGAGTACGATCATTCTCTTCCATCGCATTGACTGCGATCCGTCCTACTATTTGAGTACGATCGCATTACGATCGGACTCAGGATTTTATTTGTTTTCTTAGATTTCAAATTTATTCTTTCCCGTCTTTTGTCTTAAACAACTTTCCAAGTTTCTAATCATTTAGATTTTAATTTCCAAAGAATTGCACGCTTTTATTTGTAGTTTAATTTTCAAAGGTTTCACTTTACACAACGACAATTTTCTTACTTGCTTTTAGTTTTAAAATTTAGATAATCAAACAAACACATCCTCTTGTTTTCCAAAAGACAATTGAGTCACACTAATTAACGGTAATCAATTCGAAGAGATCGGGCGATAATATTTTATACTTGGCCAAAAGCTTTGTATTAATACTACTTTTGGTGACACAAAGGTGGGATAAGACCAGTTAAACATACTCACATAGTTGATAGTAGTGTTATTAGATAGTTGGATTCAGTTTGTTAGCCTAAAAAGAAGTTTACTTGTTCAAACTTTAGGATTAAACAGCCAAGTAAAATCAGTAGGGGAGAACTAGTTTGTTTTAGTGATTTAGGTTATAAATTCTTGAAGATTGTTAGTTTATATGTTAATCTAGGCCTTTTGATTGTTTATTTATGCATTGGTAGTGTTTTGTGAGATTTATGGTGGTTTGAAATCCAGTTGTGAGCTAATTAGACCAGCAGACATCCACCCCTACCCTTAACATCAGTAACTTCCATTGCCTGTTTTTGTGATTTTATTTTCTTAGAGTTGAGAGTTTTTTGCTTGCTATGACTCCCCACAACCCAACTGGTTGTGGGGGTGCCAATTGTGTCCAAAGAAACCAACAAACCAAGAATTTACAAGCACAAAGGGTCACAGACCCGTTTTTTGTTAAAGTAGTGAAAACAAGGTTCCTCTTGCTAGTGTTCAAGTTCCCCCTGTAAAGCATAAGGACAAAAGTCCTCACATGTCACTTTCAGGTTTTTAGATTTTTTGTCTTTAGTGGGCAAATCTTATATTTTTCTTGATTTTTAATTTTTCCTGGTTTAGTTTATTTAATTTAAGATTTTTCAGTAAGTTAAATTTTATTTTACTGTTCATTTTCTATTTTTTTTAGATTTTAATGCAATTTTGATTAGTTTTATTAATCTGCTTTTTGTCTTTTAGTGTAAAAGTTCAACATTTTTCAGTTTTAATTTTTTTTAGATTCAGAAAAAGATTTTAAGATTTTTAGATTAAAAAGTTTTATTGTTCACCTTTTTAAGTATTTTTTAGAATTAATCTTAGTTTAATTAGTTTTTAATTAAATCTGTTTTGTCTTTTAGTGTAAAAAATTATTGTTTTCAACTTTTTAAAATTTTCTACTGTTAAGTAATGTAAATTAGGATTTTTCAAGTAGTCCAATTAATTTTAGCATTATTTTATTATTTTTAATCATTATTTTAGTTTAAAAATTGTCTTTAGCATTTTAAAAATAGAAAAATAGTCTTTAAAATTTAGAAAAAAATACTTTCTAGTCTTTAAATAATATAAGTGAGTTATTAGTTCAATAAAATAATATTTGGGCTTTTTCTTAATTATATTTAATTTTAGGGCTTTTATTAGCATTTAAAATTGAATATTTAATTAATAAAAGGTTTTAAAATTTATTTATTGAATTTTAATTCTTATTTATATTATTTTAGACTTAGTTTTAATTTTTAATTAATTTTTAGCTTTCATTTTTAATTTTGTTACGTTTTACGTATTTACGTTCGCGTTTTACGTCTTACGTCGTAGTTTAATCGTAGTCGTAGCTCGTCTTTAATTTTCTCTCTTCTAAACCAAAAACGTCACTAATCTAAACTCTTGATTTTATATAATTGGCAAAACAACACATACACCTCCTTCGAGAACGAACTCGCATTTATCGGTTTTACGGTTTTTAATTAAATCGTACTACTTAATACTTGCCACATATACGTTTTTCCTAAAACGTGTACGATTTTCCTACACCAATTTTTGGCGCCGCTGCCGGGGAGGTGTTTGTTTAGCCATTATTATTATCGTGTTTGTGTGAGTAGTGCGTTTTTTTTTTCATTTTTGGAAAGCGTAAATATCGTACATACTCATTTTTGTTATTTTCCTTAATATATTATAATATCCAAATAAGTCGTGTTTAATTTTCCTAAATTAAACACAAACCAATCATTTTACTATATTGTAGATATCCCATTACCGTTTTCGTTTTTCTTGTGAATATATTACTATATTGTACATACGTAGAACAATAAATATCCAAGTACTCCAAAAGCGTGAAAACGCAACCTTGATTCGGGATTTCATCACTCGATCATTGTATTCGAATCTAAAGCAAATGTTAAAGGCAAAATAGATAAATACTTTCGTGAGGCTTAATTACAATTAACACAAACTATAAGGTGGGTATAAGGCGGTTGTATTTAACGATCTAAAGGAAAAAGGCTCTTAAGTGCTTAGCGCCGCCTCATTTCCTCCGCTTGCTTGTGCGTGTTTTGAGAAAGAGGGCCAATCGAGGGTTTGCCGCCCAAGTATTATCTACGTATCATATATATTTGCTTGTTTTCAAGATTAAACCCTCTTGAACGTTTTGGTGTTCCACCAACGTTTTAAAGTCATCGAAGGCGTTCACTCCACGTGATCGTTTTCATTCTTTGAGGCTCCTTTAATCGAGAAATCGATTCGAGGAGAGATTTGTAGATTTGATTCTACGTATACACAAAAAATCCCAAAAATTAAAAAACAACCAAAAACCAAAAAAAATTGAAAAAAATGAAAAAACCCAAAAAGAATCTTCTTTGCTACCCCCATTCTACGCTTAGTGCATGCGCACTCGATCGAAGGATTATTCTAATTCTAGCGACGCTTCGAATCGACGCAATCGTAATCGAAGGAATCGACGACGAAGACGAGATTTAGAAACCGACGTTCCTAATATCGTTGTTGAAGAAATCTTAGACAAGATGGCCGACAATCGTTCGATGATGGAATTGCTCCAAGCGCCCACCGAGGGTTATGGAGACACGATCGTAATTCCCGCTATAGAAGCGGAGAATTTTGAGATTATGAGCGGAATGATTTCGTTAATCCAAGCTACGAAGTTTCGAGGTCGTGAAGCCGATAATCCTCACGACCACATTCGGAATTTTGATCGTCTTTTAGCCACGAGCAAGTTTAAGAACGTCGACACCAATGTCGTCAAGCTTATGCTTTTTCTGTACTCGCTCGATGGTGCCGCCAAGGATTGGTACGAGAAAGAGCCACCTAATTCGATAATTACGTGGAAGGATCTCGTCTCCAAGTTCGTTAATCATTTTTTCCCACCGTCTAAGACGACGTTTTTCCAAAACGAAATTACGAGATTTGAGCAAAAACCGAATGAATCTTTTAGAGACGCGTGGGATCGTTTTAAGGAATTTCTTAGGCAATGTCCTCATCATGGATTTTCCGAGTTGCACCAAATCGATACAACGGTCTTAGTTTCCAATAACAAGATTCGTTGAATTCCGCCGCTGGTGGCAACTTTTTGTGTAAGACTCCGAAAGATGCATTGATGATTATCGAGAATCGATCCAAGGTTTACCAACTCCGCAACGCACCGAGTGTTGCCAATGTCGCTAATGTTAGTAGTTCTAATCGCGACATTGAGAGGGTTGATGCGAAAGTCGACAAGCTAACGAATGTGTTTACGTCTTTTCTCGTCGAAATGCAAAAGAAAGACGCTCCCGCTGCGGTGAAAGCGGTTAAGACATCGTGTACGTTTTGTGGTGGACCTCATAATTAATAGGATTGTACGGCTATGGATGGCCAAACGTTGAATGTGAGTGCGTTAAACAACAATTTTTCTAATCAAAATCAAAAGAACGCCGGTCCATCGCAACAAGGCAATTATAACCAAGGCAACAACTTTAATCAAAACCGAAACAATTTTCAAGGAATTAATCAACAAGGAAATTTTTCGAATCAAAATCAAGGTTATAATGAAGGTCGAGTTTTTCAAACAACAACAATAAAGGCAACAATTTTTCAAGTGGGAATCAAAACAATTTTCAAAGAAGTAATCAAAACCAAGGGAACTTTAATTCAAATCAAAATAGTTCGTCAAACAATTTTCAAAATTACATGAAAACGAATGAGGCTAATATGATACGATTAGAGGGAGAAATTGGTACTTTGAAAAACGACTTTTCCAATACTTTGGAACTTCAAAACACGAAGATTGAGCAAGGACAAATTGATACTAAAAATATGTTTTCGGCTATTATGAACAAAGCCTCGTGTGCTTCGTCGAGTTCGTTACCTAGTGACACCGTTGCAAATCCGAAGGAACAATGTAAAGCCGCCTCGTCTCGTGGAAAAAGTCGTGTGATTACCCCTACCCTTGATGGATTTCGTGTTGTTCCTTCTTCTCAACCCTCGACTTCTAAGATGTCTTATTGTTCTAAAGTCGATGGGGTGAACGTGGCGACCAAGGAAAAGAGTGCACACCCTCGTGTACCTCAAATTCCATCCACGATTCAAAAAGAGAGTTTTATCGACCTTACCAAAGTAACCCTTGAAGAAACTTGTGCATCGATCCTTCTTAAAAAACCTAAAAGGCATATGCCGAGAAAGGAAGAGGATCTGGGCCAATTTATACTACCTTGTGATTTTTCCGAGTTTGAGGGATGTTTAGCCCTTGCCGATTTAGGTGCTAGCATCAATCTCATGCCTCATTCTCTTTTGAAATTGATGAGATTGCCTTCGCTTACCCCCCCGAACATGACTATCGAGCTTGCAAATTGTACACCATTTATACCAATTGGAATAGCCGAGGATGACTATGTCAAAGTTGGAAAGTTTGTTTTTCCCGAGGATTTCGTCATATCCGATTACGAGTGTGACCATAAATGTCCCATTATTTTAGGCCGACCATTTTTATCAACGACCGTAGTCGACGTTCACGAGGGGAGACTTACTATGAGATATGGGGAGGATAAAATGGACTTTTTCACGAGTAAATCCCAAGTGTCTTATGATAATGAAAAAACCGAGGTTTCAAAACCTAATGTTTCAAATTCTAATGATTTAAAAATGTTTACTTTAGCGGAAACTATGAGGCTTAATGCATGTTGTGAAAGAATTAAGAAGAACGGTTTTAAAGATGAGGATTTTAACGATAAATAATACGTGTACCTAATTCAAAAGGTTATGCGTAAATTTATGGATGAAAAATCACTTTGGGATGTATTTAGTGAAACAAGTGAAACACCAATTCCGAAGGGCGACGTTAGTGCCATCACGACAATGACCAAAACAGACTCGTCTTCACCACCTTCGAAGGACCACGTCTTTGAGGCTTTAACTTCTAACTCCATCGAAGTGCCTCCATTTCCTAGCCCAACACCCATTGAGGCTAAAGGTTTTATCGACATAGATCCTCTTGTTTTAGAAAAGTCACCTAAGCATAGTCATTCGACTGGTAAGACCATGGTTGTGAGTGCTCACATCGACTCTTTCTTTGACGATGACGATGGCGATTTTGCCGAGATTGATCACGTACTTCAAAATCCACATGCTCTTTTTGAGGATTCTCCTAAAAAGACCTCTTCTCATGTGAAGTACGATGATTATGAGTTTGATCCCGAGATTGAGGAAATCATTGAACGAGAGCTAGCTCTTTTGCCTCCACTTCCACCTACAAGTGAGGTCGATCTTTCCAAAATCGAGGATGAACTAAATGAGTTGGAACGTCTTATTTTCGATGACGAACCAACTAATGTGACCACCCAAAATCTAATTCTCGAGGACTTACCTAATCAACACTCCTCAAATGAGAATTACGTTTACCACATTCGTGAGGATTTAACTTATCAACAATCCCCATAAATGAATGATGGTTTCGTTCTTGATCGTGATCTTTTCGAGAGAGTTTCTAAAATACTCAAGGAGGGGACTGACAAACCTTGGTTTGACAAGACTATCTTTGATGAAGAAATCGATGAGATCGACGTTCATGAGGATGACGAGTATGTAGACCCCGAGGGGGCGGTGTTCTTTGTTGACAAACGTTTTGAGATCTTATACAATCCACCACCCCCTAACCGTGACTTAAATGTGTGGATTTTTAGCGCGACTAATTTTGAATTTGACACGCTAAATATTTCGACATTATCAAATCGGGTTTTCATAAAGAGTTTTTAAACGATGAAAAAGGAAAAGATTTTAAAAATGATTTAAAAGATTTTTCTACATGTGTAACTTCGTCATCACCGCGTTTTAAGAGTGCTACCACCTCGTCTACTCCTTTTGACGACGGTTGGAGTGGATCTAGTGTGGGGGGAAGCCTCTTATGTTCCCTCCCATTTCTCCACCGAGGACGAGATTTACGATCCCGAAATTGCTTGTAAAGTGAAATCTCGGTCTTCCACCGATGCAATAAATGGAAATATTATCTATTTTCTTGGTGTGAGTCTACCTCGAGTAGCTCATAAGTTTGACTTACTCATTGCCCCACCTTTCTACTTCTCATTTCTTTTCTTCTCCCCCTTTGGGGTTTCGGCTTTGGTTGAAGTAGCGTTGTTTCGTCTTTCATCCGAAAACGAGGACGCTATCTTTGACCCCGGTATACGTATATCGGGTTTTTAAAAGTACTCCATGTACTTTTGGGCATTGTTTATCATGTAAGCCCCACCAAAAATGACCAAACCATGGTTATCCCTAAATGATCACATTTATGGGGATTCGAGTCGAGCTTTTGACTCGGTTATAAAAAACAAGGTGCCTCTGGGGATTCTCATGCTTATCCTTGTAAATATTATTGCTTTCTAATTAGTGTAACGAGGGGACTTGTGCTCTTCCAACCTTTGTTCCGTGGTTTTTTGTGATTGTGATTCATTAGGTTCACCATCATCATTGAAGCCTCTCGTGTTCGTTTCACGTAGCACTCGAGCTTCCATCGTTGCCTTTGGAGATTCTGATATCCGATGATATCCTTTTATGTTCTAACGTTTATCTTATTAGCATAATTCATAAACGGCTTTTAGGTTATTCGTTTTACCCTTTCCATGCTCGAGATTAAGCATTCGACTACGTCTCTAGTATGGGGGTGTTTTCACCCCTAGACTCGAAACATTAAGGAAAATGCTTAGTTTTAGTATGGGGGGTGAGTAGATACTTCACCTTGCTCACGTCATCACGCAATCCAATTTTCATCTTTTTGTTGTCGTTTTGTTGCAAAATAAGGCTAAAAATGGCCAAATTTTAATTTTTTTCTAGTTTTTCATAAGTGTTTAAGACACGAATGTAGGTTTTTCGATGGTGAGAATAAGAGTAAATTTTGACTCGACCGTGCGTGTTGAGCACTTAGCTTCGATTTCTTAACTTTTTAGTCTAAGTCTCTTAAATGAGGACGATAAATGATAGAGTTATTTATAAGTCTCGTAATCTTTCACGATCTCATGTGTAGTAATTATTAGCTTATTCTCCCACGATTTTATAATAAGTTGTTAATAAATATTGATTTAGCGGTTTAGTCACTATTGTCGGTTTCTAATTTGTTTTAGTAGCTTCCATATAATTAAATTGGGAAAACATTAAGGTATCGCCAGCGTCACGGTTTTGAAGTATTGGCAACCCGAATAATCAAAAGCTTCACCCAATAATAAGATTTCAAGTGCTCACCTAAATTAAGCAAACATTTGAAGCTCACAAGGCCGAAAAATCTATGCCCAAATTGAAAGTGAATCAAGCCTTAATCTTCGAAGCTTTAAAGATCCAAAATTCGCCTTAGCGTGAGGATATACGTCAAGTCATAATAAAACCACCGATGATGGCGGATAATAAAAGACAAGGGCAAGACCAAAGTCATAATAAAAGCTTCATGGCGAAGTTGAATAAAAGATGGAGGTAAACCATGATAACAAAACCACCAATGATGGAGGATAATAAAAGTCATGGTAATAAGTCTCATGTTCAAAACCGTTCTAAAATCGTGTTTATCGATCCTTCTTGTTGACTTAGTTTTTTGACATCGTTGTCTATTATGGTGAATTATTAATTCGATGATTTTGGTTACACCGTTAAGACTCAACTTTTAGACCTAATCTCTATTCACGCATAAGTCAATGATGTATCCTCGTGATCATTAAGACAAAAATAAAATATAAGAGATACCAATTAGGAATAAGGGAGTCTATGTTCGTAATTAACACTCATGAGATATGATCGTGTTGCTAACTTATAATAACAATGATCTCGTCACACGCTTAGCATGGAATCGAGTGAAAATCAAGGACGACGAAATTATTTCCTATGAAGCATTCACGTGTTCTTATTCTATGACCCTAAAAGTCACTTAATCGTGATGAAAACGATACATTATGTCTAAAACACGTGTAGTAGTTTATTTATGTTTATGTCTTCAATAAATGTCATCATAAAATGAATTTTGGAAGTGCTATGATACTTAATTCTAGCATTGCGTGAGGGCACGACAATGGTTTAGTATGAGGGAGTGATGAGACTGCAATTATACATAGTCTCATCGTCTAAATCGGGCTTAAAACGCTTAAAATATCATCAAAATACCCAAAATATATGCTTGTGTTTGTTCATTGTGTATTTTAGGTACGGATATCGTGAAATCAACAAAAGATCACAAGAATCAAGCAAAAACGAACACGGAAACGAAGCCGCACAAAGAACCAGACCCGAATCATGGATTTTCATTGAAGACCTTAAAGTTTTGAAGATTAGCAAGATTGGCCCCTCTACTTTTGAAGACTTGTCATTTTAAACCCTTGTAAAACTCAAAATTACACATTGGGTCCCTAAAATGATGAGATTGAACATTAATGGTCCTTGAAGAATGCAAATATTACATTAAATTCCCTTGGAACATATTTGATAAACTTTTGGTGGCCAAAGTATGAAGTTTCAAACTTCATTTACAAAGGGGTATTTGATTATGGCTGTTTAAAACTTATATGACAAGAAGTTGGAAAGCAGGGGGCCAAAATATGGCAGACAACCAAAGATGCAGTAACCACTCACCAACTAACATGTTTCCCACTTACCAATTTTACCCAATCACTACACCTCTCCCAGTCACGTCCTCACCCACTAACCATAAAACGTATATTAAACTGATTATTAATCAGTTTGAAAAATTCCACCCAAAACACTCTTATCAAAACTAATCTAGATTAAACTTTTTTTTCCTAACCCTCCCAAGAACACATAAACCCTAAATCCATTACCTCATTAAAACAAAGAGGTTTTCCCTAATGGATTCCAGATTGATGATTAAAGCCTCTTAAACCAAACCCAGTCATCCTTTTCCCTCCACATGGACCACAAGAGGCCCCACGTATGTCCCATGCTTCAATTATTTGGGCAAAGAACGAATCTTGCATACCAATCAACAGATACAAGCCCAAACTTGGTCCCTATGGAGTATTTCAAGGGTATAGATCAACTCCAACACCTGTACACATTCTGGCAACATCACATGACTCCATCTTTTGACCAAAATTCGAATTTCACTTAAGGGTTTTTCAGGAATTCTACAAGATTAGGGTTTTCAATTTAGCTATTATAGATTGTTCCTAGGACTTGTATAAATACCAAGTCTATTGTGACTTTTGGTTTCTTGTTCCAGATTTTTGTATAAATTTTAAAACCTATTAATGAAAATGAAAAGTTTAAAATGTGCAAATCTCTGAGTTCCTCTTTATTCCTTGTTTTAGTGTAATCCGTTTCATTGTTTTTGAATTAAGTAAGGTTAAAAAAGTTTTCATTTTACCAAAGGTTTTCAGAAAAATTTGTGTTTTAAAATTTCTTGAAAAAGGTTTTTCATAAGTTTGATTTCAATAATCACATGAAGTGAAAGTGGATTGTGGTTTGATTTCAGCTTATAGTTAAGTTTCTTTCAGTTTCAAAAGGATTGTAGTGTTTCAAAAAGGATTTCAAAATTTCAATTTTTATCCATTTTTAATCACCATCTTACTATATAGAAAGCCATAAGCTGCAAGCTTATGGCCTTTTGATTACAAGAAGTTCTTTTTCCTAGTTGTTGGTGTATGTGCATGTACCAAGAAGAAACAAGACCCCTCATCCATCATTTTCTTTCCATTTGAATTTTTGAAGACATATTGTCCCTTTGGGTATTTCATAGATTCCATCAGCAAGGGTTTCTCTACTGAACTTCATAAGCTCTTAAATGACCCAGGAAGCCCAAGTAGAAGGCCATCAGCCAAGGTGAAATAGGCTTGAACCCTGTTTGAAGTTTTTTGAGTTTTATATGAGTTATATGATTTTTGAGTGTTTCCTGTTTTTTATGGTAGTTGTCTGTTTGTTTATGCTAATTTCAGTCTCTTATGCATGATTAGATTGTTAGAAATCACTTTGGGTAGGATTTAAATGCATTTGATTTGAAGATTTTTGGTTAACAGATTTAGAGGGGTGTTTGGGTTTGTGGTTGAATACTACTTTGGGTGACAGAAAGTTGGGATAAGACCAGTTAAACACACTCACATAGTTGATAGTAGTGTTATTAGATAGTTGGATTCAGTTTGTTAGCCTAAAAAGAAGTTTTACTTGTTCAAACTTTAGCATTAAACAGCCAAGTAAAATCAGTAGGGGAGAACTAGTTTGTTTTAGTGATTTAGGTTATAAATTCTTAAAGATTGTTAGTTTATATGTTAATCTAGGCCTTTTGATTGTTTATTTATGCATTGGTAGTGTTTTGTGAGATTTATTGTGGTTTGAAATCTAGTTGTGAGCTAATTAAACCAACAGACATCCACCAGACCCCTACCCTTAACATCAGTAACTTTCATTGCCTGTTTTTGTGATTATATTTGCTTTGAGTTGAGAGTTTTTTTGCTTCGTGTGACTCCCCATAACCCAACTGGTTGTGGGGGTGCCAATTGTGTCCAAAGAAACCAACAAACCAAGATGTTACAAGCATAAAGGGTTACAGACCCGTTTTTTGTTAAAACAGTGGGAACAAGGTTCCTCCTGCTAGTGTTAAAGTTCCCACTGCTAAGCATAAGGACAAAAGTCCTCACATGTCACTTTCAGGTTTTTAGATTTTTTGTCTTTAGTGGGCAAATCTTATCCTTTTCTTGATTTTTAATTTTTCATGGTTTAGTTTATTTAACTTAAGATTTTTTAGTAAGTTAAATTTTATTTTACTGTTCATTTTCTATTTTTTTAGCTTTTAATGCAATTTTAATTAGTTTTATTAATCTGCTTTTTGTCTTTTACTGTAAAAGTTCAACATTTTTCAGCTTTAAAATTTTTGTTAGATTCAGAAAAAGATTTTAATATTTTTAAATTAAAAAAGTTTTACTGTTCACCTTTTTAAGTATTTTTTAGAATTAATCTTAGTTTAATTAGTTTTTAATTAAATCTGTTTTGTCTTTTAGTGTAAAAAATTATTGTTTTCAACTTTTTAAAATTTTCTACTGTTAAGTAATATAAATTAGGATTTTTCAAATAGCTAAATTAATTTTTGCATTATTTTATTATTTTTAATCATTATTTTAGTTTAAAAACTGTCTTTAGCATTTTAAAAATAGAAAAATAGTCAATTTAGAAAAAATACTTTCTAGTCTTTAAATAATATAAGTGAGTTATTAGTTCAATAAAATAATATTTTGGGCTTTTTCTTAATTATATTTAATTTTAGGGCTTTAATTAGCATTTAAAATTGAATATTTAATTAATAAAAGGTATTAATATTTATTTATTGAATTTTTATTCTTATTTATATTATTTTAGACTTAATTTTAATTTTTAGCTTTAATATTTAATTTTGTCACGTTTTACGTATTTACGTTCGCGTTTTACGTCTTACGTCGTAGTTTAATCGTAGTCGTAGCTCTTCTTTAATTTTCTCTCTTCTAAACCTAAAACGTCACTAATCCAAACTCTTGATATTATATAATTGGCAAAACAACACATACACCTCCTTCGAGAACGAACTCGCATTTATCGGTTTTACGGTTTTTAATTAAATCGTACTACTTAATACTTTCCACATATACGTTTTTCCTAAAACGTGTACGATTTTCCTACACCAGTTGTAATTTGCATATTCTTATTTAACAATCATTGAGTTAGTCTATTGTTTGAATAATATATCCGATGAAATTTTGAAGATGTTTGATTTAGTTGACCTGAGGATGAGAAATCGACAAGAATTAGCGATTAATTAAAATAAGAAATTAACCGATGGAAAGATTGTTAATAATTATATACATTAAGAAGATATTTTCTGAACTTATGAAATTAGGTGATATCATACAATTAACCAAACTAGGGCTGTGTTGGAAATTACTGGAATAAGGATGAAGGTTATAGGGGATGATGAGTAAAGGTGGAAAGGATTGATTTGAAATTTTGCTGAGAATTGGGTACTGATTACAAGAATTAATAAGTGGAATTTCTATTTAAAGATTTTGTTTGGTCAAATATGAGAAGGTATGCATGGAGAAAATGTAATAGGTCGAATTCTTAGTGCACTTCACCAATAGTAGTCGAAAGGGAATGAGAAGACGAGTTCATATTTAAGAGTATTTTGTGATCCTCCTGTGAAATAGTATAGTTCACTGTCATCTTGGGAAAAAGAAACTTTGTGTTAGCTCAGTGATGGAAGTTTTGTAATCTGCTTGTATATTTTGTCATTTGACATTGTTAGGAAATTGAGGATGGTAATTTGATCAATTGTAAGGATTGGCGGATGAGATAACAAGAATAACCTGATAAGACTGGAAGGGTAAGTCATAAGAATGTAGTATTGAGAGCAAGAAAAGAAGCTGGGTGATTTGGGAATAAAATGATTGCAATGAGATTGAACAAATTGATTACCAAGAATCGGTATCCATTACTGATGATTGATGTCTTGTTTGGTTAATATTAAGGAAGGTGAGGAAAGTATTTGATAACAATTGAAAAATTGTTAAAGAGAGAGGAATGGTGTGTGGAATTCTTTGGATATGAATTTTCGATGGAATTGATGTAAATTTTGGTATGTGCGATTTATGGCTGAAGTATTCGTGGAAATCTTGACTAGATTGAAGAGATTGAGGATTTGTCGATACCGACGAAGCCGACCGAAGCTTGTTAATTCCTTTGTTTAAGCTGAGTATTATCGAAGGTTTATCGAAAGGTTTTCACTGATTGTTGAACCATTGATAAAGCTGACAAAGAAGAACTAAATGTGTGAAACCCATTCATGCATCCAAGATGTAGTTTTGAGATCTGATCTTCGTTAGTTAAGGAAGTTGTTTATGAACACTGAGGATATGTTGAGTTCTGTGCCTGTATTGTCAGTATCGGAGGAATCTGAAAGGAATTATAGAGCTGTGGTGATGATATCTTGACATTATCAAATGGTAGGAGAAAGTAATAGTAGTGCGTTGACTTAATTAGAGAAGTATAAGGGGAATTATATAATTTTGAGTTTCGACGATGTGGTATCTATTTTGGAACTGTGAAATATTACTTGTCTGGAATCAAGTATGTAGTAATTTTTAATCAAAAGTGATTATGATCACGAGATGTAATTTTTTAGGGCAAGTTTGGTAGTCAATTATTTAGTAAGAAGGAGAAGGAAAAAGGTTTGTAAAATTTTAAAAGTATTAGAGAGTCGACTCTTGAGTTTTGAGATTTTTGAATATTGGTAATAATAAGCAGAGTAGATGGAATGGAATGAAAAACTAGAATCGAATTAATGAATTAATGGAAAAGTAAACCAAGGAAAGAAGATCAACAGGTTGTCAGAAATTTTGAAATGAATTAGTAGTAGGGATGAGTGAGACGAAATATTTTAGGAACAAAACCGATTATCGTAATTATCTATTTGAAGGGGGATGTGTTAGGAATACGAGAACCGGTTGTGAATGAATTTTTCAGATCAGAGAGAATTCAATTATTCTAAGAGTGCTGAGAGTGCTATATTTAGTATTAAAGGAATTTAACAAGTTAAGTATTGATATATTCTAGTTGGGATAAGATGTATTACGACATCATGAAAATGTATTAATCGTTAGATTTAAATATATGAAACTAATGGAGTTATCTAAACAATATATGATATAAGAAAGATGTAATGATGTAATATGGATAGTTCAGTGGTTCAGTGTAGTGATTGTTAGATTGAATGAAAGTGGAAGATGAGCATAGGAAATTATATAGGTGATTGTTACGAGATGCAATATGTGATTAAAGGAGAAAGAAAGAGATCACTAGGAATTTAGTGATGAAATCCTCAATAACCCCGGATCGTAGTGTCAATATTTTTGAATCTTTAGAATTCACTGTAAAGAGAAATGAGAACGGAATAAAGTTTGAATATAATATATGTAACCCATAGACTGAAGTTAACTTTTAAGTGTTAGACATCTTTAACAGAAAGCGAGAGGAATTGAGTCAAGAAAGAATATTACGTATTTTCGGAAATCAACGGACAGAGTGAGAGGATATTTTGAACAATGGAAATTGGACTTGCGTAGATGCGATTGAAACTTGGGATGATGTTATATTTATTTTATATTAATATGAGGCCAAAAGAAATCTATTGATGATGGAGTCTTTATGCGATGATAGTCGTCATATCAGTAATTAGGATGTGCAACTTGAGATTTTACATGGTCGTAAGTTAAGTTATCAGAGTATTGAAGTAGGAAACGGAACTGAGAAAATGATGTAAAAGGAGTATGAATGATGAAAGATTGGAATTCTTGGAAGGTGAAATTTGGAAGTTGAAATATAGTAGTATTCTTTGGTTTGGTGATATTATAGGGATTGATTTGAACTGGTGTGAAGGACGTGAGGATTTCTTAAGGAAAAGAGGTCACATTGGTCTTAGAGGTGAGAAATTGCGAGTATGAGGCGGGTCGAGCGCCGGGACGTCGCTCTGTTTTAGGAGGATAGGATGTGATAACCAGAACCCGTGGTCATTATTTAATTATTTTTTTACGTATATTTTTGAAATTTTTGACGAGATTGAATGTTATGATGCTTGGTGATTTGAATTGAACGAATTTTGAAAGTTATATCTTTACGTTTTGACAAGTTATGAGGATTATTAGTGATCGCGATATCGACGAATGCCTGAAATTTTACGTTTTATTTTTAGTCATGTCGATGTTTAATATTTTAACGTTTTTATTTTTTATTTCGTATTAAGTCGTACTGGGACTATATAATATCATATTTTGTGTGCGTTTTACGTTGTGATAAGTATTTTTATGAAACCCGAGACCCATAAATATTTTCAAAATTGACTAATAGTCATTTCCCGCTTTTTAAACAAGTATTTGCATTTTGGTCCACAAGAATCACAATTGGCAAAAACTACCCTAAACTTTCCACATATAAAAGGAAAATTAATACACAAAACACATACAAAATCCCACTAACTAGAAAATTTACTTCTCTCCCCTCCCACCCACTCTTATGCCATCACCCCCATACCACCAAAAACCATCATCATCTCAATTTCTAGTTTGAATCCATTTAAACTAAACAAAGACCCATCTTAGTTTCTTCATTCTCTACAATTTGGTATAAATTTTAGCCACATGCAAGAACTTTTTGTAAAAACCCATTTTTGATGGAAATCTTGTGTTTTGATATTGTTTATGTATTGTATGTAGGTGTTTATGATGATATATATGATTTATACTTGTTGCATGTTAAAAATTTTTGAGTTGGATTTTATTTGATTTGACCATATAGGATGATATAGGATGTTAGGATTAGAAGTAATAGTATTAGGATGAGTATAGTTGTAAAAATAATGTTAAAATGGGTTAAAAATATGATTTTGAGAGATTTTTAAGAAGTTATTTTAGGTCAGCATCTAAAATGTAAATTTTGGAAAACCTAAGTTTGAGTATGATATGAGTTGATTAGATATTATTATAGAGGATTTCATAAGCTTTGATAGGTATAAAGTAGAGCTTCTAGCTCCAAACGAGCGAAAAGTTATGATAGTTTGATTATTCGTATACCGGGAGACGAGTATCGGCACAATATATAGTTGTTGTCGATATTTGGATCGAATCTCGGGGACTATAGAAAGGATTTTGAAATAAGTCAAGGACCGATGAAGAATTGTAAACATTAGGATGTTGAGTCTGTTTTCAAACATAAGTGTCGGTTTTGCAAATGGAGTCATTTATAGAGGGCAAAATAACTATATGAGTCGATAACGTAAAACTGTCCGGTTTTTGTAGTTCGAAGATGTGTCGGGCAGGGAACCTTAAAAGTAAAATCTTTTAACCAACTTTTAGGATTACTTTCTATATATGTTAAGTGAAGTCTCTGAGTAGTATTGCAAACATTTGACGTGTTTAAGTAGGGAATACAGTTTGAACGATTAGTATATATATATCGACAGATTTTAATAAAGTGTTGGAAATACGTTTTTACGTATTTAGGAAGATTCGGTCACTCCGACAATATATTAAGTAGTAGCTCGTAGTCTAGATATCTTTTAATATATCAAACAAGGAAAGGCCTAGTCCATGTTATGTATGGATGGCCCAATTGTAAGCCCAAGCCCATATTATGGGCTTGGTATATAAACCCTCTCCTTAGATGGAGAGGGTGGTGGTTTTCATAATTTACACATAGTTATCTTTCACTTTCTCTCTCTAGAAGTGTGTGAACTCCATCATCTCTCTATCTCTTTCTCTCTCTAAAACATAAGCAAGATTTACATATCCTACAAATGGTATCAGAGTCATGGGATGATTGTATTGTTTATGTGTTTGTGTTCTTAATTTTAGTTGCTTTTGATCTATTTAAACCCACATCGAATTTTTTTTTTGTTTTTTATGGTTTTTTCTTGATACAAATCTTCTACATAGTTGTGGTAGAGATTTGGTATAGTTACTTTGGCTAAAAACACAAAATTTTTGGGTGTTTGGATCAATTTTTGGCTTAAAATCTCGAATTAGGTGTGTTTTGTCCGAGAAAAGTGGAAAATTCATATACTGCTTGTACTATTGCGACAGCTTACCCATCAAAATATCTAGGGTTTTTGGATTGCGATCCATATTACGACTGGTATTGCGATTGGACTTCATCTTGTGACATTGTGATAGGTGTGAAAACACCCATCCTTTTTACCACTTAATTACAATAATAACCGAGCCAAAACGTGTATTTTATGTCATTTATGTCGGAATTATGCGTGGTTTGTGTTTTTGTTGTGATTTAGGACGAGAAGGTGAAAAGTGGAGAAAACACGGCTTTCACGGGCTTTTATTGAAGAAAAAGACGAAAGACGAAGTCGAAAGATCAAAAGTGGAAAAAGAACGAAAGTCCAAGACCAATTCTGAAGATTTATCGAAGAAAAAGTCCAAAGACGAAAGTTTAATAAAGTCGAAGAACTCAAGTCTAATTTATGGAGAAAATTACAAGACGAGTTCAAAGAAATCCCGAGACGAAGTCTTAAAAGTCGAAGAATTTAAGAAGACTGAAAGACTGAGGACCAAGAAAGAAAGAAATAGGAAGCCACCAACCACTCCTCTCTCCTATAAATACCACCCTCACTTGTTGTGAAAGGGTTGGTTAGTTTTAGGATTAGATTAGGAGTAGTGTAGTTTCTCTCTCTAGATTTATGCTTTCTCTCTCTAGATTAATTTGTGTTTAAGCTTTTTTTATTGAATCTTTACTTTTTAATTAAGCTTTTAATTCATCATCTTTTCCTTTCTTGCTAAATTTCTGTCTTTGATTTGGTGTTGTGTTCTTGAGTTTTCTTAATTTTAATCAAGTGGGTTTTGATTGATTTGGCTTTGTATGTTAGTTTTGATGATTTGTTTTGATTAATTATTGTTAGTTGTTGCTTATTAGTTGTTTTGGTTTAATCTTTTGGTTTGTTTTGGTTAGATTTGATCAAATTCGTGCTCTTTTCGTTTTCCCCTGTTCTTCGCCAAAGTTACTGTATCTGGCCAAAGATTCCGAATGGTCTGCTCATTTAATCCTCTATTCGGAATATATGATTATTCCGAATAGGAGTCCTCTATTCGGAATATCTGATTATTCCGAATAGGATTCTCTATTCGGAATATCTGGTTATTCCGAATAGGATTCTCTATTCGGAATATCTGATTATTCCGAATAGGATTCTCTATTCGGAATATCTGATTATTCCGAATAGGATTCTCTATTCGGAATATCTGATTATTCCGAATGGGAATCCTTATTCGGAATATCTTATTATTCCGGATAGGTTTTTCAGTTTTTAGTTGTAAACTTTATTTTTCCCGCCTTTTTCTTTATTTGCATTTTTACTCGCTTTCCTTTTAGTTTAAGTTTACGTTTGAGTTATTTACCTTTATTGCTTTTAATTTCTTGTCATTTATTTCCCGTCAAGTTTTAATCTTTAATCTTTCATTGTCGTTTCTTTTTACCGTCTTTACTTTATTTCTATTTGTTTCAAATCTTTATTTTTACTTAGTTTTAGACAACGACAACTCTTTTATTTGATTCACCAAGAACAACTGAATCACACAATTAACCAGAGATCAATTCGAAGAGACACCGAGAAAACGAACTTTCAACGAGTAAAATCTCAGTTATTAAAATGGCGCCGTTGCCGGCTCTTTTCGTGAAGATTAAAGGTTTTTTGTGAGAGACGCGTTGGATTTTGGGATCCGTTCACTTGTGAACGTTATTTTTTGTGTCCAAAATTTTCAAAAAATCCAAAAACATTTGAAAAATCATTAAAAGCATTTCTTTTTCAAAGTTTTGCACCAAAAATATTCTTCTTGCTTATCTATCTTTATGGATTTTTATGTCCATTGCGTCCGGTGTGGGAAACAATTATCTGGGAACAACTCTTGTCAATGGTGTACATGTGAGCGGTGCGGAAACGATATCGACTACACACAATTCGGATTTTGTCCCTTGTGCAACTCGACTAATTCATTATTTTTGAACCCACCTCTTGTTCCCTCGTGCATCTATTGTGGAAGCGATTCTCATTGGCATGTTTCGTGCCCGGTTCAATACCCGTATAGACACGGGCAAGAACCGGGGTACAATTATGACAATGATAATAGCTATCCACAAGACGCACCTGTTTTTCTCCATACCCGGTTTGCAACAACTGTGGGGGTCCTCACGATACCTATTATTGTCAACCAATGAATTATTATGAGCAAAATCTGGGTCCTCAGTTTTCTTCACCTATGGATTATTATGAACCAAACCCGGTTTCTAATTCTTCTCAACCGATGAACAACTATGAGCCACAACACTGCTATAATTCAGGTTTTCAACACTTTGAGCCCCCACATCACAACCTCAATCATCAATCCTCTCAGAGAATTCAACAACTCACTACTTTGAATGAAGAAACACACTCCATTGTTTTGCAACTTCAATAAGCCGTTGTTCTGCTTAAAGAAATTAGGGACGAGGAGAAGCGACAACAACAAGAGCAAGTTTCTAATCTTAGTGATTCTACCCCTCCTCTTGTGCGTCAATACCATTACGATGATGATGACGATGAGAATACTATTTCTTGGTATGATCTAGTTGCTCAATGTCCTAGTATAATTGTACTTCCCTCTCTTAATATCCCCAACGCCTCTAAGGATTGTGATACTTCGAGTGAGATTAGTGATTTCGTTCTTGATAAATTCTTTGATGAGGTTTGTGATGTCCTAACTTTTGAGGAGCTTACGGATGAGGTCGCTCTTAATGATGATGTTCCTTCCACCAACACTTTGGGAGATGATTCTTTGGCTTTCTCTAATCCTCTTTTCGATCAAGATGATGCTTTTACTTCTAGTGATGACGAGTCACTATCCGATGAAGACGTTCTGCATGAAACTTTCAAGATTTATTCGAACCCTTTATTTGATTTTGATGACGCCTACATATCTAGTGAGGTGAATCCGCTCTTTGACAAAGGGATTGAGGACATTGATAGCGCTGCTTCTCTTGCTATTAATGAGCATACTTTGTTAGCCATACCTCCTTCTATCCGAGAGGTGAAAAGAAGTGAATCTACTGAAAAAGAGACGCAGGTGGAAGGTAATTGTTCTCATACTTCTCAAATTATATTGCCACCTCATCCTACCACGTGCACACCCAAGCGGGTGATGCATCACTTTTACTCTCCTCGTTTCATACCGGGAAATGAGGATGAGTGCTTTGACCCGGGAGGTGACAATGACAATTCTATAATTGATACCCTCACGGCTTTGCCGAGTGCTCAACATCCATTGTCTTTGGGGGATGACAATGTGCTTACTTTACCCACCCCACCTCCCGTGGATCTTAAATTCACATACTTCTCGTATGTCGAAAGGGTTTTTCTCCCATTCAAGACTTATCTCCCCGCCTCTCCTTTGTTGATGTCAACCGGGAACGAGGACAAGGTCTTTGATCCCGGTATTACATTCGAGGCTCCCTCATGGACCATTTAATACGGGGACGAGTCAGGCTCGTGACTCGGTTAACAAAAACAAGTGCTTTTTGGGAGGCAACCCAATTATCTATCTATCTTTACCATAAGTGTAGGGGGAGCCCCCGTTGGTGTTTCTTGTTTTCTTTCTTATCATTGCAGGGATTCGAGCTTCAAAGACACACTCTTTATAACTTTTGACGAACCGTGATCCCGTGTTACTATCTTCCTGGTTCTATCCTAAACTCTTTTCGATTCCCTATTTTATATTTTCCAATATTAAAATAGGAATCTCTTTAGTTGTCTTTTCCTTAGCGAGATTTAAGCAACGTGCACAATGTCCTAAGTGTAGGGGAGTTTACTCCCACATGCTTAAACATTGAGGGCAATGTTTATATTAAGTGTAGGGGGGACTTCTATCGAATTAAGTGACCTTTTCCTTGTATTTGTCCTCATTTTAACCGTAAAATCAATTTTTCGACATTTTTCAAAATTTTTAATCTATTTTGGCCTAGTTGTAGTTCCCTTTATTTTTGCTATTTTTCTCTTATTTTAATAAAATGGTTTTAACAAGTTTAGTTATCTTAGATATATTAGGCCCGTTGTGAATATCTTGACTCAACCCGAGTTTACTTATCCAAGTTCACTCTAGCTAGTATCCTTAACCGTGTAGACCTTAATTGGTTTATTGGGCTAAGCATCCACGAGTCTCATTCCTTGAGATTTTAAATTGTGGAGAACGAGAAATGATAGAGTTGGTTATAAGTTAGGTATTATTTCATTAACTTATGTGAGTCAATTATGATCTTTTTCTCCCATCACTTGCTAATAATTATCTGCAATAAGTAAGGTCGTACGATTTGAAAAGTTACTTAGCTTCTAGCCCAAGATCGTTTAAAAGTTGCTCGGTAATGATAAGAGTTCATAGCCAAGGCATAACTTATGAAGCGGGGCACGAAGATTGGCGAGTCCGAAAAGGCCCTAACAAGGCATGAGGATTCCATTTTATTGTTGAAGATCCAAAGTGATGTGAAAAGCATTATTCCCAAAATCAATATGAAGGATCAAGACTCATGCCGAAAAGCAATCAACTCCCATAAAGATCATGGAGAAGTCTATCCGAAAAGACCCTAACAAGGTATGAGGATAAATAGATCCAAGTCCGAAAAGGAGGGGGATCGTTGTATCTCAAAATCCCTATTAGAGATTGAAGAAATAATCATGAACTCGTGGTCAACAAAGTTGGAGTACCCCTCAAAAGTCTCCAAGTGAAGAAACTCTATAACGAAGAGAAGACCATTATCTCAAGAACGTCTCTCAAGATTTGAAGTATGAAGTACATGCCAAATATCGGCCCGAGAAAGGTCTCAAATCGTGAAGCGAGTTATGCCAAGATATGAACTTTTTGATATCCCGAGAAGCAGTTTTAAGAGATTTTGTCCTTTAGCTAACTATTAATCAAATCGTCCTACTTTGCTTTCTGCTTAAATAAACTATCGCAATAAGTCAAAAATGCATCCTCGTGATCATTCAAGACATCAATAAAATATAAGAGATACCCGTAGGAATAAGGGAGTTTAAGTGATTAATTGAACCACATGAGTAAATGTTTGTTATGCTAACTTGTACTAACAATGATCTTGTTTGTAAGCTTGGCATGGGGAACGTGAAACTTGAGGGTGATAAACATTCACGACACCAAAGCCCTAATGTAAGTCTTAGATTTCTTTACAAGTTTCTTCCTTGTTGCATTTTATCGTTTTCTATCTTTCAAATTTTCCTTAGTTGGTTAGTAAAGGCCAAGACGGATTGATTATGATGAAAAGTGTAATCGTGCTTTGTAACTAATGCATTGCATGAGGACATTGCAATGGTTGAGTGTAGGGGATTTGATAGGTGTGAAAACACCCATCCTTTTTACCACTTAATTATAATAATAACCGGGCCAAAACGTGTATTTTATGTCATTTATGTCGGAATTATGCGTGGTTTGTGTTTTTGTTGTGATTTAGGACGAGAAGGTGAAAAGTCGAGAAAAAACGGCTTTCACGGGCTTTTATTGAAGAAAAAGACAAAAGACGAAGTCGAAAGATCAAAAGTGGAAAAAGAACGGAAGTCCAAGACCAATTCTGAAGATTTATCGAAGAAAAAGTCCAAAGACGAAAGTTTAATAAAGTCGAAGAACTCAAGTCTAATTTATGGAGAAAATTACAAGACGCGTTCAAAGAAATCCCGAGACGAAGTCTTAAAAGTCAAAGAATTTAAGAAGACTAAAAGACTGAGGACCAAGAAAGAAAGAAATAGGAAGCCACCAACCACTCCCCTCTCTTATAAATACCACCCTCACTTGTTGTGAAAGGGTTGGTTAGTTTTAGGATTAGATTAGGAGTAGTGTAGTTTCTCTCTCTAGATTTATGCTTTCTCTCTCTAGATTAATTTGTGTTTAAGCTTTTGTTATTGAATCTTTACTTTTTAATTAAGCTTTTAATTCATCATCTTTTCCTTTCTTGCTAAATTTCTGTCTTTGATTTGGTGTTGTGTTCTTGAGTTTTCTTAATTTTAATCAAGTGGGTTTTGATTGATTTGGCTTTGTATGTTAGTTTTGATGATTTGTTTTGATTAATTATTGTTAGTTGTTGCTTATTAGTTGTTTTGGTTTAATCTTTTGGTTTGTTTTGGTTAGATTTGATCAAATTCGTGCTCTTTTCGTTTTCCCCTGTTCTTCGCCAAAGTTACTGTATCTGGCCAAAGATTCCGAATGGTATGCTCATTTAATCCTCTATTCGGAATATCTGATTATTCCGAATAGGAGTCCTCTATTCGGAATATCTGATTATTCCGAATAGGATTCTCTATTCGGAATATCTGGTTATTCCGAATAGGATTCTCTATTCGGAATATCTGATTATTCCGAATAGGATTCTCTATTCGGAATATCTGATTATTCCGAATAGGATTCTCTATTCGGAATATCTGATTATTCCGAATGGGAATCCTTATTCGGAATATCTTATTATTCCGGATAGGTTTTTTAGTTTTTAGTTGTAAACTTTATTTTTCCCGCCTTTTTCTTTATTTGCATTTTTACTCGCTTTCCTTTTAGTTTAAGCTTACGTTTGAGTTATTTACCTCTATTGCTTTTAATTTCTTGTCATTTATTTCCCGTCAAGTTTTAATCTTTAATCTTTCATTGTCATTTCTTTTTACCGTCTTTACTTTATTTCTATTTGTTTCAAATCTTTATTTTTACTTAGTTTTAGACAATGACAACTCTTTTATTTGATTCACCAAGAACAACTGAGTCACACAATTAACCAGAGATCAATTCGAAGAGACACCGAGAAAACGAACTTTCAACGAGTAAAATCTCAGTTATTACATTGCGATCCGTATTGCGATTTGGATTGCGATTGGAGTTCTTTGTTATTGCGATCCGTATTGCGATTCACATTGCGACAGGATTGTTTTTGTGATATTGCGACAGGTTATTGCGACAGGGGTATTGCGACAGGGTATTGCGACAGTATTGCGATTGGAGTATTGCGATTGGAAGTATTGCGATTGGATTATTGCGATTGGAGTATTGCGATTGGAAGTATTACGATAGGATATATTGCGATTGGACTTATTGCGATACGACATTGCGATAGCATTCCTTTTAGGCATTGCGATAAAACGACAAGATTTCCAAGATTTTTCAAAAACGTGTTTTTTGAAAAATTTTCGTGTGCAACTTCATCTTGGAATTTTTGGTTTATCGAGAACATAATTTAGGGGATTGTAACATTATTTCTCGGCTTCTACACACAACAACAAATACATTTACTTTCTCTCATTGATCGATCAACTTTGTAAATCTTTAATTATTGAAATGGAGTACAAATCTCTTACGGATAAGTCCATCCTCTCGGGTACGGATAATCGTCCACCTATGTTGGAGAAGTCTATGTACGAGGATTTGGACTTCCCGAATGGAACTTTACATGTTGAACAAAGAGAATGGACATCTCATTTGGGCATCGGTGCTCAATGGACCATTAGATTATGGTACAGTGACGGAAGGTACGACTACTCGTCCTCGCACAACGGGTGAATTGGCTGGACATATGAAGATTCAAGACAAATGTGATAAGTATGCTACAAAAATCATTCTCCAAGCCCTTCCTCCAGATGTCTACAAACTCGTCAGCAAACATAAAGTTGCCAAAGAGTTATGGGATAGAATTCGTGTTCTAATGCAAGGCACCTCGTTAACTAAACAAGAACGAGAGTGTAAGCTTTATGATACTTTTGATAAGTTTGCCTATGTGCCAGGGGAGACTCTCAATGATTACTATCTGAGGTTTACCCTATTGTTGAATGAGCTCAATATATATGGCATGACAATTCCTACGTTTCAATTGAACACCAAGTATTTGAACAATCTTCCTTCAGAATGGAAAAATACGTAACGGATGTTAAATTGGCTAAGGACTTGCATAACACCAATGTGGATCAACTTCAAGCTTTTCTTCAACAACACGAATGCCATATGATCGAGGCTCGGTTGTCTACACCTCAAGTTCATGATCCACTTGCCATGTATGCTTCTCAACAAAACATGGCTTATACTTATCAACAACCAGCATACTTGCAGCAGCCACCACCATACACCTATCAGCAACCATCTTATCAACCACCAATGATGCCACAACAAGCATTTCAACAAAGTGTTCATCAACAATCTTTTCCACAACAACCACCATATCAGACATCACCATCACAAGCCAACACTTCTCTAATGGGCTATACTCCTCAGCAAGGATACTTTCCAATTGAAGCACAACCATCACAAGCCTTCTACTCTAATGAACTTCCACCAATCCAAGAACCGGTCTTTACTCCAAATGATACGCCAGCTGATGTTCTAAACCATCTCACTGCCTACTTGTCAAAACTTGTTGCAACTAGAGGATTTCCACCAACGAACAATCAGCTCCGCACCCCTTCAAATCCTCGACAACAAGATACTGTTCAAGATGGTCAAGTAACAGTGCAACCTATTCAGGGAAGGCGAAATTCATATGGACCTCCTACAAGGACTGTGAATGCTCAAGCTGTGAATTCTCAAGCTAATGGAAATGGAAGCCCCATTGGTCCTCAAAAGGTTGTGACTTGCTACAATTGCCGAGGACAAGGTCATATGGCTAGGCAATGCACTCAGCCGAAAAGGAGAAGGGATGAAGCGTGGTTTCGTGAGAGAATGTATTTGGTTGATGCTTAGTCTAAGGGAAAGATTTTGGATTCAGAGGAGTTAGCGTTTCTTGCAGACCCAGGGGCAGCAGATACTGAAGGCATTGCAGTCGTTTCCATTTCTAATGCAGCTTATCAAGCAGATGATCTTGACGCATATGATTCGGATTATGATGACATTCACTCTGCCCAAGCTGCTATCATTGCTAATCTCTCTCACTATGGTTCTGATGTCGTTAGTGAGGTACCCACCACAACCAATCTTGGTAAAGATGATAACCCACATCAAGTTGGGCATGAAAATGACAACCTCGAACAACATTCGGGAACTAGTAACTCAAATGATGTGGTACCCAATCCTACACATTTGAGTGAACCTCAACCAAATGCTACGACGGGTATTGAATCTTATGCTCAACATGATTTGGTCATGGTGCCTAAACATATTATTGATCAAATGCATATGGATCTCAGACAATCCGTAGATACGAATTCCACCCTAACTGCTGAGCTTGCGTTGCATAAAGAAAAGGTCAAAACTTTTGAAATGGTCCCTCACACAGAGAAAATAACATGTTCTGAATTTGACCAATTTCGTTTTGAAAAGATTGAACACTTGAAAGAAATAGAATCATTAAAAGCTAATCTTTCCAATAAATTAAAAGCAAAAGAGTCGGTTGTCAATGATTTTCAGAAACTTAAAATGGATTTCGAAACTCTCGAGTCTAATAAGTTTGAATCAGAAATTAATGCTACCAAACTTCTTAATTTCAAGGAACAACAGCTTTTAAAACAATACGCTTCCACAGAAAAGGTTCATATTTTGACTAAATAATTTAAAGAACTCGAACTTAAGCGTCTTTAAAATTTACCACCTAATCTCGGTTATGCAAAACAAGCTCAGGAATATATTCCCGGTCTTTATGATATGACCATAATTGGCAAATCGAAAGAAGCACCTTATGTTCGTAGTTCTAAGGAGAAACAGTCACTTATGGAAGAAAATCATTCTAAAATGCTTTCAAAATTCCATACGATTGATTATGATAAGCATAATAAAGATCAACTTTCTAAAAAGACACGTATTCGCTTACAAAAGGAATTAGCTTAACTAACAGTTCTTGTGCCCCCAAGTTTGTCAAATGAAAATCCTCCTAGTACGTCTCCTACACTCGTCAAAACAGATTTAACGAAGTTACTTCCACCGGTAAGTAAGGCGTCCGTTAATTTAAAAGCGGTACACCAACACTTAGCCGATTTTGACAAGGTCATTTTGGAACGTACGACGGCCACAACCATAACGGAAGGTGAATGGAACTTTGAGCACACTAGAGCTGCGTTCCGAGACGAAATTGTTCCGTTTGTAAAGAATGTTAAAGCTTGTCTTAGTAATCTTGATCAAGATTTGCGTTTAGAAATAGAAGAAGTTAAACGTGTTTTCAATGAAATGGATGATGCTTATGAAAACAGTTTACTTGAAATAGAACGGGTTTCACGCCAAAATGATCAGCTTCTGAAGCAAGTGATGTCTCATGATATAGTTTCCGTCTGTGTGAATAAAAGTGTTGATGATTCTATTGTGCATAATGTTGAATCTGTGGATAATGTGGTAGATAGTACTTGTCACGAATCTAACGTTGAATTTTTAAAGCTTCAAGATTCATATTCTTCGCTTTCAAAACGTTTTGGTGAGCTTCAAACACATTGTATTTCGCTTGAATGCAAGCAACAATTTATTCAAGAAATCTTTGAAACGTCATTCGAAGGTGTTAATATCGATGACGCAAACTTTGAAAAGAATTTTCGATTGAATTTACAATCTAAACAGCGTCAGCCAAGTGACAAAGTTGCTAAATCTTTGCCGATAGAAATAGATAAATCTAAGGAGCTTAACTGTGTGAACGTACTTGAGGCGGCTGAGAATTTTAAACTTGATCTAGATAATCGAGTTTCCAAGATTTTGTCCAAAGTTGATAACTTAAAACAGAAAGATACACGACTCTTCGATTCAATAAAGCCCGCATGTGCTAATACCACTGCACAGAATCAATCCTTGATTGAACAATTGAATCGAAAGTCGGTGGAAATATCTGATTTGAGGGAACAAATTTGTGATAAAAATCTGGTCTTGGCTGAGTTAAAGGAAACACTTCGTACTCTAAAAGGTAAGAATGTTGTGGATAACGCAGCCACTGTCTCAGCATCGTCCTCTAGTGCAATCAAAAGGAACCTTATAGCCATCACACCATTTAATAAGGGCCCTAGGACAAAACCATCTCAAACTATGGTCACTAAAGATAAGGAGGAATCAAAACTAGCTTCTAATATTCCCGTGTTGCCTTCTACAGGAGTAAGCACCACTACTAAGGCTCAAAGATCTAAGCTTAAAAGAAACAAGAAGAATGATAGGATCTTGCCTCCATCTAGTAGTCAAGTAAAGAAGAAAGTAGAAGCCCATCCTAGGAATGTTATTTCTGTTTTGAATAAAAAGAATCATGTAGCTAAACCTAAAGGCTCTGCGGTTGTGCAGCGTTCTAAGCCTACTGTGAATTCTAATTTGAAATGTTGGAATTGTAATGAATGTATGTTTTCTAGTCGTCATGATTCTTGCCTTATTGACCATGTGAATGAGATGAATGCCTGGAAAAATGGATTAGAATGGAAACCGACTGGGAAAGTGTTAACCCAAGTTGGTTGGTTGTGGCGCCCCACTGGTAGAACTTTCACTATAGTAGGAAATATGTGCCCTTTAACTAGAATCACTCCCACTGAAGCGAAGAAAGCGTGCCCTTTAACTAGGAGTACTGATAGGTGTGAAAACACCCATCCTTTTACCACTTATTTCTGGCTAAAACAAAACCAAAACACGTATTTAATATCATTTGTTTGGAATTATGCGTGTTTTTTGTGTTTATTGTGTTTTCAGAGTCAACCGGATGAATATTGAAGAAAACATGGGATTGCACGGGTTTTATCGAAGAAAAAGACTCAAGACGAAGTCTATTGTCCAAGAGATGCAAAAGATTTGAAGTCATTGTGCCTATTTAAAGATTTATCGAAGAATAGAGCCAAAGATGGAAGATTCATATATGTCGAAGAACTCGAGTCTATTAAACAAAAGATTATAAGACGAGTTGGAATTAGTCACCGGAACTTCTCAAAATCCAAAGTCGGAAACGTTAATTTGAAAGAAACGTAAAGACTAAAGAAGGAAGAAGAAAAGAAGCCCAAACAAAAGCCCATTCACAAAGCCCACATCACACGCCTATATATATGATTCTACTTCACAAATTTGGAGCACTTAGTTTTTAGCATTAGTTTTAGTTTTCATTTTTTCTCTAGTTTTAGAGAGAGAAAGTTCCCAACTTTCTCTCACTAAATTTTTCCTTGTTTTCATCTTTCAAATTTTAAGCTTTTCATGAATCTTTGTATTTCAAGTTTCTTAATTAAAAGTTTAAGTTTAAGTTTGTGTTCTTTAATCTCTTCCTACTTTTCTTGGTTTCATTTTGCCTTTAATCCGAAAGCTACAATCCTCACGGTTTGGTTTCGTTTAATGTTCAAGTAGTTAAAAGATTAATCTTTTTACTACTTTTTAAGCTTTTGTTTGATTTAGGCTATAAGTTCTCGATGCTTATTGGCTTATCTCTTGTTTAAGCTTATTGTTTTCGGATTTCATCAAGTTTTTAGTCATTTAAAAGCTTCGTTTATAAAGTTTATGATCACATGTTTTTTAAAAGTTGTCAAATTTTAGCTTTTTGAGTTATTTAAAGTCCCGGTTAAAGTAGCTTATTGTATATGCTTATTGAAGTTTCTGCTTATTACTATTCTCGGATTGATTTTGTATCCATCGCAATCCAAGGGTTTATACTTATTCCGACGGTTTTCTGATTTGTATCGCAATAACCCAGGTGTGGGTTCTACTTTGCGATCGGGTAGCAATTCTCCCTTATTCCGATCTGGATTGCAATCGCTTATTGCGATCGCACATTCCGATGGGATTTAAGGTCCTTTTTGAATCGAAACTCTGCCCATTTTTAGTTTATGATATTCCAATCTGACATTCCGATCTAGAACTTTCCGATAGCTACATTCCGACCGACTTCATTCCGACAGCCATCATTGCGACAACTTTGTTTTTTAGTATTCCGATGGTGACTAACATGGACATTCTGATGGACTTTACCCTGACATTCCGATGGATCGTTTTTGTTACATTCCGATGCTTTTGACTTTGAGGCATTCCGATAGAAATAATTTTCAATATTCTGATAGAACAAGCTTTTAAGTATTAGTTCAATCAAGTTTTCAAAGTATTTGTCTAATCTTTTCTTTACGTTTTCAAGCATTTACTTTTAACTTGTCAATCTAGTTTAATCTTTCAAAGCTTTAATTTTACTCTTCGACACTTACTCATTCGTTATTAGTTCAAAATAGATAAACAAACCAACCCCCTTTTTATTAACCAAGAACACATCATTCCACATAGAGCCGTGATCAATTCGAGAGGATACCGAGACGATTCTTGAACCCATACAAAACCCCATTTATCAAATGGCGCCGCTGCTGGCTCTTCTCGTTAAGACCAACAGTTTTTGTGAGAACTTGGATTTTGGGATCCGTTCCCCGTGAACGTTACTTTTTCATAAAATTTTTCAAAAATCCTAAAAAATATAAAATTTTCAAAAATACAAAAAAAATTAAAAAACATAAAAAACAAAAATATTTCTGCTTTGTTTTTGCCTTGTTAGTTCTTTTGCAGGTGCATGCGTACACGATCAACGTCTTATCAAGAGCCCGAGCCTCTCGAAGACTTAGACATGGCCGGTGTACAAAATAACAACAATAACCCACCTCAAAACAATAATAATAACAATAACAATCCACCTTTCAACAACAATAATAACAACAACAATGAGCCTCTACCGGATAATCGCCCGATGATTGAACTTCTACAAGCACATGTAGAGGGTAACGATGATCCAATTGTCATACCCGCGATTGCAGCCAACAACTTTGAGCTCAAATCCGGCTTTATCCAGATGGTCTCTGCTCAACCATTCTTGGGACGTACCATTGATGATCCACATGACCACATCAAAAGATTCTTGCAACTCACCAATACGGTCAAATTCAATGGTGTTCCACAAGAGGTAATCCGTTTACAACTTTTTCCCTTTTCTTTAGAGGGACAAGCCCGGCATTGGCTTGCTAAGGAACCGCCACAGAGTATTCTTACGTGGACGGATTTGGAGACCAAGTTTATCAACTACTTTTTCCCACCCTCTCGTACTACCTCTTTGCGGAATGAAATCATTAATTTTGAACAAAAGTACGATGAGTCTTTTAGTGAATCTTGGGACCGTTTCAAAGATCATTTAAGAAAATGCCCACAACATGGTTTTACCAAAGTGCACCAAATTAACACTTTTTATAATGGTTTAAGCATGAATGACCAAGATTCACTAAACAGTGCCTCGGGGGGTAATCTTTTGGCTAAGACTCCCAATGCTGCTTGGGATATCATTGAGAATAAGTCTCGTGTGCAAACCAAGAGTGTTCGGACCAATGTCGCTAGTGCTAGTACTAGTGACAGCGATAAGCGACTTGACAAAATCACTGCGCTTCTTGAATCGCTTTCTACCCAAACCGCCAGCAACACCAACAGCATCAATGCTAAAAACGCTCAAGTTAATGCTGTTAGCCAACCATGTGAAATATGTGGGGGTCCTCACTCTTACACCACTTGTACCGCCGCCCAAGACTACCCTTCTGAAAATGTGAATGCAGCATACGGTACCTATCCTCAACCCGCTTATCAAGCTCGTCCTCAAGGTGACCGCAACCTGATTAGCTACCGCTCCAACAACTATCTTTCACCACCCGGTTTTACTCCTAACAACCCAAACCAACAACAAAACCTCAACCGCCCTCCTCAACAACAACAACAATCTCGTGGACCATACATACCACCTCACAAACAAAAAAATCCACCTCAAAGAAACAACTAAGTTTACCAGCAACCTGCTTATCAACCACCCGCATACAATGCTCCTTCCAACCAACCCACCGCATTACACCAAGACATTGGAACCTACATGAGGACTAATATTGTGATCGTGGACAATCTCCAACAGGAAGTACGCAACTTGAAAGCAGACCTGGTAAAACAAGGGAATGATCTGAGAGCTGACATGAGAAACACTTTGGATAGTCAAACGAATGACTTAAAAAACATGATGGCTAGTTTCTTCCAAGGTAATTAATCCTCTTCTTCGGGTACTCTTCCGAGTAACACCGTTGCGAATCCAAGAGGGGAGATGAAAGCAATCACCACTCGCAGTGGCAAAGGTACCAAGGAACCCGAGCTTCCTATACCTCCATCGGTGATTGTGACTAAGGAAAACGAGTCACCTGCTCCTATTCCTCATCCTTCTATTTCCCCAATTTCTCCACCTCTTACTTCTACCCTTCCTCCACCCAAGGATGTGAGTGATCCTATTCTCCCAAAGCCTTCCTCTTCTTCCAATATACCTTATCCATCTAGGTTGAGGAAAGAGAAGCTCAAAAGCAAGGATGATATTCAGGTTTCGAACTTTCTTAAAATGTTTAAACAATTGAATTTTAACATCTCCTTCCTGAGGCTCTCGCTCACATGCCTAAGTACGCAAAAATGTTCAAAGATCTTCTTAGCGACAAGGAGAAGCTTCTTGATATTGCTAACACCCAACTTAATGAGAATTGCTCTGCAGTACTCTTAAGGAAATTGCCAACCAAGCTTGGTGATCCGGGTCGTTTCTTAATCCCTTGTAACTTCCCGAGAGTAGAGAATTGCATGGCCCTAGCCGATCTAGGTGCCAGTATTAATCTAATGCCTCTAAGCGTTTGGAAGCAATTATCTCTCCCTGAGCTAGTCCCCACCAAAATGACTTTGGAATTAGCTAACCGTACGGTTGCTTATCCAGTGGGGATAGCCGAAGACGTCTTTGTAGGAGTCGACAAATTCACTTTTCCTGCCAATTTCGTCGTCGTCGACTACGAGATGGACCCTCGTGTGCCATTAATTGTTGGTCGTCCATTCCTGAGGACCGGTCGCACTCTCATCGATGTTGAAGCCGGTGAGCTTATCATGAGAGTGGGTGACGATAAAATTGTCTTCAACATGGGAAAGTTGTCTAAACAACCTTATTCCAACGAGAGTGTTAATTGTATCGACGTTCTTGATGAGGCTTGTGAAGAACACTTCAAAGATGCTTGTAAAAGTATTCCTACCTCTCTTCCTAATGTTGAGACGGTTTCCTCTATTGATTCATCACTGTCTCTATTTGGAGAAAGTGATTTCTTTTGGAAAGATCTTGAAGCCACCATGGGAGATGTGAACTTAACAAATGACGATTCTCCCACCGATTGGGATTACGACATGCGTTTCTTTGAAAACCTTCTCAAAGAAGACAATCTTTCTCCACCATCTCCCACGGTTATTGCTATCGATGCTCCGACTTTGAAAACGCCTCCCATCGAAAATCCTCCGGATTTAGAACTTAAGGAGTTGCCGCCCCATCTCGAGTACGTGTTCCTTGAAGAAAACAAAAAGTCGCCTGTCATCATCGCGAAGGACTTGAAAGAAGAAGAAAAATCTCGCCTCATTACCGTGCTTAAAGATCATAAAAAGGCAATTGCTTGGAAAATTTCCGATATCCGCGGAATTGATCCGAACTTTTGTACTCACAAAATTCTCATGGAAGATGACTTTAAACCCGCAATCCAGAGCCAAAGAAGGGTTAATCCTCGAATTCATGACGTCATCAAACAAGAGGTTATCAAACTTCTTGATGCCGGCTTGATTTACCCTATTTCGGATTCGCCATGGGTAAGTCCCGTCCATTGTGTGCCCAAGAAGGGCGGAATAACCGTTGTTCCCAATGAACACAACGAGTTGATTCCTACTCGTCTCGTTACTGGGTGGAGAGTTTGTATTGATTATCGCAAGCTCAATGATGCCACGAGAAAATATCACTTTCCTCTTCCTTTCATGGATCAAATGCTCGAGCGTCTTGCGGGTAATGACTATTACTGCTTCTTAGACGGTTTCTCCGGGTATTTTCAAATTCCCATCGATCCCAAGGACCAAGAAAAAACCACATTCACTTGTCCCTACGGAACATTTGCTTACAAACACATGCCTTTTGGTTTATGTAATGCTCCTGGGACGTTCCAAAGGTGTATGATGGCTATCTTCCATGACATGGTGGAAGACACTATGGAAGTATTCATGGATGATTTCTCGGTTTATGGCGATCCTTTCTCTGCTTGCCTTGCCAATTTAGAACATATGCTTAAGCGGTGTGAAGACACTCGCCTTGTTCTTAATTGGGAAAAATGCCATTTCATGGTAAAAGAGGGCATCGTGCTAGGACACAAGATCTCCAAATCCGGTCTTGAAGTAGACGGTGCTAAAGTCGATGTTATCGCTAAGTTGCCTCCACCTTCAACCGTGAAGGGTGTGAGAAGTTTCCTTGGTCATGCGGGCTTTTACCGTTGATTCATCAAAGATTTTTCTCAAATCGCTCGCCCGATGACCCACCTCTTGGAGAAAGATACCCCTTTTATCTTTTCCAAAGAGTGTCTTGAAGCCTTCAATTTGCTTAAGGATAAGCTAACTAAGGCACCCGTCTTGGTTACCCCTAATTGGGAGCTGCCTTTCGAGTTGATGTGCGATGCTAGTGACTTTGCTATTGGAGCGGTTTTGGGCCAAAGAGTGAACAAACACTTCCAACAAATCCATTACGCTAGCAAGACAATGACTGGGGCTCAATTGCATTACACGACAACCGAAAAAGAGCTTTTAGCTGTTGTCTATGCCTTTGAAAAGTTCCGCCCCTATCTTGTCCTTTCCACCACAATCGTTTACACCGATCATTCCGCGTTGAAGTACTTGTTGACTAAACAAGATTCCAAGCCAAGACTTCTTCGCTGGGTTTTGCTACTCCAAGAATTTAAAATCGAAATTCGCGATAAAAAAGGAGCTGAAAACCTATCCGCGGATCATCTCAGTAGACTTGAGGATCTTTACCAAGAGGATCATCCGAACAAAGACATCAATGATTCTTTTCCCCTGGAGACCTTAATGTTTATCAACTCGACTTCTGATGAAACCCCGTGGTTTGCGGATATTGCAAACTACTTGGCGGGTGGAATTCTAAAGGAAGGGTTAAAATCCCAACAAAATAAAAAGTTCTTTAAAGATGTTGAACATTATTTCTGGGACGACCCTTACCTATTCAAACAATGTGCCGATTTGATTATTCGCCGATGTGTTGATGGACCGACAGCTTTAGAAATCCTTGACGCTTGCCACAAAGGACCCACCGGTGGTCACTTTGGTCCCAACTACACCGCCAAAAAAGTGTTTGACTCGGGATTTTATTGGCCCACCATTTACCGTGATGCTCACGAGATGGTTAAACATTGTGATACTTGCCAAAAACAAGGCAAGATCACACATAAAGATGAGATGCCTCAAAATTTCATACAAGAATGTGAAATCTTTGATGTTTGGGGTATCGACTTTATGAGGCCATTCCCTTCATCTAAAGGAAACAAATACATCCTTGTAGCCGTTGACTACGTCTCCAAATGGGTTGAAGCCAAAGCTTTACCTACTAATGACGCAAGGGTGGTTTGTAACTTTTTGAAGTCGCTATTCGCTAGATTCGGTTTGCCTCGTGCCATTATTAGTGACCGCGGGACTCATTTTTGCAATGACCAGTTTGCTAGAGTCATGGCTAAGTACGGTGTAAATCATCGCCTGTCCACCGCCTACCACCCACAAACTAATGGCCAGGCTGAAATATCCAACCGAGGATTAAAGCGAATTCTGGAAAGAACCGTAGGAGAGCATCGTGCCTCATGGGCTGATAAACTTGATGATGCTTTGTGGGCTTTTCGTACCGCATACAAGACTCCGATTGGTTGTACACCATATCGTCTCGTGTACGGGAAAGCGTGCCACCTCCCCATTGAGTTGGAGCACAAGGCCTACTGGGCCTTGAAGTGGGCTAATTTCGATATCAACAAAGCCGGTGACCTACGCAAGATCCAACTCAATGAGCTCAATGAACTCCGTAATGAGGCTTATGAAAATTCTTTGATCTATAAGGAAAAGACTAAGCTCATTCACGACTCTAAGATTAAAAACCGAGAGTTCCAAGTTGGAGACAAAGTGTTACTCTTTAACTCTTGGTTGAAAATCTTTTCGGGCAAGCTGAAATCTCGTTGGTCCGGCCCATTCACCATTGCCCAAATTTTTCCATATGGTACTCTCGAGCTCGCTCAACCTAATGGACCTAATTTTAAGGTGAATGGCCAACGAGTGAAGTTTTACTTTGGTGAGGACATCTCTCAGGAGATGATTCCATCCCTCACCACGTTCCCCATAAACTAATTTTGGGTCGAGTCAGGCTCGTGACTCGGTTATCAAAAACAAGCGCTCCTCGGGAGGCAACCTGAGTATCTATCCTTTTCCGTTTTAACCTCCTAAGTGTAGGGGGACCTATATAGGTGTTTGTCTTTGTGTGGTGATGTGATTACAGGGATGATTGCACTTTTGGAACCTGTGAAGAACCGTGCTTCCGTGTTATCCGAAATCCGGTTTTATCTCTCAACTATCGTGATTCAATTTTCTCTATACTCACATTTGAAATTGATCACTTTAGTCGTCTCTTCCTTAGCAAGATTTAAACAACGTGCACAATGTCATAAGTGTAGGGGAGACTTTTCCCACATGCTTAAACATTGGGGACAATGTTTATCTTAAGTGTAGGGGGGACTTCTATCGAAGTTTTAAGTGGACTTTTCCATGAAAATGCCTTCATTTAACCAGAAAATCATCTTTTTCAACATTTTTTCAAATTTTTAATTAACTTTGGCCATTTAGTCGTAATTTTTAAATTCTTATCGTTGCTTTCATATGTATATATCCCGCAATAAAGTCAAAAATAATTATAAAGTGGTGTAGCTAGTTTAGAAGTCTTTGACATATTAGGCCCGTTGCGATTATTTTGACTCAACCCGAATAGACCTGTCCAAGTTTATTCTAGCCAGTATCCTTAACCATGTAGACCTTAATTGGTTTATTAGGCTAAGCATCCACGAGTCTCATTACTTGAGATTTTAAATTGTGGAGAACGAGAAATGATAGAGTCAATTATAAGTCGGTATTCTTACGCAAGCTCACTTGGTGTAATTATGTGCCTATTCTCCCATCACTTGCTAATAAATTATCTGCAATAAGTAAGGTCGTACGATTTGAAAAGTTACTTAGCTTCTAGCCCAAGATCGTTTAAAAGTTGCTCGGTAATGATAAGAGTTCATAGCCAAGGCATAACTTATGAAGCGGGGCGCGAAGATTGGCGAGTCCGAAAAGGCCCTAACAAGGCATGAGGATTCAATTTTATTGCTGAAGATCCAAAGTGATGTGAAAAGCATTATTCCTAAAATGAATATGAAGGATCAAGACTCACGACGAAAAGCAATCAACTCCCATAAAGATCATGGAGAAGTCTATCCGAAAAGACCCTAACAAGGTATGAGGATAAATAGATCCAAGTCCGAAAAGGAGGCGGATCGTTGTATCTCAAAATCCCAATTAGAGATTATAGAATAATCATGAAGTCGTGGTCAACAAAGTTGGAGTGCCCCTCAAAAGTCTCCAAGTGAAGAAACTCTATTACGATGAGAAGGCCATTATCTCAAGAACATCTCTCAAGATATGAAGTATGAAGTACATGCCAAATATCGGCCCGAGAAAGATCTCAAATCGTGAACCAAGTTATGCCAAGATATGAACTTTTTGATATCCCGAGAAGCAGTTTTAAGAGATTTTGTCCTTTAACTAACTATTGATCAAATCGTCCTACTTTGCTTCCAGCCTAAATAAACTATCAAAATAAGTCTAGAAATGCATCTTCATGATCATTCTAAGACAAAAATAAAATATAAGAGATACACCTAGGAATAAGGGAGTTTAAGCATTTAATTAAGCCATGTGTGTAAGTGTTTGATATGCTAATTTATAATAACAATGATCTCGTTTTTAAGCTTAGTTTGGGGAACGTGAAACTTGAGGGTGATAAATCTTCGCAGCACCGAAGCCCTAATGTAAGTCCTTGATCTCTTTGCAAGTTATTTCCACGTAGCTATTTTCTATCCTTTTGTTTCCTTTAAAGTTTTAATTTCTCTTAGTACTATAATTTTTGTTTATTAGTATTTTAATAAGGCCAAGGTTGATTGATTATGAGAAAAGTGTAAACTTGCTTTATCACTAAGCATTGCATGAGGGCATGGCAATGGTTAAGTGTAGGGGATTTGATAGGTGTGAAAACACCCATCCTTTTACCACATATTTCTGGCTAAAACAAGACCAAAACACGTATTTAATATCATTTGTTTGGAATTATGCATGGTTTTTGTGTTTATTGTGTTTTCAGAGTCAACCGGATGAATATTGAAGAAAACATGGGATTGCACGGGTTTTATCGAAGAAAAAGACTCAAGACGAAGTCTATTGTCCAAGAGATGCAAAAGATTTGAAGTCATTGTGCCTATTTAAAGATTTATCGAAGAATAGAGCCAAAGATGGAAGATTCATATATGTCGAAGAACTCGAGTCTATTAAACAAAAGATTATAAGACGAGTTGGAATTAGTCACCGGCACTTCTCAAAAACCAAAGTCGGAAACGTTAATTTGAAAGAAACGTAAAGACTAAATAAGGAAGAAGAAAAGAAGCCCAAACAAAAGCCCATTCACAAAGCCCACATCACACGCCTATATATATGATTCTACTTCACAAATTTGGAGCACTTAGTTTTTAGCATTAGTTTTAGTTTTCATTTTTTCTCTAGTTTTAGAGAGAGAAAGTTCCCAACTTTCTCTCACTAAATTTTTCCTTGTTTTCATCTTTCAAATTTTAAGCTTTTCATGAATCTTTGTATTTCAAGTTTCTTAATTAAAAGTTTAAGTTTAAGTTTGTGTTCTTTAATCTCTTCCTACTTTTCTTGGTTTCATTTTGCCTTTAATCCGAAAGCTACAATCCTCACGGTTTGGTTTCGTTTAATGTTCAAGTAGTTAAAAGATTAATCTTTTTACTACTTTTTAAGCTTTTGTTTGATTTAGGCTATAAGTTCTTGATGCTTATTGGCTTATCTCTTGTTTAAGCTTATTGTTTTCGGATTTCATCAAGTTTTTAGTCATTCAAAAGCTTCGTTTATAAAGTTTATGATCACATGTTTTTTAAAAGTTGTCAAATTTTAGCTTTTTGAGTTATTTAAAGTCCCGGTTAAAGTAGCTTATTGTATATGCTTATTGAAGTTTCTGCTTATTACTATTCTCGGATTGATTTTGTATCCATCGCAATCCAAGGGTTTATACTTATTCCGACGGTTTTCTGATTTGTATCGCAATAACCCAGGTGTGGGTTCTACTTTGCGATCGGGTAGCAATTTGTAGAATATTGATAACCTATGAATCTATGAAGTGGGTTGATGTTTTCTAGTGAGAGAAACTAGAGAGAGAAAGTGAGAGAAAATGTGTCTTTATTAATATGAAAACATGAACAACAACCAACCCCTTTCCATGGTGGAAAGGGGTATTTATACTCCAAGCAAACATTGGGCTTGGGCCGGTCCATGACAAGCCCATGGACCGGTTCTTACTTAACTTAATAAGTAACATTTAACTAATTGTTAACTACGAGCTATTACAACATAAATCATATTGCGGAGTGACCGATACTTCTAATATACGTTAAAACGTATTTCTAACAATCTCCCCCTAAGGGAGGTCACTCCATGTTACAAAGTTCTAAACCTAGCATACTATACTAAGTCTTCGTTCTTTAGCTCGTAGTCTTTTCTTCTTTTCTTTCTTTTGTTGTGAATATGTTGGTTTGATCTTTTTGGCTTTGGCTTGAGAGCATTGTTCTTTGGCCTTTCACATGCGATCTTTGCCTTTCTTGTGATTTTGCCTCCTCGTGACTTCATGTTCCACACACTTATGTCTTTTTTGTTGAAATCTCGAAAGTTTCAGAGTTTGGTACAGCGGAAGACTTTATCTTGTACTTTCTTGAATTTTTGCTAAACTTTGATGCAGAAAAACATAAGCATGTGGGAACGACTTCTACAGGTACACCGCAACACCACCGTCTTCACTGGTACACAGCAACGCCACCGTCTTCAACAGGTACACAGCAACGCCACCGTCTTTAACAGGTACACAACAACGACACGAATAAAATGGCTTTGAACATTTTATTCTAATTCGGTAGCATTTTACCTTCGGTCGGTGAAGACCGTTGGACGATATTAGATATCGTACCCGTGACGGATAGTTTCAATTAAGTAACTTCCTGACAGGATTTCGCGGGTAAACCCGTTCTCTTTATTCGACCGTCCAAAGCTGACTGCGAACATAAAGAGTGAATCACTTGGATAAATTATCCTTGTGATTAAAAGCCGTCAATTCATGAAACCTGGAACAAGTGAATTTCAATTAAGATTTTCACCATCGTTGCTTTCCAGTTGTCACGAGCTCAATTCATAAAGAATCTTGCACGTCACCTACCAAGTGCTGTTTGATGTTAACACTAGAAGGATTTCCACTCGTCACTGTGATCAATAAAGAGTCACTCTGAGTGTTCTGGCAAGATCATATGATAATGCGTAGAGGCCTGGAACGAGTTTAAGTTCAATTAAGAATTAAACCACTGTTTCCTTCCAGTTTTTCACAAGATTGGCTCTAAAAGAACCGCACGTGTAACCTACCATGAGCTTGTTTGATGTTGGCTCAAGCAGGATTTCCATCTTCATTGTAGTACTTGCGTATTACTCGGATGTTCTGGCTATATTACAGGAATACTGCGTAGGACTCATGAAAATCTCTTACTTTTCACAGTGTGTGAGAAAGCAAGGAATAAATGGAAAGTGTCCTAATGAGACTTTTGATGATCTCTTGGCTCTAGACTCAATTGTGCGTTTTGATTTAGTGAGCGATGGCTGGAGAGGAGTGCCACCTTTTCAATACCAGTCTATTCGGAGTGAATAAACCAATAGATAACGTGTTGATCTCCGTGTGATTAAAACAAATACCTTTTGAGAGATATTTGAGTTAGCTGGGAAGGGTTGTGCATTTCATCACTGGGTCCATGATGTCTTTCTTCAATACCGAGAATCATTAGCAAAAATGACCTCAATAGCATATGTGTTGACCCGGTTTCTGCCTAAAGTTGTAAGGAGGGCTTCTTTCTTTACACCCTTTATCTTTACAATTCTTTTTCATTCTTCAACCCCTTCAATGCTTACCAATACGTCATCACTAGCACCTTGTTATGATTGTTCCAGTGCTAGCTTAAGTACTTGGTCGGCATTCAGCTACGTTCACATTCTTTCTCCATCTTTCCTAGGACTTCTAATTCTATCTAGGGAATTGTCCTTGGGAAGATTCCATCGGCTCTGATGAATCATTGGACTAAACCTATTCCTACCACCCTTTTGTCACCACATCCGTCGTGAATTAAGCGTGTTTTGGGAAGGAATTGCCACCATGAAAAATCATTGAAAATCACTTAAAGTACTTGTGATATTGAAATCAAAAGTTTTGTACCTTAGGTGTTTTGTTCATCAAAAACGCTCCCCCTTAACACGTGCTTTACACATATTAAGTTGGGTAATCGTTAAGTCTTTTTCATCTTTTAGCCAAGTATCATTTAAATCTCCTTAATCCCATTTTATCCCCTTATCCAAAATGTTAACCATTAATATTTGGGATATTGAATGGATTAACCGGTCTTTGGGTAAAAGTGAAATCGATGTTTGGCCATAGAACATGTTCATGCTCCCCCTTAAGTTAATAAGGGATAGTTGTAGTACTTTAGTATGATATATTTTGAAAGATTTAGAATCTCGTGAGAAATTCTTGAAAAATTATCATACCTTAACACTACATCAAGCCATTAAAGCATAATATTCACAAATATACATATTCACAATTGAAAACCAATATACAGTGGACCTGAAATGTACGACCCATTAGATGGATCGTTGCAGTAGCTTGTGGTGCACTAAATATGGTCTACCACCCACGAATCTTTCCAAACTCCTCATCAATCTACGTTCACGGAGCTTTTGATCAATCTTCTTGATCACATAAGTCGCCATCTGATGATAACCCTTATGCCAATCCTCCGTCATCTCTGGCAAAGTCCCACCCGAGTTCAGATGCTCCAACTTTCCTCTGACTTGTAGAAGAGTCCCATCACTATACTTATAAAGCTCACCCACCCTCATAAACTTCATTAACCCTCGACTGTTCAAGTAGAAGATGCCGTAATTCGGGACAGAAATACCGGTATAGGGACATCTATCTACATGTTGAGGTAACACTTGATTCACTGGACGGGTTAGATTAAGCTTCCTTTGATAGCTTTCGACTCCCAACTGAAGATCTTCAACTCTTTTCTTGATAACAACGCTTCGTGTAAACATACGGAGTGCTGTATTCAAGGCAATGAGGTCTTCACGAGGAATATGTGTGAGTTGATCTCGGGTCATCAGAAGCAACATATCTTCAATATCCTCAAGGCGAATGATAGAGAAATCTCCCTGCTGGATTTTGTATTCTCTGTCATCCTCCCTTTTCAAACGAATCTCCGTCACATGATAGTAGCCATTCTTGGCTTCAGTTTTCAATCCTAAGATGCTGGAGATGCGGATATCGGATCTAACGTTACTCCCTGAATTGACTAGACAGCAGCCCCTGTACGCCCTTCGAACTCGTTCGTCCCAGTGTGATGCACCTATGACAGCATACATATCATAATTACGATTTACCTTTGGGACCCAGAGTCGATTTACCTTTTCCTCGATAAAGGGTATTGTCCCCCAGTTGGCAGCTTTCAGCAAGGTAAGGGATGTTGCGTACTTTGATGACCCTTTAGAAGAAAACCATATCATTGGTGACGAAGAAGTCGAGAGCAATCTGATTATCTTGAGTAGGGTCCAGTGGAGGTGGAGCTCTTTCTGATTCATGAAGACCTGGCCGTTGAACGGTATTCAGAGCCTTCAGGATCTCATCGGCATAATACTCGAACTCCATTTGGGTCAACCGGGTTTTGGCGCGAAGTCTCTTATCCTTCAGTGCTTTCTTCACCAAAGATGGAGTAACCGAAGTCTTATACTCATGAGCAAGAAATGCACATAAGTCAATCGGACTGCGGATACGGAGATACAAGACATCTTTGTCAGCGTCTGTGATCGGATCATATTGCGCCGCTGCCGTAATCCAAGCCTGTGGTGGTGCAGTCTCGTCAATCTCCAACGTGTCTGCCCAGTCCCTTGTGCTTGGAACAATAGATTGTGGGTCTTGTTGTAGAGGAGTGGAGACGTGAACATCTGCTTGTTCTGATTCAGGCATGTCGGCAGTGTCATGAACGGGTGAGTGTTGTGCAGCTTCAGGTTCGGTTACCTATTCTGCAATCACAGGAACAACAACAATAGAACTAACAGGGTTAGTGGTAACAGGTATGGATTCCGTGGAAGTATATTTTTCCTTTGCAGCTGCATCTTTCTTGGACTTGGTGCCAGACTTAGCAGGTTTCTTTGAGCTGGCAACCTTATCCCCTTTCTCAAGCTGTTTACCCCCATCATCATCCTCATCATCATCCCCGTTGCTCCCCCGAACACTCTCCTCATTACCATCACCACCATCATCGCCATCATCATCATCGTCATCTTCATCCTCATCATCATCATCATTCTTATCATCATCATCCTCATCATCATCATCATTCTTGTCATCATCATCCTCATCATCATCATCATCCTTATCTTCTTCTTCTTCTTCTTCCTTTTCTCCACCAGAACCCTCTTCTTCTTCACTCTCTTCCCTTTCTTCCTCAGGGAGAATGTGGTAGGGTACTGATAGGTGTGTAAACACCCATCCTTTTACCACTTAATTCGGGCTAAAACGAGACCAAAACACGTATTTAATATCATTTGTTTGGAATTATGCGTGGTTTTTGTGTTTATTGTGTTTTCAGAGACAACCGGATGAATATTAAAGAAAACATGGGATTGCACGGGTTTTACTGAAGAAAAAGACTCAAGATAAAGTCTACTGTCCAAGAGATGCAAAAGATTTGAAGTCGCTGGGCCTATTCGAAGATTTATCGAAGAAAAGGACCAAAGATGGAAGATTTATATAAGTCGAAGAAACTCAAGTCTATTAAACGAAGAAATTAAAAGACGAGTTGAATTTAATCGACAACAAATCCCGAATCAGAATCGAAAACGGAAACTTTTCTGAAAAGACGAAAATACAAGAAGAACGGGAGAAAGCCCACTCACCAACTAAAGGACAAGCCTATATAAAGGGTTCCCTCACACACATTTAGAAGTTTTAGTTTTAGTTTTTCTTCTCCCCCATTTTTCTTTCTCTCTGTTTCGTTTCATCACCATCACCACTAGGGTGATTGGTGATTTTAATCTTTGTTCTTCCAATCTTGTTGTTTTAATCTTTGTTTAATATTGTTAAAACATTAATCATCCAATACAAAGTCTTGTTTAATCTTTCCATTTAATCTTGTTCATCTTCATCTTTATCTTCAAGTTCTTAAGTTTTATTTTTCTTGATTTGATCTTCAAAAGTTGATGGGATTTGGGTTTTTATTGGTGGGATTCGTTGCTTATGATGTCTAAATGATTTGTGTTTAATTTGGTAAATCCTTTTTAAGTATTTGGTTTGATTTTGATTAAAATTCGTGTTCCGTGTTCTTCGCATGTCTGTTACTGTATCTGGGTTTCAAAACTTCCGAACCAGCTAAAAGTTCCGAATGAAGCCATCATTCGGAAAGTTCCGAACCAGTCATTAAGTTCCGGATAAGTCTCAACTTCCGAACCAACCTCTAAGTTCCGAACCAGGCAAAATCTTCCGAATCAATTTCAATACTTCCGAACCGAACCTTCATTCGGAAGGTTCCGAACCAAGCAAGACTTCCGAATCAAACCTTCATTCGGAAGGTTCCGAACCAAGCTAGACTTCCGAACCAATTGCTTTTCAAAAAGTTCCGGATGAATGAACAGTAACTTCCGCATCAGAAAGTTCCGAATGAGTTCTCAAGTTCCGGATGAATGAAAGTTCCGAACAAAGGTTAAAGTTCCGAATCAATGTTTCTTTTAGGTTACTGTTTGTTTGCTTAACTGCTCCTTTGTGTTTATTGAACTTTAAATTTCAATTTTAATTTTAATCTTGATTTTAATCTTAAGTTTAATACAAGTCTTTGTTAATCATAATTAAAGTAATTGTCTTTGACTTAAATTTTCATTTCCACTTCTTATTAGATTAGAAAACCAAACCCTTTTATTTAGTAACCAAGAACAATCATTCCACTTAAGACCTAGATCAATTCGAGAGGACATCGAGAACTTTAATCTGAACCCATAGCAAAATTCTATATCAAATGGCGCCGCTGCCGGCTCTTCTCGTTAAGATCAAAAGTTTTTTGTGAGAACTTGGATTTTGGGATCCGTTCCCTGTGAACGTTAATTTTTCATAAAAATATTCAAAAACACAAAAAAATATAAAATTTTCAAAAATCCTAAAAATTAAAAAAAACAATAAAAACCAAAAATATTTTTGCTTTGTTTTTCTTTGTTCGTTCTTTTGCAGGTGTATGCGCACTCGATCCACGTCTTATCAAGAGCCCGAGCCTCTCGATAACTTAGACATGGCTGGTGTACAAAACAACAATAACATACCACCTCCGAACAACAATAATAACAACAACAATCCGCCTTTCAACAACATGAACAATAATAACAACAATGAGCACCTTCCGGATAATCGCCCAATGATTGAATTGCTGCAAGCTCATGTCGATGGCAATACGGATCCAATTGTTATTCCACCAATTGCCGCCAACAATTTCGAGCTAAAATCAGGCTTTATCCAGATGGTCTCCGCTCAACCGTTCTTGGGACGAACCATTGATGACCCACATGACCATATCAAGAGATTTCTATAACTCACCAACACGGTCAAGTTCAATGGAGTTCCACAGGAGGTTATAAGGTTACAACTTTTTCCCTTTTCTTTAGAGGGACAAGCCCGACATTGGCTTGCTAAGGAACCGCCACAGAGTATTCTCTCGTGGACGGATTTGGAAACAAAGTTTATCAACTATTTTTTTCCACCCTCTCGTACTACCGCTTTGCGGAGTGAGATTATAAACTTTGAACAAAAGTACGATGAGTCATTCAGTGAATCTTGGGATCGCTTTAAAGATCTTTTAAGAAAATGCCCACAACATGGTTTTACCAAAGTACATCAAATCAATACTTTTTACAATGGTTTAAGCATGAGTGACCAAGATTCACTGAATAGTGCCTCGGGGGGTAATTTATTGGCTAAGACTTCCAATGCTGCTTGGGACATCATTGAGAACAAGTCTCGTGTGCAAACCAAGAGTGTTAGGACCAATGTCGCTAGTGCTAGCACTAATGACAGCGACAAGCGACTTGACAAAATCACCACGCTTCTTGAATCGCTTGTCACCCACACCGTCAGCAACAACAGCAACAACGCCAAAAACGCACAAGTGAACGCTGTCAGCCAACCTTGTGAGATATGCGGTGGTCCCCACTCTTACACAACTTGTACCGCCACCCAAGATCACCCTGCTGAGAATGTGAATGCGGCATATGGCACCTACCAACAACCTGCTTATCAAGCTAGACCTCAAGGTGACCGTAACTTGCTTAGCTATCGATCCAACAACTACCTTTCACCACCTGGTTTTCCTCCAACCAACCCAAACCAACAACAAAACCTTAACCGTCCTCCTCAACAACAACAACAACCTCGACAACCATACATCCCACCTCACAAGCAGCAACAACTACCTCAACGTAACAATCAAGTCTACCAACAACCTGCTTACCAACCACCTGCATACAATGCTCCTTCCAACCAAACCACCACTGCTTTACACCAAGAGGTCGCAACCTACATGAGAACCAATGATGTGATAGTGGGAAATCTCCAAGAGGAAGTGCGCAATTTGAAGGCAGACTTGGTCAAGCAAGGAAACGATTTGAGAGCCGATATGAGAACTACATTGGATAGCCAAACCAATGATCTAAGGAACATGATGGCTAGTTTCTTCCAAAGTAGTCAACCCTCTTCTTCGGGTACTCTTCCGAGTAACACCGTTGCGAACCCAAGAGGGGAGATGAAAGCAATCACTACTCGAAGTGGTAAAGGTACCAAGGAACCCGAGCTTCCTATACCTCCACCGGTGGTTGTGACTAAGGAGAACGAGTCGCCTGCTCCTATTCCTCCTCCTTCTCCTTCCCCAATTTCTCCACCTCTTCTTTCTACCCCTCCTCCACCCGTGCTTGTGAGTGATCCTATTCCCCTAAAGCCTTCCTCTTCTTCCAATATACCTTATCCTTCAAGGTTGAGGAAAGAGAAGCAAAAGAGCAAGGATGATATTCAAGTTTCGAACTTCCTAAAAATGTTCAAGAAACTGAATTTCAATATCTCCTTCGCTGAGGCTCTCGCTCACATGCCCAAATACGCCAAAATGTTTAAAGATCTGAGCGACAAGGAAAAGCTCCTCGATCTCGCCAACACCCAACTTAATGAGAACTGCTCTACAGTGCTCTTAAGGAAATTGCCAATCAAGCTTGGTGATCCGGGTCGTTTTCTTATCCCTTGCAATTTCCCGGGAGTAGAGAATTGCATGGCCCTAGCCGATCTAGGTGCCAGTATTAATCTCATGCCTCTAAGTGTTTGGAGGCAATTATCTCTCCCCGAGCTAGTCCCCACCAAAATGACTTTGGAATTAGCTAACCGTACGGTTGCTTATCCAGTGGGGATAGCCGAAGACGTCATTGTAGGAGTCGACAAATTCACCTTCCCTGCCGATTTTGTTGTCGTCGACTACGAGATGGACCCCCGTGTGCCACTTATTGTTGGTCGTCCATTCTTGAGGACCGGTCGCACTCTCATTGATGTTGAAGCCGGTGAGCTTATCATGAGAGTGGGTGACGATAAAGTAGTCTTCAACATGGGAAAGTTATCTAAACAGCCTTATTCTTACGAGAATGTTAATTGTATTGACGTTCTTGATGAGGCTTGTGAAGAACACTTCAAGGATGCTTGTAAAAACATTCCTACCTCTCTTCCCAATGTTGAGACCGTTTCCTCTATCGACTCATCACTATCTCTATTTGGAGAAAGTGATTTCCTTTGGAAAGATTTGGAAGCCACCTTGGAAGATGTGAAGCAAGACAATGACGATTCTACTGCCACTTGGGATGACGATCTCAGTTTCATTGCAAACCTCCTCAGAGAAGACAATCCTTCCCCTCCATCTCCCACTGTTATTGCTATCGAGACTCCGACTTCGAATACGCCTCCCGTCGACAATCCTCCGGATTTTGAACTTAAGGAGTTGCCACCCCATCTTGAGTATGTATTCCTCGAAGAAGAGAAGAAGTCGCCAGTCATCATTGCTAAGGATTTGAAGGATGAAGAGAAAGCCCGACTTATCGCTATATTGAAAGATCATAAGAAGGCTATTGCTTGGAAGATTTCGGATATTCGTGGAATTGATCCTCACTTCTGCACACACAAAATTCTCATGGAGGACGACTTCAAGCCTACTATTCAAAGCCAACGAAGGGTGAATCCAAAAATACATGAAGTCATCAAAACAGAGGTTATCAAACTTCTTGATGCGGGTATGATTTACCCTATTTCGGATTCACCGTGGGTTAGTCCAATCCATTGTGTGCCCAAGAAGGGCGGAATAACCGTTGTTCCCAATGAACACAACGAGTTGATTCTCACTCGTCTCGTTACTGGGTGGAGAGTTTGTATAGACTACCGCAAACTCAATGATGCCACGAGAAAGGATCATTTCCCTCTACCTTTCATGGACCAAATGCTTGAACGATTAGCCGGTAATGAATATTACTGCTTTCTTGATGGTTTCTCGGGTTATTTCCAAATACCCATCGATCCCCAAGATCAAGAGAAGACTACATTCACTTGTCCCTATGGCACTTTCACTTACAAAAGAATGCCTTTTGGCTTATGTAATGCGCCCGGGACTTTCCAAAGGTGCATGTTAGCTATCTTCCATGACATGGTTGAACAAACCATGGAAGTCTTCATGGATGATTTCTCGGTCTTCGGGGATTCCTTCTCATCTTGCCTTGCCAATTTAGAACGTATGCTACAGCAGTGCGAAGACACTCGCCTTGTTCTGAATTGGGAAAAATGCCATTTTATGGTAAAAGAAGGTGTCGTGCTTGGACATAAGATTTCGAAAGCCGGTCTTGAAGTTGACCGTGCTAAATTCGATGTTATCACAAAGTTGCCTCCACCTTCAACTGTGAAGGGTGTGAGAAGTTTCCTGGGTCATGCGGGCTTCTACCGTCGATTCATCAAAGATTTTTCGCACATCGCTCGCCCGATGACCCACCTCTTAGAGAAAGATACTCCTTTTATCTTCTCCAAAGAGTGTCTTGAAGCCTTCAACTCGCTTAAGGATAAGCTAACTAAGGCACCCGTCTTGGTTACCCCTAATTGGGAGCTTCCCTTTGAGTTGATGTGCGATGCTAGCGATTTTGCTATTGGAGCAGTTCTTGGACAAAGAGTGAACAAACACTTCCAACCAATACATTACGCTAGCAAGACAATGACTGGGGCACAATTGCATTATACGACAACCGAGAAAGAGCTTTTAGCTGTTGTCTATGCTTTTGAAAAATTCCGCCCCTATCTTGTCCTTTCTACCACCATTGTGTACACCGATCATTCCGCGCTGAAGTACTTGTTGACAAAGCAAGATTCCAAACCAAGACTTCTTCGCTGGGTTTTGCTGCTCCAGGAATTTAAAATCGAAATCCGAGATAAAAAAGGAGTAGAAAACTTAGCCGCAGACCATCTTAGCAGACTTGAGGATCCATACCAAGGGGATCATCCGACCAAAGAAATCAATGATTCTTTTCCCTTGGAGACCTTAATGTCTATAAACTCGAAGCCGAATGAAACCCCGTGGTTTGCGGACTTTGCAAACTACTTGGCGGGTGGAATTCTCAAGGAAGGGTTGACGTCCCAGCAAAAGAAGAAGTTCTTTACCGACATCAAGACTTACTTTTGGGACGACCCTTACCTATTCAAACAATGTGCTGACCTGATTATTCGCCGATGTGTTGATGGACCGGCAGCGTCTGAAATACTTAATGCTTGCCACAAAGGACCCACCGGTGGTCACTTTGGTCCCAACTACACCGCTAAAAAAGTGTTTGATTCCGGATTTTATTGGCCCTCCATATACCGTGACGCTCACGATATGGTTAAAAAATGTGATGTTTGCCAAAAGCAAGGCAAAATCACACATAAAGACGAGATGCCTCAGAATTTCATTCAAGAGTGTGAAATTTTTGATGTTTGGGGTATCGACTTTATGGGGCCATTCCCTTCGTCTAAAGGAAACAAATACATCCTTGTGGCCGTTGACTACGTTTCAAAGTGGGTTGAAGCCAAAGCTTTGCCTACTAATGACGCAAGGGTGGTTTGTAACTTTTTGAAGGCTCTATTCGCTAGATTTGGTGTGCCTCGCGCCATTATTAGTGATCGTGGGACTCATTTCTGCAATGACCAATTTGCTCGAGTCATGGCTAAGTACGGTGTAAATCATCGTCTTTCCACAGCCTACCACCCACAAACTAATGGCCAGGCTGAAATATCAAACCGAGGGCTGAAGCGAATTCTTGAAAGAACCGTGGGAGAGCATCGTGCCTCATGGGCTGATAAACTTGATGATGCTTTGTGGGCTTTCCGTACCGCTTACAAGACCCCGATCGGCTGTACGCCTTATCGCCTTGTGTACGGGAAAGCGTGCCACCTCCCCATTGAGTTGGAGCACAAGGCTTACTGGGCCTTGAAGTGGGCTAATTTTGATATAAACAAAGCCGGTGACCTACGCAAGATCCAACTCAATGAGCTGAATGAACTCCGTAATGAGGCTTATGAAAATTCTTTGATCTATAAGGAAAGGACTAAGCTCATTCACGATTCTAATATTAAAAACCGAGAGTTCCACGTTGGAGACAAAGTCTTACTTTTTAACTCTCGGTTGAAAATCTTCTCGGGAAAGCTCAAATCTCGTTGGTCCGGCCTATTCACCATTGCCCAAATTTTTCCATATGGTACTCTCGAGCTCGCTCAACCTGATGGACCAAATTTTAAGGTGAATGGCCAACGAGTGAAGTTGTATTTTGGTGAGGACACCTCTAAGGAGGTGATTCCATCCCTCACCACGTTCCCCATGAACTAATTTTGGGTCGAGTCAGGCTCGTGACTCGGTTATCAAAAACAAGCGCTCCTCGGGAGGCAGCCCGAGTATCTATCCTTTTATGTTTTAATCCCCTAAGTGTAGGGGGGACTTCTATATGTGTTTGTCTTTGTGTGGTGTGATTACAGGGATAAGTGCACTCTTGGAATCTTTGAGGAACCGTGCTCCCGTGTTATCCAAAAATCCGGTTCTATCTCTCAACTATCGTGATTCAATTTTCTTCATACTCACATTTGAAATTGATCACTTTAGTCGTCTCTTCCTTAGCTTGAGTTAACCAACGTGCACAATGTCATAAGTGTAGGGGAAACTTTTCCCACATGCTTAAACATTGAGGACAATGTTTATCTTAAGTGTAGGGGGGACTTCTATCGAAGTTTTAAGTGGACTTTTCCATGAAAATGCCTTCAATTAACCGGAAAATCATATTTTTCAACATTTTTCAAATTTTTTATTAACTTTGGCCAATTAGTTGTAATTTTTAAATTTTTATCGTTGCTTTCATATGTATATATTCCACAATAAAATCAAAAATATTAATAAAGTGGTGTAGCTAGTTTAGAAGTCTTTGACATATTAGGCCCGTTGCGTTTATTTTGACTCAACCCGAATAGACTTATCCAAGTTTATTCTAGCTAGTATCCTTAACCATGTAGACCTTAATTGGTTTATTAGGCTAAGTATCCACGAGTCTCATTACTTGAGATTTTAAATTGTGGAGGACGAGAAATGATAGAGTCAATTATAAGTCGGTATTCTTGCGCAAGCTCACTTGGTGTAATTATTTGCCTTTTCTCCCATCACTTGCTAATAATTTATCTGCAATAAGTAAGGTCGTACGATTTGAAAAGTTACTTAGCTTCTAGCCCAAGATCGTTTAAAAGTTGCTCGGTAATGATAAGAGTTCATAGCCAAGGCATAACTTATGAAGCGGGGCGCGAAGATTGGCGAGTCCGAAAAGGCCCTAACAAGGCATGAGGATTCAATTTTATTGCTGAAGATCCAAGTGATGTGAAAAGCATTATTCCTAAAGTCAATATGAAGGATCAAGACTCACGACGAAAAGCAATCAACTCCCATAAAGATCATGGAGAAGTCTATCCGAAAAGACCCTAACAAGGTATGAGGATAAATAGATCCAAGTCCGAAAAGGAGGCGGATCGTTGTATCTCAAAATCCCAATTAGAGATTGAAGAAATAATCATGAAGTCGTGGTCAACAAAGTTGGAGAACCCCTCAAAAGTCTCCAAGTGAAGAAACTCTATTATGATGAGAAGACCATTATCTCAAGAACGTCTCTCGAAGATATGAAGTATGAAGTACATGCCAAATATCGGCCCGAGAAAGGTCTCAAATCGTGAACCAAGTTATGCCAAGATATGAACTTTTTGATATCCCGAGAAGCAGTTTTAAGAGATTTTGTCCTTTAGCTAACTATTGATCAAATCGTCCTACTTTGCTTTCAGCCCTAATAAACTATCGAAATAAGTCCAAAAATGCATCTTCATGATCATTCTAAGACAAAAATAAAATATAAGAGATACACCTAGGAATAAGGGAGTTTAAGCATTTAATTAAGCCATGTGTGTAAGTGTTTGAATTGCTAACTTATAATAACAATGATCTCGTTTTTAAGCTTAGTTTGGGGAACGTGAAACTTGAGGGTGATAAATCTTCGCAGCACAAAAGCCCTAATGTAAGTCATCGATTTCTTTGCAAGTTATTTCCATATAGCTATTTTCAAGTGAAAATAGTTTTCTATCCTTTTGTTTCCTTCCAAGTCTTAATTCCCTTTAGTACTTTAATTTTTGTTTAGTAGTATTTTAAATAAGGCCAAGGTTGATTAATTATGAGAAAAGTGTAAACTTGCTTTATCACTAAGCATTGCATGAGGGCATGGCAATGGTTAAGTGTAGGGGATTTGATAGGTGTGTAAACACCCATCCTTTTACCACTTAACTCGGGCTAAAACGAGACCAAAACACGTATTTAATATCATTTGTTTGGAATTATGCGTGGTTTTTGTGTTTATTGTGTTTTCAGAGACAACCGGATGAATATTAAAGAAAACATGGGATTGCACGGGTTTTACTGAAGAAAAAGACTCAAGATAAAGTCTACTGTCCAAGAGATGCAAAAGATTTGAAGTCGCTGGGCCTATTCGAAGATTTATCGAAGAAAAGGACCAAAGATGGAAGATTTATATAAGTCGAAGAAACTCAAGTCTATTAAACGAAGAAATTAAAAGACGAGTTGAATTTAATCGACAACAAATCCCGAATCAGAATCGAAAACGGAAACTTTTCTGAAAAGACGAAAATACAAGAAGAACGGGAGAAAGCCCACTCACCAACTAAAGGACAAGCCTATATAAAGGGTTCCCTCACATACATTTAGAAGTTTTAGTTTTAGTTTTTCTTCTCCCCCATTTTTCTTTCTCTCTGTTTCGTTTCATCACCATCACCACTAGGGTGATTGGTGATTTTAATCTTTGTTCTTCCAATCTTGTTGTTTTAATCTTTGTTTAATATTGTTAAAACATTAATCATTCAATACAAAGTCTTGTTTAATCTTTCCATTTAATCTTGTTCATCTTCATCTTTATCTTCAAGTTCTTAAGTTTTATTTTTCTTGATTTGATCTTCAAAAGTTGATGGGATTTGTGTTTTTATTGGTGGGATTCGTTGCTTATGATGTCTAAATGATTTGTGTTTAATTTTGTAAATCCTTTTTAAGTATTTGGTTTGATTTTGATTAAAATTCGTGTTCCGTGTTCTTCGCATGTCTGCTACTGTATCTGGGTTTCAAAACTTCCGAACCATCTAAAAGTTCCGAATGAAGCCATCATTCGGAAAGTTCCGAACCAGTCATTAAGTTCCGGATAAGTCTCAACTTCCGAACCAACCTCTAAGTTCCGAACCAGGCAAAATCTTCCGAATCAATTTCAATACTTCCGAACCGAACCTTCATTCGGAAGGTTCCGAACCAAGCAAGACTTCCGAATCAAACCTTCATTCGGAAGGTTCCGAACCAAGCTAGACTTCCGAACCAATTGCTTTTCAAAAAGTTCCGGATGAATGAACAGTAACTTCCGCATCAGAAAGTTCCGAATGAGTTCTCAAGTTCCGGATGAATGAAAGTTCCGAACAAAGGTTAAAGTTCCGAATAAATGTTTCTTTTAGGTTACTGTTTGTTTGCTTAACTGCTCCTTTGTGTTTATTGAACTTTAAATTTCAATTTTAATTTTAATCTTGATTTTAATCTTAACTTTAATACAAGTCTTTGTTAATCATAATTAAAGTAATTGTCTTTGACTTAAATTTTCATTTCCACTTCTTATTAGATTAGAAAACCAAACCCTTTTATTTAGTAACCAAGAACAATCATTCCACTTAAGACCTAGATCAATTCGAGAGGACATCGAGAACTTTAATCTGAACCCATAGCAAAATTCTATATCAGGTACCACACTTCCAAACGTCTTGAACAACCTATCATCCTCCATGATAGCGTCATTCAGGGATTTGAATAGAGCCCGTTGAATCCTAGATTTATCAAACGATCCAAGTTCCCTCATACGCGCTTTGAGGATCTTTTTCAATTCAAAATCCGTCAAGTCATAAGCAATCTTGTAGGCGGCTTCTGAAGGATTGGATGACTTGATCATCAAGTTGTCAGCAGCGAGTGTCTTCAACTCATCACGCAGTTTAGGCATTAGGGATTCAACGGAGTCTTTCACTCTCTGCTCAATAGAAGCTTCAAGGGCTTCTTTCTGCTCTTTAAAGTCATCCTTAATAGCTTTAAGTCTCGTAATTCGTGCTTGATGCCTATCAGCTTCAACCTTTTTAACCCGAGCGAGTTCTTCTGCATGAGCTTTACGTGTAAATTCCATGTCTGCAGCGAACTTAGCAATCAACTCTTCTTGAGCTTTCCTAGATGCTTCTTCACTTTGAACTCGTCTATTTAGCTCTTGGCGAAGTTCATCCATCTCTCTTTTGTGATTGTCTGTATGTTTATCCAACATTTCGGCCATTACCAATGCGGCCATTGTAGACGTTGCAGAGCTGCTCTGGGTTGATGGAATAGGCTCGGTTGTGACAACGGTACTAAGGATGGGAGTTATTGGTGGTGGAAGAAATGGTGTTGAAACCGGTCTGGTTGGTACGGGTTGTTTTGGTGGAATTTGAGTTGCTAAAGGTTGAGTAGATTCTATGATTGTAGGAGCACCCGTCCTTTTTGCAACACTTGCTGAAACAGGGGGGGTGGATGTCTCCTTCGAAGTAGAATACTTTTCAGGTGATCCAAACTCAAACACATCATCTGGTTCCACGTACTCTTCTTCAATATTTACCCGTGCACCCGAACCACTGCCTCCCGTGTCTTTCCTACTCCTTTCCATAGCTATCTTCATCGCTTTTCTCTCAGCCTTGTTAAGAGCAGGATCATCAATATCTTCTTCATCGTGGAGAACTAACTCATCAGCCGTACCCTTTCCCTTCTTAGCTGCCGTCTTCTTCTTTTTGGCTTTGGGTTCAGGTAAATCTGTTTGCTTCCGTTTACCTTTGCTCTTAACCGTGGTGGAAGAGTCTTCACCTGCTAGAATGCTTGCTCGTTGATTCTCAATTTCTGTTAGCAAGTTCTTGTAATCATCAGATGCGATAATCTCATCGGTCAGAAGATGACTGGGAATGGGACCCGGAATAACCGTATTCGAATGAGTCTCCTGCCTTAAGTCTACCAAATCATCATCATCCATCGTGTGGTGACGACTACCTGCACGCTTGTTAATGGATGCATCGTTTTCCATAAAGTAATGTATGATCAACTTAATAAACCTAGGGTACTGGTAACTTTTAACCTTACCCTTCGTGTTTGTGAAGAGTTGAAAAATAAACTCCTCCCACAGCAGTGATGCATAGTCAATACCCATACCTTTAAACATACCATAAAACATCTTGATGATTGGTGGACGAACAACATCAAACCCAGTTGTTTTGGGTGTTAAACATCGGCTTAGAATCCCAAAAATAGCTTTCCATGGTTGACCAACTTTGGCAGTAGTAAACTCAGACGCGGTTTGTATGTCAAGACATCCAATGGCAGTGAACATCTCCATGATCTGGTCCTTAGTCGGGTTGGCTGAGTATGATAGACCTTTGAGTGTCGGTCGAAATCCAAAGATCTTCCTGAAGTCTGACACAGTAAGCGTCTGCTGCTTGTTGTCCAAGGAAAAAGTGATTTTGTTCGACGTTCTCTCTTTGGTAGCCCAGAACTCGTAAAGGTAGTCATAAGGCACTGAAGCACTTCTTCTTAGCGCATGCTTGAGATGAGATTTATCAAGTATGGCTGTACCTACCTTAAATCCATTATGGGTAGAATGAGATACCTCCTTCAAACGGAAGTTGTTTGGAATAAACTTTAGAGTCTTGGCTTCAGCAATAGCGGCGGCTTTGGTGTCTTGTATTTGTTGTACTGTAGGGTTAGTCATCGTCTCTGCTTAAGATAAAACACAAAGATTGATACATACAAATATGAATATCATTAGGACTTTAAACTTAAGCATTGGACATATGACCTAATCCCTTAAGCTTGCAAACCATTCAAACATCGTCTATACGGAATAATCATTCAATTCGGAATAAATGGTCTATGCTGAATATAGATCCTATGCGGAATGATAAGTCTATTCGGAACATTTAGCCTATGCGGAATAAATCCCTATTCTGAATAAAAAGTCTATTCGGAACATTTAGCCTATGCGGAATAAAATCCCTATTCTGAATAAAAAAGTCTATTCGGAACATTTAGCCTATGCGGAATAAAATCCCTATTCTGAATAAAAAAGTCTATTCAGAACATTTGGCCTATGCGGAATAAAATCCCTATTCGGAACATTTGGCCTATGCGGAATAAAATCCCTATTCGGAACATTGGGCCTATGCGGAATAAACCAAGCATCTCCTATTCGGAAAATTGGGCCTATGCGGAATAAAATCCCTATTCGGAACATTGGGCCTATGCGGAATAAACCAAGCATCTCCTATTCGGAAAGATTTTTCTATGCGGAATAAAAAATTCTATTCGGAAAAATTTTGTCTATGCGGAAAAACCTTTCTATTCGGAAAATAGCTTCTATGCGGAAAGATTTCTCCATGCGGAAAGTTCTTTCTACTCTGAATAAATCCCTTATTCGGAAAGACATTCTTATGCGGAATGTTTTCAACACTTAGGTATTTTCTAATTAAGCACGAAATCGTTTGTTTCAAGTGTTCTAAAGGCCTTAGCAGTTTAATTCGTGCTATTCCTTATCAACCCCAGGCAAAACCCCCAATTAATTTAAACCCTAATTAAGCAGAAACTTCATTCGAGTGATTTTCAATTAAAAAGAGTTAATTAAATTGTTTTTCATGAATGATTAAGCCAAATTGATACCTTTTGAAGATCTTGAACAAGAAGATGAACGATTTTGAGATGTTTTATTTGATTTCGTGAGTGTTTGTGTGTTTGTTTGTTAATGGCGGCAATGAGATAAACAGTCAGACAAGGTGAGAGAGAGAAGAGACGGGGGGAAGAATTTGACTAGGTCAAATTTTCACAAGTTTGACATATTGTCAAATTTACCCCCTTTAACTTTTCCTCTTTCTTTAATCAAAATTCTTTTGTTTTTCCAAGTTCTAATTCTTGTCATTTTGACCCTATCTTATGTTAACTACCCGAGCCTTAGTGATTAACCTATCTTAACACAAGCACAAAACTATCCATGACAAACTTATAAGCAACAACAAGACAAATGCCAAAGCAATCCAACCATTAACCATTAAGCTTTTTGAGTTTTCTTGAAAACTTTTGAAGATCTTTTTGATGTGAAAGATGATGTAACATTTTCTCCCCTTAAACGATGACCCGTTTTCTATTTAAAGAGCTGTAGTCATTGTTTAACAAGGCACATGATGATGAAAAACATTTCCCAATTGATATCTTGAAAAGTTTGATTCGAGGTGGCAATAAGATTTATCTTATTTTGACAAATTAATGCACTGAGACGTACATTAATTCGTGTTAGACCAAGTTGTAAAGTAAACTTGATCCCTTTGCATGATTTGGCTTGTAAATCACGCCCGAGAAAATTAATTCCCGTTGTGAGCCAACGTTTTCCAAGGAAATACGTGACTTTAATATGAAAACCGGGTTGCAGTCAGAAATAACTACAAGCCATAATGGGCATGTTTTAAAAATGTACAACTTTTATACGGACTCTATTTATGGCACCGTGTCAATATTGATCGACATTTCTAAGGCCGTAAATATTACCGTACTAAAAGACATGCCCGTTTTAAACGAAAAATATTTTTGGTTTTTCTTGATTTTATAATTTTTATGGTTTTTGTAGGTTTTATATTTTTTATGGTTTTTCTTGGTTTTATATGTTTGTATTTTCTTTTTGTGGTTTATATATTTACTATAATATACATGATCACGAACAAAGGATACTCTGAATAGTTTACCACGACTATTCAGCTGATTCTTCTGCCAACTCTTTGAGAGTCGCTGGGGTGAATGATTTCATGCCAAGCTTGTCGATCAAAAACTCGATTCGTCCTTGATCTAATGCTTTGGTGAACATATCCGCCAGCTGGTACTCAGTAGTGACAAAATACAACTCGATCACTCCGTTCTCCACCTGCTCCTTAATGAAATGGTAGCGAATGTCTATGTGCTTGGCCCGGGAGTGTTGAACATAGTTGCAGCAAAGGGCAATGGCGCTCTTGTTGTCACAATACATCGGGATTTTGTTAAATCCCAAACCGTAGTCAGTTAATTGTGATCTCATCCAAAGGACTTGAGCACAACAACCGGACATGGCGATGTATTCAGCCTCCGTGCTAGAAATTACAGCGCTTTTCTGCCTTTTTGAAGACCAACTGATCAATCTATCTCCTAGGAGTTGCACAGATCCAGAAGTGCTACGCCTCGTGTCTTGACATCCAGCATGATCGGCATCTGCGTATGATATTAAAGCAATCGAGGAATCTTTCGGATACCATAGACCACGATGAAGTGTTCCTTTTAGATACCGAAAGATCCTTTTAACTACATGTAGGTGCTTTTCGGTAGGCCGAGCCTGATACCGGGCACACATGCATACAGCAAATTGCAAATCAGGCCTGCTAGCAGTCAGATATAGAAGGGTGCCGATCATCCCACGGTAAAGTTTTGGATCGACAATAGTCCCATTCCTATCTTAATCTAACTTGGATTTCTCCACCATTGGAGTGTCCACGGGGTCACAATTTTCAAAGTTATATTTCTTAAGAGATTCTAGAGCATATTTGGATTGATTAATAAAGATGCCTCTGGGATTTTGAGAAATCTGTAATCCTAAGAAAAATGAAATTTTTCCCATCATCGACATCTGAAAGCGTGTGGACATTATCTTCTCAAATTGATTTGACAATTCTATGTTAGTGGCAGCAAATATTATATCATCAACATAAATTTGTACCAGAAGCATGTCGTTGCCTTCCTTGAGAGTGAATAGAGTGGGGTCCACCTTGCCTTTGGAGAAGCCTTCCGAAATGAGATATGTTGACAGGAGATCATACCACGCGCGTGGAGCTTGTTTCAACCCATAGAGAGCCTTCTTAAGCTTGTACACATGATTAGGAAACTCCGTACTGACGAACCCATCCGGCTGACTAACATAAACTTCTTCCCTTAGTTCACCGTTCAAAAATGCCGTCTTCACATCCATTTGATAGACGATCATGTTCATATGAGCAGCATACGCAAGGAATAGTCTAATCGCCTCCAATCTTGCCACAGGAGCAAAAGATTCTTCAAAGTCTATACCCAAGGCTTGTTTATATCCTCTAGCGACCAATCTTTCCTTATTCTTCAATACCGCACCCATCTCATCAAGTTTAACCTTATAAACCCATAACAAAGTAAGGATGTTAACCTTGTCAGGGAGAGGAACCAATTCCCATACTTCAAGTCGTTGGAATTCATTTAGTTCCTCCTGCATAGCTTCAATCCAAGATGATTGGGTCATAGCCTGCTGCCAATTTTTAGGTTCAACTTCAGAGAGAAATGCATCAAAGTAGCAATAGAGTGCACTCTCTTGTAATTGATGGCGTGTAGAGACTGGTCGATCTAGATCTCCAATGAGATTCCTAATTGGGTGATCTTTTGTCCATTTAGTGCTATGGTTTTCAATCCTAGGTGGTCTGGAGTGAACAATAGAAGGAGCTTCTTTTGAGGTAGACGCGACTGAAGGGTTTTCAGGTATCGCTACACCAAAGAAAGGAAGCTCTTGCAGGTGAGCATATTCCAAGTCGTGATCAATGGAATCCTCTTCCACATCATTAGGCACAAGTAGGGGTGATGATTCAGGTGTAGTTTGAGAATCACTTGGTGAAGGTGCATCCGGTTCAATGTGAATTGAAGATGCATTAGATAAAGGTTCATTAGCTTGAGCAAACACTTCAGGGATTGGAGCGATTACTACAGGTGCTGGAACTTCATCAGTCGGGGGATCGAAGAATTCATCAAACAACGGTTGAAACAGTTTATCCCACTCGGGCCTTGTTAGTGGTAAAAATGATGTAGAAGTAGGATTATTGGGAACTAATCCGGAACTAATAGCACCGGTTCCCATCTCATGAAGCGCGGGTTCAGAGCTGTGTTGCTCAGAAGCCATCGCTGTCAGCTCATCGAAATCTGCGTCCATAGTTTCTACAATCTTGCCAAGACGACGGTTGTAGATTCGGTATGATTTCTTGGACGGTGAGTAACCAATGAAAATACCTATATCGGCTTTCGGTTGAAGCTTACCCAAGTTCTCACTATTAATGTTTGGATAACAAAGAGCACCAAACACATGAAAAAATGAAACATCGGGTTTACGGTCATGTAGAAGCTCATAAGGTGTTTTTTCATGGTGTTTCCGAAGGATAGAACGGTTTTGGGTGAAACATGCAGTAGATATAGCCTCTGCCCACAAGAACAATGGAGCATTCGTGTAAATAAGCATAGTCCTAGCAGCTTCCATAAGTGTACGATTCCGTCTTTCAACGACACCGTTTTGTTGTGGAGTGCGTGCAGCGGATGTTTCATGTGAGATACCAACTCCCTCATAGTAATCACGGAGAGTCTGGTTGACGAACTCTGTACCATTGTCTGTACGAATACGGCGGACAGTAGTATTCAAACGTACCTGAATGAATTTCAGAAAGGTGATAATAGCCTTCGGTGCTTCATCCTTTGTACGTAGAAATCTAACCCATGTAAACCTGGAGAAATCATCCACAATTACCAGAATGAATTTCTTACCGCTCACACTTTCAGTTCTCATTGGCCCACAAAGATCCATATGCAAAAGATGAAGTTTTTCTTGATTGGTGTCTTCAGCTTTGGGCTTGTAAGATTTCTTGGTACTTTTCCCCCTTGAACACGCGGAACATAAATGGTCCTTGTGAAATTTAAGCTTTGGAAGACCACGAACTAATTCGTTTTTAGCCAGATGATTAATAGCATCAAAGTTAAGATGAGATAATCTGCGATGCCATAACCATGACTTGGTCTTAGATGCTTTAGAGAGAAGACATACTGGAGAGGCGGCCATCATGTCTTGTAAGGACAAGGTATAAAGATTTGCACCACGAGATCCCTTCAACAAATCTTTTCCTTCCAAGTTGCGGATGAAACAAGTGTGTTGTCGAAAAGCAACCTCAAGGTTGGAATCACAAAACTGTCCTACTGAGAATAAATTATGACCAAGACCTTCTACATAGTATACCCTTGAAATCGTCACGTTTCCAATCTGATATTCACCATACCCCATTATCTTTGCTATATGATCATTCCCGAATTTAACCGTACCAAGAAACTTGCTGACGAAATTTCGGAGCATCGAGCGATTTCCGGTCATATGTTTTGAACAACCGGAGTCCAAATACCACAGGATGATTTGGACCACCTGAAAATATCACCACATGAAGACAATGTAGAGGTATCGGAATCTGAGTGTTCCTTGTTATTAGCAGGTACAGATTTAATAATCTTAGATTTGCTAACTCTAGGTTTCTTAGATTTCCTAGCCTTTTTCTTCCTAGTGGGTGGTGTAGATTCTAGTTGGCTTAAATCCTGAGGTATTTCTTCACTGATAGGCACTATAGTGGGGGCTGACCTAATTAAAGGGCGCTGTTTCCATACTTGAGTGCGAGTGTTCCTAACTAAAGGGCGCTCAGACCTAACCTCAATGGATGCATTCCTAGTTAAAGGGCACATTGTTCCATCTAATGTAAAGGTCCTACCAGTGGGACGCCATTGCCAGCCAACTTGGGCACGAGTTCTACCTGTTGGCTTCCATTCAAGACCATTCTTAATTGCATTCATTTCATTCACATGCTCAATAAGACACAAATCATGACGTTGGGAAAACATACATTCATTACAATTCCAACAATTCAAATTAGAATTCACGAATGGTTTTGGCTTCTGCACAGGCGCAGAGCTTTTAGTCTTAACATGATTCTTCTTATTTAAAACTGAACTAACATTCCTATGGTGATCTTCTACTTTCTTCTTTTTGGCACTACTAGTGGAGGGCTTGATCTTATCTTTCTTGAGTGGCGATCCTTTAGCCTTAGTAGTCTCTTTTAATCTTGTAGAAGGCAAAGTGGGAATATTAGCAACAGATTTTAAAGGTGCCTTACTTGATTGTGCCAATGACGGTTTTGCTCCTGGAGTCTTATTAAATGGAGTTACAGCAATGGGCCTATTAGTGAGTAGTGCAGAACCTGGTGTACCTATGTATTGTAAATATGCTAAGCAATATTGAACTCGCTTAATATATTCATGAGCCGAATAATAGTAGCTACTTGAGGGATCTAAAGCATAAAGATCATCTAAAATATCCCTAACAAGATCTACATGCTTAATGGCATTCCTCATATAATCATCGTAGGTAACCGGGTTTCTCTTATGAAGTGGATTCTTATAAAGCACTACTGACTTGGTTGTTGGAGCACTAGTGGACGGTGTAGAGTCGGTAGCTAAGTTATCAACAACTTCTTGTCGGGTGAGAAGAAGTGTCTCCTTTAACTCGGCCAAAACCATATTTTTGTCAATGAGCAGGATGTTCAAGTCAGAGATTTCCTCGCACTTTTGGTTCAGTTGTTCAACATAATATTGTTGCTGTGCCGCATTAAAAGAGAAGCGTTCTTCTAGTGAACCATAAAGAGCGGATAGTCCCTGTCTTGTCCGATCCATCTCCCCTAGAACAGACGAAAGTCTAATTTCTAAGACTTGGTTTTTAGACTCTGCATCCTCTAGTTCCAATTTTAATGTTTCATTTGATGACACATCTCTCTTCAATCTCATGATTTCTTCCTCTAATGTCTTAACAATTGCAATCATCTTGTCACTCGTCTCAACACCGTTTTCACAACCATTTGATATCAAAAGATTCTCATTTTGAGTTTGTTGTTTTAATTCTAAAGATATACAATGTTGTTCTAGTTGATTAAAGCGTTGTGAAAGTAAATTGTAAGAATCTTGTAGCTTTAAAAACTCAGCGTTAGATTCGTGACAAGACTGATTATCTACCTCATTTACAGTATCAGCAACATTTACAGAGAGATCACAAACATCATCACAAATATCATTACAAATAGTCACAGCATCACAATTAATCATAGCGGATGTAAGCTCATTCGAATAATTAACATTTACAGTCGTAAGCATATCACACGAGATTACTGCAGACAAGAATCGGTCATATTCGGTTAAAATCTTTTCTTATTCAATTAGTTGTAGTTCGTAAGCGGTGTCCATTTCATAAAACACTTTTTGAACTTCACCAATTTCAAACACAAGATTTTCCTTAAGAGATGCAAAAATTCCTTTTAGACTTTCGACAAACGGATTGATCTCATTTTTAAACACCTCGTTCATATGTTCGAAAGCCCATTCTCCGGCGTTTAGGCCATTTGAAGTCGTACGTTCCAAAATGACCTTGTCAAAATTAGTAAAGTATTGATTAATCTCTTGCAAGTTTAACCATACAGTGCTAACAGGTGGAAGATCCTTTGGAATTTCCTTAGGACCTTCCATATTGACAAGTGTAGGAAAAGTACTAGGGTTTTCTTTATCTAATATGTAGGTCGGTGCTGTTATGAGATCTTTGTCCATATGGAAGCGAATTCTAAAATCCGTTTTTTCAAGCTCCTTATTCAATTTAAAATAATCACATTCGGGATATTTTGGAGAATTGTATAACCGATCCTCATCAACTAGATCCTTACTTGTTCGATCACCGGGAAAAACAATCGGGTCTAAGGCCAATCCTAATTGAGTTGCATTATAAAGTCTAGGACTATGTCTTAAAGCTTGTTTTGCATACCGTGGATTAGGGGGAAGGCCTTTTTGACGTGATAAGTTAAATTCTCTAAATGAAGCATCAAATAAGTGAACTAGTTGAGAAGCAGCGTATTGTCTTAAAAGCAAGTAATCTAGACTTCTAATCTTATTAGTAGCATTAATCTCCATTTCATTCTTCTTAGACTCGAGTGACTCAAAATCCGTTTGAAGTTTTTGAAAATTAGTGACCACTAACTCCTTTTCGCTAAGTTCTTTAGAAAGATTTGCTCTTAAGGTTTCGATTTCTTGCAAGTGACCCATTTGTTTGTTTCTAAAATGATCATATTCGAGATTAGTTAGAACACTAGACGAAGGCACTAATTCCAAGGTTTGAACTTTCTCGTTGCTTAAGGTAAGCTCATCAGACAAATTCTTATTCTTAGCTAAGGTTTCTAAGAGAGCAGCATTCATTTGGCTAAGTAATGTAGCAGGAACCATGACCAAATCTTGTTGAGCAGGAGTAGGCATATGCGAAATGGGTCCCGGTTGTGATTCACTCAAAGTCTGGGGACTCACATTGATATTGTTATCATTGTTTGTCTCCTCGTTTGAAAGACTCACCACCGAAGATTCATTCGAATCAGCACTCTCTTGCACAACTTGATGTGGTTGAATACTAGCATCAGTGGTATTATCGGTGGTATTAATAAGTACCTCAGATCTCTTTTCTGGCCCTAAGCTGGAGATAGTTGCCATGAGAGCAGCCTTTGCAGATTGAAAGTCATCACAGTCTGAGTCATACGCATCAAGATCATCGGCTTGGTATGCTGCATTCTGTGTGGTGACAACGTCTTGTTCAGCAATCCCTGGATCAGCAAGAAATGCAAGCTCCTCTTCATCAAGTTCCCTTCCTTGTGCCTGAGCATTAACCAGATAGATCTTCTCTGCAAACCATTGTCCATCCCTTCTCCTCTTGGGTTTCTTACAATCCCTGGACATGTGACCCTCTTCCTTGCAGTTGTAGCATGTAATCATTCTCAACTTGCCCGTGGAATTAGCCTGTGGAGCAGGATTGACCATTGGTGCCTGATTGACCGTGCGAGCATTGGTGGTTGATGTGGTAGGTCTCCCCTGATATGGTTGAATAGGCTGAACCATGACCCTGCCATTCTCAATCGTAGCTTGTTGACGAGAATTGGATGAATTCCTCAACTGATTGTTGGTTGGAGCTGAACCTCTGTATCCTCGTTTGCTTAAAGTCCTTGTGAGATAAGCAGACATAGTGGTTAGCACTTCAACTGGGTCAGCTCCTTGTTGGAATACAGGAATGGGGACTTCCTCATCATCGCAATACATTGCTTGGTCTTGATGAGCTGCATAATCACTAGAAGGAATACTCATTTGATCAGGGTAGCTTGTTGGGTATGCTGCATTCTCTTGATAAGAAGAATATGAAGGTTGAGCATAAGGTGCAATATTTGCTGGATGAAGTTGTGAAGCATACTGTGGTGAAGGTGCATTGAACCGATATTGTTGCTGATGTGAGGTGGGTGGTTGCGGTAGAATCGAGTATTGGGGGAAGGTTGGTGTCATGTAAGGTGATGGATGATAGGCTTGATGTCCCAAGATATAAGGTGTGTTGTTGTGTGACAAGCTTGGTTGATTCACCATCAAAGCTAAGGAATCAGGGTACATACCTCGAGGAGAATGGTGCATAATCACATGTTTCTCATGCTGCTGAAGAAAAGCATAGATTTGATCTAAATTGCACTTATGAAAATCCCGGGTCAACTTAACATCGGTAATATACTCACCCCATTCAGCTTGAGGTAAAGTATTCAAGAACTTGGTGTTAACCTGGAATGGAGCAATCACGAGATTGTATACATTCAGATCATTCATTAGAGTAGTGAATCTGAAGTAATAGTCGTGTAGTGTTTCCCCTGGGTTGTACGTGAATCTATCAAACAGATCATACAACTGACATTCCCTTTCCTGTTTGGTGAGAGACGTACCTTGTAGCAACACCTTTAGACGTTCCCATAAATCTTTGGCAACCGTATATTGACTTACCATACGATAAATATCATGCGGAAGAGCTTGGAGAAGAGTCTGTAGAGCCTTTTCATCAGCATCAGCAATGAGTTGTTGTGCCGGTGTGAGTTCTTCATATTCTCTTGGTCGAGACACGTTATTTGCCACAATGGTACCATAGTCGAGTGGACCATTCAAAATCGATTTGACCATAAGCCTTTCGTATGTTGGTTTGCCCTTCAAGTATTGCATCATACGGCCCTGCCATGCCTCAAACACCTCTTTAATAAGCATCGGTGGACGACTATCAGTCCCCGTTATGATTGAGATATCCGTAAGAGATGTCATCTGAGGCATTAATGAACTCGGATTCATTGTGATCACTTAAAAGACTCAAAGATTATCGGTTGATCGAGCAGTGAAGAAAGGTTGAGAATTTGTGTTGTGTTGGTTGAACTCAAGATTAAATCCACTAAAGATCGTCGAAAAAACTCAAATACCCCTTGAACTTGCTTATTCGGAATAACCCTAACTCAGAATAAACCCTATTCTGAATAATACCTATTCGGAATAACCCTATGCTGAAAACCCTTATACTGAATAACCCTATGCGGAATAACCCTATTCTGAAAATGCCCTATTCGGAATAAACCTTATGCTGAATAAACCTTATGCGGAAAAATTTGCTATTCGGAATAATAGGCTATTCGGAAAGATATTCGGAAAGAATTGGCTATTCGGAAAGCTATTTGGAAAGTATGGCTATTCGGAAAGATGGGCTATTCGGAAAGAATTGCTATTCGGAAAGAATTGCTATTCGGAAAGAATTTCCTATTCGGAAAGTTGCTGCTATTCGGAAAAATCTTCTTATTCGGAAAGTCTATTCGGAAAAAATCCTGCTATTCTGAAACTTGTCCTATTCGGAATGTCTATTCGGAATAAACCTGCTATTCTGAAAACCTTCCTATTCGGAATCCCTATTCGGAATAAACTGGAAATATATGTTCGAGACTTGAAAAACAGCTTTAAATCCGATTTTTTTGATCCAAAACCACAAAAAGTTTTATGATTTTTACCAAAATAAGCTAAACCCAATCCTTATCAATCAATCCCAATAACAAAAACACCAAAAACAACAAGATTCAAGATTGATTTTTTCTAAAGATCACTAATTGATTCAAAAACTAAAAAAGCAACACAATCCTTACCTTAAATCACCCCATAGCTCTTGATACCAAATGTAGAATATTGATAACCTATGAATCTATGAAGTGGGTTGATGTTTTCTAGTGAGAGAAACTAGAGAGAGAAAGTGAGAGAAAATGTGTCTTTATTAATATGAAAACATGAACAACAACCAACCCCTTTCCATGGTGGAAAGGGGTATTTATACTCCAAGCAAACATTGGGCTTGGGCCGGTCCATGACAAGCCCATGGACCGGTTCTTACTTAACTTAATAAGTAACATTTAACTAATTGTTAACTACGAGCTATTACAACATAAATCATATTGTGGAGTGACCGATACTTCTAATATACGTTAAAACGTATTTCTAACACAATTCTCCCTTATTCCGATCTGGATTGCGATCGCTTATTGCGATCGCACATTCCGACGGGATTTAAGGTCCTTTTTGAATCGAAACTCTGCCCATTTTTAGTTTATGATATTCCGATCTGACATTCCGATCTAGAACTTTCCGATAGCTACATTCCGACCGACTTCATTCTGACAGCCATCATTGCGACAACTTTGTTTTTGAGTATTCCGATGGTGACTAACATGGACATTCCGGTGGACTTTACCCTGACATTCCGATGGATAGTTTTTGTTACATTCTGATGCTTTTGACTTTGAGGCATTCCGATAGAAATAATTTTCAATATTCCGATAGAACAAGCTTTTAATATTAGTTCAATTAAGTTTTCAAAGTATTTGTCTAATCTTTTCTTTACGTTTTCAAGCATTTACTTTTAACTTGTCAATCTAGTTTAATCTTTCAAAGCTTTAATTTTACTCTTCGACACTTACTCATTCGTTATTAGTTCAAAATAGATAAACAAACCAACCCCCTTTTTATTAACCAAGAACAAATCATTCCACTTAGAGCCGTGATCAATTCGAGTGGATACCGAGAGAAATCTAGAACCCTAATGAAAACAATTGTATCAAGTACCAAGGCTACCAAAACACAAGCTTGTCCTTTAACTAGGAACGCCGACACTACTGTAGGAACCAAGTGCCCTTTAAATAGGTCTACTACCACTGTAGTGCCCGCGAATAATCCAAAACCTAAGAAAGTTGGAACAGTAAAACCTGTTAGTGCTAAAACTCACATTAGAAAAAGCAGGAAATCTAAGGGTCACACAAATGTTAGCAATTCTGATAATCTTATATTTGTATCTGCTAACACTCCGAAACCAATAGTTTCCAATGCCTTGTCTACTGTTGTTGTTGAAAACAGGTGGTCCAAATTGTTCTCTGGTATTTGGACTCTGGTTGCTCCAAGCATATGACCGGAGATCGCTCTCAACTCATAAATTTCGTCAGCAAGTTTCTTGGTACGGTTCGATTTGGAAATGATCATATTGCAAAGATAATGGGTTATGGTGAATATCATATTGGAATTGTTATAATTTCAAGAGTGTATTATGTGGAAGGTCTCGGTCACAACTTATTTTCTGTAGGACAATTTTGTGATGCAAACCTAGAAGTTGCTTTTCGAGAGCATACCTGCTTCATTCGTAATTTGGAAGGGGTTGATTTATTGAAAGGTACTCGAGGGAATAATTTGTATACTTTGTCTCTACAAGACATGTTGGCCGCTTCTCCCGTATGTCTTCTCTCCAAAGCATCGAAGACTAAGTCATGGTTATGGCATCGGCGATTATCTCATCTTAACTTTGACGCTATTAATCATTTGGCGAAAAATGAACTTGTTCGTGGTCTTCCTAAACTTTCATTTCACAAGGATCATTTGTGTTCCGCGTGTACAATGGGGAGAAGCACTAAGAAATCATACAAACCCAAGACGGAAGACACCAACCAAGAGAAACTTTATTTGTTGCATACGGATCTTTGTGGGCCAATGCGTGTTGAAAGTCTTAGTGGCAAAAAGTACATCCTTGTAATTGTCGATGATTACTCTCGGTTTACATGGGTGAATTTTCTTACAACAAAAAATGAGGTACCTAAATTCATCATCGGATTTCACAAGATGATTCAAGTGCGTCTCAACACTACTGTCTGACGCATTCGTACAGATAATGGAACCGAATTTGTGAATCAAATCTTGCGTGATTATTATGAAGAAGTTGGCATATCTCATGAAACATCCGTTGCACGAACTCCACAACAAAACGGTGTCGTTGAAAGGCGAAATCGCACACTTATGGCAGCTGCTCAAACGATGTTAATTTACGCAAAGGCTCCATTGTTTTTATGGGCAGAAGCAATATCTACATCAGTGTACACCCAAAACCGGTCACTAATTGATAAACGCCATGGTAAAACACCTTATGAGCTTCTCCATGGAAAAGTACAAGATTTATCATATCTTCATGTATTTGGTTCTCTTTGCTATCCAAATAATGATGGTGACAATTTGGGAAAACTTCAACCAAAGGCTGATATTGGTATTTTCATTGGTTACGCACCCGCAAATAAGGCATACCGAATCTACAATCGTAAGTCTCGTAAAATCCTCGAAACTATGAATGTTGATTTTGATGAGCTGACAGCAATGGCTTCTGAGCAAAGCAGCTCTAAACCCGCACTTCATGAAATGGGACCCAGTAACATTAGCTCTGGTCATGTCCCAAATAACCCTACTTCATCATCATTTATACCACCTACTAGGAATAAATGGGATACGTTGTTTCAACCGTTCCTTGATGAATTCTTTACTCCTCTAAGTATTGTCGCTCCAGAACCTGAGGTAATAGCTCCGGTAACCGAAGTTGTCGCTCCAGCAACCGAAGCATAATCAAGTACGCCTGCATCTACAATTGGTCAAGATATACCTTCAACAAGTAATTCTCAACCAACACCCAAAACAACTACCCATGTCATGCCTATTGATGATGAAGAGGATGATGATGATCACGATTTGGAATTCACTCAAATGCATGAACTTCCATTCTTTGGTGTACCAATTCCCGACCATAATCAAGCCGGGTCGTCCACCTCAGAGGAACCTCCTACTAAGGTCTACTCCAATCCACGCATTCGTGAACATGAAATCAAGTGGACAAAGGATCATCCTATAGATTCAATTATTGGTGACCCTAATCATCCGGTATCCACACGAAGTCAGCTACAAGAAAATGCAATGTTTTGTCATTTTGATGCTTTTCTCACTGAAGTTGAACCTATCAATCTTGTTGGATAGAAGCTATGCAAGAAGAACTTAATGAATTTATACGTCTTGAAGTATGGGAACTTGTCCCATGCCCGGATCAAGTGCAGTTACTCACTTTGAAATGGGTTTACAAGGTGAAACTCGACGAGTTAGGCAGAATATTGAAGAACAAAGCTCGACTAGTAGCTCGTGGATACAAGCAATTATTGGGCATCGACTTTATGGAATCCTTTGCACCTGTTGCCCGTTTGGAAGCTATTAGACTATTTCTGGCTTATGCAACCCACATGAATATGATCGTCTATCAGATGGATGTGAAGACAGCATTTCTAAATGGTGAAATCAAGGAAGAGGTCTATGTTCAACAGCCGGATGGTTTTGTGAATCCTAATTATCCTAATCATGTGTACAAGCTTAAGAAGGCTCTCTATGGGTTGAAGCAAGCTCCTCGTGCATGGTATGATCTATTGTCACAATTCCTAATCACGCAAGGCTTCACTAAAGGCAAGGTGGATCCCACGCTATTCATTCAGAAACGAGGTAAAGATATGATTATGGTACAAATATATGTTGATGATATTATATTTGCAGCCTCGACCCAAACCTTATCCGACGAGTTTGGGACACTCATGTCTTCCAAGTTTAAGATGTCAATGATGGGAAATGTATCATTCTTCTTAGGTCTTCAGATATCTCAGAGTCCCAGAGGCATCTTTATCAATCAATCCAAGTATGCCCTTGAATCGCTTAAGAAATATAAGATGGAATCTTGTGATCCCGTGGATTTTCCAATGGTGGAACGAACAAAGCTTGATGCAAATCCACATGGAGTTACCATCGATCCGACACTTTATGGTGGAATGATCGGTACCCTTCTGTACATTAAAGCTAGTCGTCCAGGCCTTCAGTTTTCTATCTGTATGTGTGCTCGGTATCAAACTAGGCCTACTGAGTTGCACTTAGCTACTATTAAACGGATTTTTCGATATCTTAAAGGAACCATTAATCAGGGACTTTGGTATTCGAAGGACTCTTCGATTGCACTTATGGCATATGCAGATGCGGATCACGCGGGTTGCAAAGATACAAGGCGTAGCACGAGTGGAACTTTGCAACTACTAGGAGATCGACTAATCAGTTGGGCATCGAAAAGGCAGAAAAGCGCTGCAATTTCAAGTACTGTAGCAGAATACATAGCTATGTCTGGTTGCTGTGCTCAAATTCTTTGGATGAGATCGCAATTAACCGACTATGGTCTAGGTTTCAACAAAATTCCGATGTACTGCGACAACAAAAGCGCAATTGCCTTATGCTGCAACAATGTTCAATTTTCCCGGTCGAATCATATTGAAATTCGCTACCACTTCATCAAGGAGCGAGTGGAAAATGGAGTAATCGAGCTTTACTTTGTCCGATCTGAGTATCAATTGGCGGATATTTTCACGAAGGCTTTAGATCGCGCTCGAATGGAATTTTTGGCCGACAAGCTAGGAATGAGAACCTTCTCGCCTAAGACTCTTAAGGAACTGGCAGATGAAGCGAAAGAATAGTGGTTGTAAACTATTCTCCGTATCCTTGGTGATCATCTGTATATATTGTTTATATTTTTATCCACAAAAGCAAAATACAAAAATATAAAACCATATAAAAACCATAAAAATTGAAAAATCTAGAAAAATCAAAAAATATTTTACTTTATTTTTCAAAGGCATGTCTTTTGGTACGATAATATTTACGGCCTTAGAAATGCTGATTAATATCGACACGGCGCCATAAATATAGTTAGTACAAAAGTTGTAAATATTTCATAAAACATGCCATAATGGCTTGTAGTTATTTCTGACTGCAACCCGCTTTTCATATTAAAGTCAAGTATTTCTTATGAAAGCTTTGGCTCACAACAGGAATTAATTTTCTCGGGCAAGGTTTACTTTAAAAGCTTGTAAGGGATCATGTTTACTTTATAACTTGGTCTAACACAAATCGATGTACGCTTCAGTGCATTTATTTGTTAAAACAAGAGATGTCTTGTTTTCATGAAGCTATCATCTCTACAACCATAGCAATCTACTATTGGTATCTACATACTCGACGATGCGACTACTCAAACGACGACTACAACTCTTTCAATAGAACACGGGTCAATAATTGAGGGGGAGCAATTGTCAAGCATTCATAATCTTCGATGCCGAACGTGCCAAGCTCACTAACTGGTGTCAAGACAACAATACCAATCGTACATGTGGCGTCAAGAGATGACTTCAGATGTGACGAGGCGACCAACATTTGAAAACAGAACCATTTGATCCTATCATATGATGTTCTCATCTATCAGGTCCAACCTTGCCAAATTTTTTTTTCTAATATGGTGAATATGTGATCATGTTGCAAATCGGTATCATATCTCATACATTCGGTATCATGTAGATAAAACGGACTTGCATTTTTCTTCCCAAAACCTTTGTTAAAACTTCATTAAATCAATTGATATTAAAAACATCGAGTGGGTTAATATTTTTAATATGGGGGAGAAAATGTGATTTAATATGGGAAATTATCAAAAATGGTTTGACTTAACGTGATGGCTCATCCTGACATGTGCGAAATGTTTTCGAATATCGTGGCATATGTTAAGGGGGAGCAAATCGGATTTGCACATTAAAAATGGATTTCATGGTGATTTATACTTACCCACAACCCATTTATTTCACGACGATGAAGATTGTGGTGACATAAGGATGGTAGGATAGGTTAAGTCCTATGATTCTTCTAGAACCAGAGGAATCTTCCCAAGGACATTCCATAGCTAGAAATAGTAGTCCTTAGGAAAGTTGGAGAAAAGACTGTGAATGTAGCTGAATGCCGAAAAAGTACTTAAGTTAGCACTGGAACAATCACAACAAGGTGCTAGTTATGACGTATTGGTAAGCATTGAAGGGGTTGAAGAATGAAAAATAATTGTAAAGATAAAGGGTGTAAAGAAAGAAGCCCTCCTTACAACCTTAGGCAGAAACCGGGTCAACACATATGCTATTGAGATCATTTTAATGATGCTCGATATTGAAGATAGACATCATGGACCCAGTGATGCAATGCACAACCCATCCCAGCTAACTCAGATATCTCTTAAAAGATATTTGTTTTAATCACACGGAGACAACGCATTATATATCGATTTATTCACCCCGAGTAAATTGGTATTGAAAAGGTGGCACTCCTCTCCAGCCTCCGATCACTAAAATCCAAGGGGCACGATCGAGTCTAGAGCCATTTGAGATCATCAAATATCTCATTAGGACACACTTCCATATTTCCTTGCTTCTTCACACACTATGAAAAGTAAGAAAGATCTTAAGAGTCCTACGCAAAATCTTCATGATCTTGCCTGAACATCCGAGTAATACGAAAGTATTTACAATGAAGATGGAAATCCTTCTTGAGCGAACATTAAAAAGCTCATGGTAGGTGACTTGTGCGATTCTTTATGAATCAAACTTGTGATAACTGGAAAGCAACAGTGGTTTAATTCTTAACTGAATTTAAACACGTTCCAGACCTCTACGCAATATCTTAGTGATCTTGCCAGAACACTCAGAGTGATACCTTAGTGTTCACAGTGATGAGTGGAAATCCTTCTAGTGTTAACCTCAAACAACACTTGGTAGGTAACTTGCAAGATTCAATATGAATCAAGCTCGTGACAACTGGAAAGAAACGATGGTGCGATTCTTTAATGAATCAAATTTGTTCCAGGAATCAGAATTGACGGCTTCAATCATGCGGATAATTGTATCCAAATGATTCACTCTTTAGGTTCACAGTCAGCTTTGGACGGTCGAGTAAAGAGAACGGGTTTACCCGCGAAATCTTGTCAAGGAGATTTTTAATTAAATCTACATGCCACAAGTACGATATTTTATATCGTCGAACGGTCTTCACCGAACGGAGGTAAAATGCTACCGAATTATAATAAAATGTTCAAAGCCATTTTGTTCGTGTCTACTTATGTTGCGGCATTTAAAGACGATGGCGTTGCGGAATCCGAGAAGAAGTCGTCCCCACATGCTTATACTTTATGCACTTAATACCTCATCTAATTCAAGAAATCCTAAAAGTTAAGTCTTCCGCTGTATCGAACTCTGAAGCTTTCAAGAATTAAGAAGGTATAAGTATGTGGGAGATGAAGTCACGAAGAGGCGAAGATCACAAGTGATGGATGCACAAGATCAAGGCAAGAGATTAATGCTCAAGATTGATATCAATGATCACATCAGCATGTTCACCAGAAAAGAAAAAGAAAAGAAAGACGAAGACTACGAGCTCAAGACAAGCATAGTATGCTAGGTTTATTCTATTATTATAACTTGGGTAACGCCCTTGTTTGGAGAGACCTCCCTTAGGGGGAGATTGTTGGAAATACGTTTTTACGTATTTAGGAAGATTCGGTCACTCCGACAATATATTAACTAGTAGCTCGTAGTCTAGATATCTTTTAATATATCAAACAAGGAAAGGCCTAGTCCATGTTATGTATTGACGACCCAATCGTAAGCCCAAGCCCATCTTATGGGCTTGGTATATAAACCCTCTCCTTAGATTGAAAGGGTGGTGGTTTTCATAATTTACACATAGTTATCTTTCACTTTCTCTCTCTAGAAGTGTGTGAACTCCATCATCTCTCTATCTCTTTCTCTCTCTAAAACATAAGCAAGATTTACATATCATACATAAAGGAAACAAATAAAGTAAAAGTGTAATAGGTGTACATATGTAGGAATTATTTAATTGAGAATGGTGTGAGTTTAATTTTGACTTTGAGTTATTTATTTTATCTTATTAAGTATGAAATATTACTTGAATATATTATTAAAGGTGTGTGTTTTATTTTGATAGATTGTGAATTTCGTGTTCGTCGGGCATCGTCAATCGTTGAAATTCGTATTACTATTGCTATTACTCACTATAGCCTCTCTTTATACTTGTTCTTAATGATTTTAAAACCCGCGAGGGGGATACATGCTATTTAAAATAAAATGAACACATGTCATGAATAATTGTTGGACCCGAATGTTGCCCTTGTTGCCTGATGTTGCCTTGAATTGTATAAGTACCTAAGTTGCAAAAGTCCCGAAATTCATGAACCGTTAACTATGTTCTAGCTCTTGCTTGTGAGTTGGGAATAACCGCTTATTCAAATGATAGTACTATTAGGCTGATGACCCTATCTGAGACCAGGGCTTTACGCTGAGTAACCTCTGGGAAGGATAATTTACGAGAATAAGAATGTGGTATACTTGCAACTGATACCCTAGTAGGAGCAATGGAATTCATATAGTCATGCTAGCATTTGGTGTGGGTGACTAAGTTAAGGGGTCGGTTTCATGATCTTAATACAATTCGTTAGCTATTGTTATAAGATGAAATGCCTGATTAATAGATTGTATACGAAGCAAATCTATTAAACAATTATGATTGATTTTATGATGTGTTCAAATGAGTTTTGTTAAACCTATAGATTCACTCAGCATTATTGTTGATTTGTTTAAGCATGTATTTCAGGTAATCTGATGTGTTGATCAACGAGCATGCTTGGGGTTTCGGTGTCACTTTTATAGTTGTTTAGTCTGAAATTCTAACGCCCCAATTTACATTGCGCAGCGGAAATACACAATTGGGTGCTAGTCTCAAACTTCATTTCACAATACTCTTTATACGACCTTAAAATAGTACATTTAGGAATATAATAAGGAAATAATTTAAATTAATGTCTAAAACCTTCAATCCCAAGTAAAATCAGTTTAAAAATATATATCAGAGTAGCGTTTAGGTTCCCCAAAGATCTTAACCAATCGACAAACCTTTTACCAAATACTTGACCAAACATTATAAATTTATGAAAAACGGGAAAGAAATCTGTTTTAGACTAAATCACTACAAAAGCAATTCCGCAATCCTTCTCCAGCAAGCTCCGCAATTCATCAACTTCAATTACCTGAAATATATGCTTAAAATCATCAACACAACGGTTGATCAAGTCTATAGGTTTAACAAAACATATTTGAACACATCATAAAAATCAATCACAATTGTTTAATAGCATTTTGGCCATATAATCTATTAATCAGGCATTTCATCTTATAGCAAATAGCTAATGAATTATATTAAGCTCATGACACCGACCCCTTAACTTAGTCACCCATGTCAAATGCCAGCATGACTATATGAATCAAGTGCCCCTACTAGGGTATCAGTTGTAAGTATACCACATTCTCATTCTCGTAAAATTCCCCTTCCCAGAGGTTACTCAGCATAAAGCTCTTGTCTCAGATAGGGTCGTCAGCCCAATAGTACTATTATTAGTATAAGCGGCTATTCCCAACTCACAACATCAAGTCAGAAGATAGTTAACGGCTCATGAATTTAGGGACTTTTGCAACATAGGTACTTATTCAATTCAAAACAACAAAGGCAAGAAAGGAAACATTTGGGTCCAACAATTACTCATGACATGTGTTCATTTTACTTCAAATAGCATGTATCCCCCCTCGCGGATTTTAAAATCATTAAAACAAGTAGAAAGCGAGGCTATAGACTCACCTAGAGTAATAACAATAGCAAGACGACTTTCAACGATCGATGATGTCCGGCGAACACGAAATTCACAATCTATCAAAATAAAACACGTGCCTTTACTAATACATCCACGTAATATTCCATACTTAATAAAATGGAATAAATAGATCAAGGTCAAAATTAAACTCACACCATTCTAAATTTAATAAGTCCTTCTTATGTACACTTTACACTTCTATTCTTTTAAAAGCTGTCGATATATATATATATATATATATATATATATATATATATATATATATATATATATATATATATATATATTAATTGCTCAAACTGTTTTCCTTACTTAAACACGTCAATATCTTGCGATACTACTCAGAGACTTCACTTACTATATATAGAAAGGCCTGCCAAAAGTTGGTTAAAAGATTTTACTTTTAAAGTACCCTGCTCGACACATTTTCGAATTACAAAAACCGGACAGTTTTACGTCAACAACTCATATAGTCTTTTTAACCTATATAAATGACTCCATTTACAAAACCGACACTCATATTTGAAAATAGACTCATCATCATAATGTTTATCATTTTACATCAGTCCTTGACCCATTTTAAAATCCTTTTTATAGTCCCCGAGATTCGATCCAAATATCGACAACAATTATATATTGTGCCGATACTCGTCTCCCGGTACACGAATAATCAAACTATCATAACTTTCGCTCGTTTGGAGCTAGAAGCTCTACTTTATACCAAATCGAAGCTTATGAAATTATCTACAACAATATCTAATCAATTCGTATCATACTCAAACTTATATTTTCCAAAAATTAGCTTTTAGCTGCTGGTCAAAATTAGCTTCATAAAAACCACTCAAAATCATATTTTTCAGCCATTTTAACATTATTTTTACAACTATAATCATCCAAATATTACTACTTCCAATCCTAACATACTATATAATCCTAGATGATCAAATCAAATAAAACCCAACTTAAAATTTCAACATGCAACAACTAAAAATAATATATAACACCATAAACACATACTTACAACAATCATACAAGATCAAAACACAAGATTTTTCATCAAAAATGGGTTTTTACAAAATGTTCATGCATGTGGGAAATTTTCATACCAAAAGATAGAGAAAGATGAGAGTAAGATGGGTCTTTGATTACTTTTGATGGATTCAAGCTTGATTTTCAAAATCAAGGGTGTTTGTGTGGGTTGAGGGTGACAGAAACAAAGAGATAAAGAGAGGGAGAGAGAAAATTTTTGCTAGTGGAATGTTTATGTGTGTTTTTGTGTTAAATATTTCCATTTATATGTGGGAAGTTTAGGGTAGTTTTTGCCAATTGTGATTCTTGTGGACCAAAATGCAAATACTTGTTTAAAAAGCGGGAAATGACTATTAGTCAATTTTGAAAATATTTACGGGTCTCGAGTTTCACAAAAATACTTCTCAAAACTTAAAACACACACAAAATATGATTTTATATAGTCTCGGCACGACTTAATACGAAATTAAAAATAAAAACGTCAAAATATTAAACATCGACATGTCTAAAATAAAACGTAAAATTTTGGGCATCCGTTGATATCGTGATCACTAATAATCCTCGTAATTCGTCAAAACGTAAAAATATAACTTCTAACATTCGTCCAAATCGAATCACCAATCGTCATGACATTCAATCTCGTCAAAAATTTCAAAAGTATACGTAAAAATATAATTAAATAATGACCACGAGTTTGGGATGTCACATCCTACCCTCCTAAAAGGGAGCGACATCCCGGCGCTCAGCCCGCCTCACACTCGCAATTTCTCACTTCTAGAATCAACGTGACCTCTTATTCTCAAGAGATACTCACGTCTTTCACACCAGTTCAAGTCAATTCTTATGATATCACCATACAACCGAATATTACTACACTTCAACTTCCAAATTTCACCTTCTAATATGATAATATTCTTTCATCATTCATACTCCTTCTACATCACTTTCTCAGTTTCATTCCTACTCTAATACTCTGATAACTTATCTTACGACTTTGTAAGTTCTCAAATTGCACATCTTAACTACTGATATGACGATTATCATCGCATATAGATTCCATCAGCAATAGATTTCATTAGTCCTCATAGTAAAATATTTGAAGATAAATCATCTCAAATTTCAATCATGTCAACACAAATCCAATTTCCATCGTTCAAATTATCCTTTCACTCTGTCCGTTGCTTTCCGAAAATACGCAATATTCCTTCTTGACTCAATTCTTCTCACTTTCTGTAAAGATCTCTAATACTCAAAGGTTAATTTCAGTCTCTGGGTTACATATATTATGTTCGAACTTTATCCAATGCTCATTCCTTCTTACAACAATTTCCAATATTCAAAAATACTAACACTATGTCCCGAGGTTACACTAGACCAAACACAATGAGATTATCAATAACTCCGTACTAGTCACTTATATACCTTCCTATGCTCATCTACCAATTTCATTCAATCTAACAATCAATACACTGAATTAATGTACCTTCCATAGTACATAATTACATCTTCCTGATATCATTTATTGTTTAGACAACTCCCTTAGCCTCATATATTCAAATCTGACCATTACACACTTCCTGATATCGTAATACATCTTATTGCAATTAGAATGTATCAATATTTCAACTTGTGAAATTCCTCTAATACTACATGCGACACTCTCAGTACTCTTAGAAATATTGAATTCTCTTTTATCTGAAAAATTCATTCACCACCGGTCCTTGCATTCTTAACACATTCTCTGATCTAATGGAAGGAGAATTAGATAATTACGATAACCGTTTTTGTTCCACAAAAACATACATTTCTACTCTCTCATCTCTACTACCATTCTATTCCAAAATTTCCGACAATAAGTTGATCTTCTTTCTTTGGCATTCCTTTTCCATTAGTTTATCAATTGGATCCTAACTTTCTTTCAATTCCATCCAGTCTGCTTGTTGTTACCAATATTCAAAAAATCTCAAGACTCAAGAGTCAATTCTCAATTACTTTAGAGTTTTAAAAGCCCTTTTTCCTTCTCCGCCTTACTAAATACTCAAAAGTTGATAGTGAGAGTACCCACACTCGTCCTTCATAATCTGGAACACACTTCGTGATATAGAACTATAACATATCTCGACTATAATTTACTGATTATTATTTTCCATTCATCATTAGGTAATCCTTAACTTCTTTCTTTTAAAGTTCCTGAATGGCATTTATAAGTAAGTCCTCATTATCCTTATTTTATACATACTTGATTCCATACAAGTAATACTTTATAATCCCAAAATAAATACCACATCATCGAAACTCATGATCAGATAAATCCCGTTATACTTCTTTATTCAGGTCAACACACTACTATTACTTTCCCTTTCCATTTGATATTATCAAAATATCATCATCGCAGCTCTATAATCCTTCAGATTCCTCCAATACTAGCTATACAGGCACAAAACTTCAATCTATCCTCAACGTTCATAAACAACTTCCTTAACTACAAAAAATCAGATCTCAAAACTACAACTTAGATGCATGAGTGGATTTCAGACATTTAGTTCTTTTTTGTCAGCTTTATCAATGGTTCAACAATCAGTGAAAACCTTTCGATAAACCTCCGATAATACTCAGCTTAAACAAAGGAATTGACAAGCTTCAGTCGGTTTCGTCGGTATCGACAATTTTTCAATCGCTTCAATCTAGTCAAGACTTTCACGATCACTTCAACCATAGATCGCACATTTCAAAATTTATATTAACTCCAGCTAACATTCATATCCAAAGCAATTCACACACCATTCCTCTTTCCTTAACAATTTTTCAATTGTTATTAAATACTTTCCTCTCCTTCCTTAATATCGATCAAACAAAACATCAATCATCAGTAATGGATACTGATTTTCGGTACTCAGTTTGTTCAATCTCATAGCAATCATCTTATTCCCAAAACATCCAGCTTCTTTCCTTACTTTCATTATTACGTCTCTGATGACTTACCCTTCCAGTCTAATCAGATTATCCTTATTCTCTCGTCTGCCAACCCTTACAATTGATCATATTACCATCCTCAATTTCCTGACAATGCCATATCACAATATATATATAATCATATTAAATAACTTCCATTACTAAGCTAACACAAAGCTTCTTTTTCCCCAAGACGACAGTGAACTCTATGATTCCACAGAATCATCACAAAATACTCTTATATACTAACTCGTCTTCTCATTCCCTTCCGACTACTTACTGATAAAGCGCACAGAGAATTCGACCTATTACTGTTTCCTCCTACATACCTTCTCATCATTGACCAAATAAAATCATTAAACAGAAATTCCATACTCACAGCAAGTCCATTGTGCTTACGAACGAGTGGAGCGTCAAACAGAACCACATTCCTTTTGCGTGCGGATGTAGCTAAGTGTCTGACGAAGTCATGCGCGGTAGCAATACCAAACCAAATACGACGAGTAGTGGGGTCCTGAGCTTTTAGTCAAATTAAACTGTCTCAATTCCCCGGCAATCGCACCAAAAAATCACTAATTAATTCTTGAAATCAGTACTCAATCCTCAACAACATTCCAATTTAATTCCTTCCACCTTTACTTATCATATCCTATGACATTCATCGTTATCTCGGTTAGCTTTCTCACAACTCTAGTTCAGTTAATTTCATGATACCTCTTGATTCCGTAAGTTCAGAAAATATTTCCTTAATGTATATATATATATATATATATATATATATATATATGTATATATATATATATATATATATATATATATATATATATATATATATATATATATATATATATATATATATATATATATATATATATATATATATATATATATATATATAATTATATATATATATATATATATATATATATATATATACATATATATATATATATATATATATATATATATATATATATATATATATATATATATATATATATATATATATATATATATATATATATATATATATATATATATATATATATATATATATATATATATATATATATATATATATTTATATATATATATATATATATATATATATATATATATATATATATATATATATATATATATATATATATATATATATATATATATATATATATATATATAGTTATTAACAATCCTTCCATCGGTTAATTTCTCATTTCAACCAATCGCTAATTCTTGTTGATTTCTCGTCCTCAGGTCAACTAAAATCTAACATCTTCAAATCTCAATATATCCTCAATAACACCTTCAGAATTTCAATATACTATCAATAACACCTTCAGAATTTCATCGGGTATGTCCTTCGAACAATATGCTAACTCCATGATCATCAACTAAGAATATACAAATGACAATATCTGAATCTCAAATCTTATTAGCATTTCCAAAAATATAGGCTGTGATAGCAGCAACATTCTTTTCATATTGATTTTCCATTATCTGAATAATTCCTTTATTCAATCTCCTTTACCGAAATGAAAACATTTCATTACCATAGAAATACCAATTCCTATACCACACTCCTTGTTATTCCTTCAGCAGCCCGACCTCTAGCTAGTCCGTACTTGCGATAAGTAAATAGATAATTGCTTAAGTGGTCTAAAATATATGTGGTCTACACATTATAATTCCTCCTGCTTACCGATTTATAGCAGCCGCATGAATACCATCTTTTCTTATCTTAGACTGTTAAATCCCAAGTTTACCTTCTGTTAGAGGAAATAAATTCCTATTCCTTATTGTCATTCACAACAATACCGTTCCTTTTATCTTTTCTGCTACACTTAATTTCGAATCTGGATCAATCTTTAAATTACTATCTCTTTTCGTCTAGTTGAACATTCCCAAATGACTATTGATATATCAAAACATCCATAAGTTACTCGAACTTATCCATGTAGTTGCACATTTCCAATTGCACATTTCCAATTACCATTAGTAACCGTACGACACTCTTCACCGCATCTCTTCTCATTACTAGGAATCTAACATACATACATCCTTTTAAAATCTTGCAGAATAGCAGCAGTCTCTTCAACTGGAACAGCAACATCTTCAGTCTCAGCACCTCGTCTCGTCACAGCACGATCAACTTCGAACAATCTAACAACTACTCCCACGATCATATAATCTACCCTATAGGTTGTTAGCTCTTGAGACATATTTCAAGAAACTTAGTCACGTGGAATCCCCACTAATGACAGAAACGTATCTCACTCAACTCTTTCTACTGTTATCACAGATGAAAGAAACATGATAAGTATACACATCGAGATAGAAAGAAGGATATTTTCATCAAGATATATCATGGATACTACATGCGCCAACAACACAATACTACCTAAATTCCACAATCATCTTACAAAAGAGAAGATAACAAAGACACATCAAGATACTAAAGGGTAATAGTAGATTGCATCCATAAATCCGAGAAAATCGTAACAAAATCTTGTCACTACAGTCACTTACCCTTATCATCCTAATCATAACAATAATAATCCATCACAATACTACCTCACAAAATCTAAATAATCCCAGTACAGCACAACAACACATAAGTCACGTGGAATCCCCACTAATGACATAAACATATCTCACTCAACTCTTTCTACTGTTATCATAGATGAAAGAAACATGATAAGTATACACATCGAGATTGAAAGAAGGATATTTTCATCAAGATATATCATGGATACTACATGCGTCAACAACGCAATACTACCTAAATTCCACAATCATCTCACAAAAGAGAAGATAACAAACACACATCAAGATACTAAAGGGTAATAGTAGATTGCATCCATAAATCCGAGAAAATCGTAACAAAATCTTGTCACTACAGTCACTTACCCTTATCATCCTAATCACAACAATAATAATCCATCACAGTACTACCTCACAACATCTAAATAATCCCAATACAACACAACAATACATAAACTGAAATACAACAAAGATCCATCACTCCATCACTCTATAGGACTTGGCACATCATTTTCTCCAACTTGGCTCGTCCCTGCTTCGTCCTCATCTGGTCCCAAGTTGCAGCACCTCCATTTTGGATCATAGCACGACGGCTCCTCAAAGCCATACCTCAAATACGCTCCTTGGCACGACAGATCTATCATATAGTGAGAATCAACATACTTCTCACTGTCCTGGAACTTCCAATGCGGTCCAAGATACGGCCCAAGATGAGCTACATAATCACTTAACCTGCGAAGCCTATCTCTCTCTTCCTGATATTTCTTAAAATCAGTTCCATAACTTCTCACCTCGGCTCTAACCTCAGTTCTTCCAACTTCACTCTCAGTTGTAACACCCCCAAATATTCATACATTAGTTCAACGAAAGAGTCGTTGGTGTTACGGGATAGCACATTACTCAAATCATAGACAACGCTTAAAAATCGCGTCGATGAATAATAAAGCATTTTCCATTCATAAATATCAATTTACATAGGTCCTTAGGTTATAATATGTCATACAAATTTACAAAGCATTTGAATGGAAATTTTTATGTAAATGCGGGCCATAAATTCTTGTCGTCTTCCCGAGAATTACCTTCAAGTACCTGAGATAAAACATGTTAAAAAGTCAGCGAAAACGCCGAGTGAATTCATAGAGTTTAATAGAAACCATTAATATATCACCGGTATATAATTATTACCGAAATCATTTTTGTACAAATCTTTGTCGTAGGCTATAAATAGGCCAAAGAAATTTTATACGAATCTTTGTCGTAAATCAAAATATAGGCTTTTGCCTTCATAACCATTATGCGAACCATTGTCGCAAAAACATCATATAATACGTTTTATAACGTTGTATAGAGTTAAATAACAATCGTTATATGAAAATGGTTATGTAAAACCAAGACACGAACATAATATCAGTAATAAGACCCCGTATTGCTAGTCAGGAAATATATTATATATCAATGCATATATCAGTATTTTCGTTATTGGATTATTATAAGCCGCATGAAATTGCTACCTTACTATAACAAACAACGAGTAGCTAACCCGTAATTCCTTTGCCCAACTAAAACAGCGTGTCGTCACAATAATCACGCTTATATAAATCTTCTCATACATAAATTCGCTTACCAATCAATGTGGCACGACGGGGATCAACTGTCAAGGTGCGAACTGGGGTGATCTTCCCCAAATAGTACTATTATATGCATAAGCGTCTACCAAATCACAGTAGTTCACAATTCATGCTAATGGGACTTTTAGTGACATAACCTAACTAATAATAATCCATTTCATTTCATTCATCGGGTCATATAATCATTTATCGGGTCATATAGTCATTCGGGTCCATATCAATAAGCAAATAATCGAGACAACTAGTGTCCTATTTTTATAACAACTAACATGTTATCTCCCTCGCAGGTTTATAAAAAATTTCATAAAACATTTAAAAGAGTGTGAGGCTATGAACTCACGTTGATTGGGAAAGGCGGGTTATTCGCGATTTGGATATACGGTACGTGCTTCAATCATGGAAACCTAGACAAATAATACTCGGTCTTAGACTCTTGTCCAATGACTTTATAAAAATAATGGTTATGTATATATGATGATATCATAAGTATGATGATGATCAAGTGGGATTTTATCTCTTCATACAACATTATAGTTGTTATGTGTTAGTCAATTTAGACTAGTTATACTAGTTTCAACTCAATTACATATTAAGGCCCAATAAGCCCATTAAGAGTTCAATTCATTATATTTGCCCATTTATACTTTTTAATACAGGCCTATACTCATATGTTGGGCCCAAGTGGGTAAAGCCCATGAGTAAGTCTAATAACATTAAACCAAACTAGTTGGGCTAATGGTCCAATAAGGCTACTTTGGCCCATTAAGGTCCATAAGTTATAAAGCTCGGGTTTTATCGGTTTTTACTTGTCAAATATGTTTAAATATCAGTATATGAGTTACAAAAATGTTACATTAGACGGGTCCGACCGTCTAAGTTTTATTTGGCGAAAACGTTAATCTTTTCGGTTTTAGCTGAAAAGACGTAAAACTTATATATAGTTTTAAAATATTAGAAAACATTTAAGTTTTACTTTTATAAAAATGCCATACTTATTTATCATAGTATACGACTCATTTTATAAATATTATTATTAGTTAGTGGGTTTTATATATTTATTTTATAATAATTTTACTTGTGTGCTCATTTTTATATTATATATTTTTATTTACAAATCTGATTATCAAAGTCCATTCCACCATTTTTTCCATATCTTGAGTTCTACAAGGATATAGAAACTCAAATTTGGGCAGCACAAACTAAATGATATGTGGTACAAATAACGCCACTATAGCTACTGCTCAATCATCTTCTAAGTATTTCTAATAATTCGTCCAAAACAGACTATACAGATTTGTACCTCAATAGTATTTTGATCATATCTTGCTTATTTTAATGATTCCACTGAGTGGCCAACTCACCACAAATGTAAAAATCATATATCTAACTGTATATATTTAGT